>JASJOG010000137.1:0-482500 GCA_030142905.1 Heliopora coerulea | reverse complement strand
TTCAAGGTGCGAGACTGGGCTGGCAAGAAAAAGGAATGATATCGGTTGACTATCAAGATCGCCTAGAACTGGCAGATGGTACCCACAATGCCGATTATAAAAATCTCACCAGTACCTTTACAGAATCTAGAAAGATATTTTGTGATACATAATACATAAGCCTAAAGATCAACAAAACAATTACAAATGAACAGAAAAGTTGACTAAACTCACCACTGGTTGCTTTAAGGTGCGGACATAACTAAGAATCGGGTCGTTAGGAAAAACAGCGCCAGCAGAGAGACCAACAGTTTGAAATAACGTGTAGAATTTCTGTTGTGAAAATAAAGAACAAATCAGTTTTTTTGAAGCTAAAATACTTAAGCGATGATTATGGTTAATCAGTTACTAAATAAATAGCCTAACAAAAGAAAGGTTTCCAACAACTCCACTCCATAATAAAAATTAATCGAGCGAGAAAATGAAGCTGCATATTTTAACTCATAGTTTCGTCAATAATGAGTTTAAAGTCTCTCTGACTCTAAATATATTCACCTTATTCGACTGTTTAGTTTATAGTACGGATGAATCATTTAGAAGTCGTGCCGCATTTTGCCGAACCTGTAGGAAGAGTAAAACGTTCACCCGTGCTGTTCACTAAATTGTCTTATAAGCTATTTTTTATCCAACAACATCAATGTTTACACTCTTCAGTTGAAATTTATAGAATAATTCCGCAAGCGTATTCATTGAGTCAAAAAAATCTTGAAATGCTATGTATGATGGAAATATGTATGATTTCAGTAATGTAAGTAATTTCATATAAAATATTCTGCTGCTTCACAAGTATGACCTAGTTTCAAAGTCGATCGAGTTAATGAGTTTTATACTACGAATTAAATAGATATGTTTACCCTAAGGCGGTTCTATGCAAGGAAAGCATGAATAAAAGTTCAATTCCGTAAACGACGAGACTCTCGTCATCATAGGTTAGGGTTAGGTTCAGGGTTAGGGGTAAAGGATTAGAGTTAGGGGAGGTTTTGGTTATGCGAATAACATGGCGTGTGGTCGTCTTTGTCCATAGTTGAGCAGCACTATCTGTGTTATTTCTACTGTTTATAATTTTTAATTATCCCCACGAATACGATGCACCAAGTCTAAGTATGTTGCCCGCCGGAAGAATTCCATTTTAACGACTCATAGAAACCGTGTGAAGACAATGCCTAGCTGGAAAATTCTCAAGCAGAGGTCCACATTACCCTGACGAAATCAGCACATTTAACTCAGGAAGACTGCTATTTGCGTGTGGCAACGTATTACCAAACCCACGACCAATAGTAAAACAAAATGACGCGACACTCATTATCACACGGTTAAGATCTGAGTTAGTGGTAAGGGGCTAGAGTTAAGAATGTGGAAAAAACGCCCGTAACAACAAAGACGCCATATTGTGTGCTTCCTGTGAGACTTGGTCACTTGTGACATGCTTTCACAGTGCACTCTAATTACATAAGCAAACGACACCAAAATATTTCATGACGAAAATGACTCAACAAATTTAAAGCTTGCCATAGATGTGATTTACGGCGCGCTGACACGTGGTTTGACCAAAACTTAAACCAATACTTCAAATATTAAACAATGATTACAGGCAAAAATACGGAGTCCATAGATTCGAAACGAAGACGAAGACATTCCAACGACTAATGAAATTAAGTTTTCATGAGTAATGGTCGATGATAAACTAAAATTTGGTAGAAAAATCAGCGAGATATGCATAAAAGTAAACCAGAAAATATCTGTCTAAAAACATACGAAAAAAATGCTGCCTATTCAAAATACCCTTAACCAGAGTAACGTCTCGTCTATTCTTTTTTTACTTGAATCACAAGTTAAGAATGACATTTTTCGGAATCTGTTTTATTTTGTATTGGCTTAAACTGTCGGCCGATTATGGTTTTAGGTCAAAATGCTTCTTCTTCAATGAAAAAACAGACCTATATTGCGCAGCTTGCAGCAATTCAGGTATTACTTATGAACAAGGCATTCGTTTCGTATTTAATGAAAGAAACACACCCAATCAAGCTCTCTTGAAGAGTATAGGACTCAAATGAAAGACTTTCTAAAACTGCAAAAGCAGTACTTGATGCTTCATTGAATTCGAACCTTCCGACTACAATACAAGATATTTTAAAGCAAAACTCTCATTATGATCTCAGCGGATCAAACATTCTTGAACTCACAAAAGTTCATACAACAACAACAACATATGGACTTATATCATGGCGCTACACGGCTGCAAATTTTGGAACTCATTGCCAGAGCCTTGAAAGAAACATACAGTATTTTCAATTTGTTTATCAAACTATTATAAAACGTGGACCTAGAGACCTAGAATAAATTTTAAGATAATTTTATGCTTATACTCATGTTACCAACTGTATTATATTTTATATAGTATGCATTTATGATTTTTATAATTTTATTTTAGTAGTTTACAGTATATTCTATTATATAACTAACTAGTGGCATATCTGTATATTATCTGAATTAGCTCTGTGCATTTGATCACATTAAATAAAATTGTCTTATTGTCCTGCACATGTTCATATTATTGTATTTAGCAATAGATCCAAATGGTAAAAAATAATTTTGGTATTTGACCATTTGCTTCATGTCCAACGTGTTTGTAATATCGTTTGTGTGATCATGAGCACTTGGTAAATAACATTTAATATCTCTTATTTAACAAGCTCGCTTAATAGTTGTGACTTGTGACTGATTGTAATAAAAAGAACGTAAAATCGACTTACAGGAAGACGCTGTTGAAGACGAGCTTTCTGGTCACCCAACAAATTCTTTATAACATAAAATATTCATTTAAACAACGAACCATCAATTAAATTAACAGTCGATGAACGAACGAACGACTGAACGGAAGAATGAAGGTACGATGGAACACACAAACAAACACAGAACGAACGAACGAACGAACGAACGAACGAACGAACGAACGAACGAACGAACGAACGAACGAACGAACGAACGAACGAACGAACGAACGAACGAACGAACGAACGAACGAACGAACGAACGAACGAACGAACGAACGAAAGATCGAACAACAAAATTGATAACCAAACCTGAACACTCTCTTTAACGTGCGGTTGAAGGAAGTTATACTCATCTTTTAATGACATGGAATGTTGCTGAAGGAACATTGAAAATTCTTCTTGCTCTGCCGTCAATGTCCAGACAATATTCTGTAGAAGAGAACATTTAAAACCATTTTAATTTCCATTCATCCATCAGTTCAACTCTACTCCCACCAAAACATTTTCTCAACCAAGAAAAATCTCAATATATTTTCATTCCATAAATTTGTACTGTACTCTCAGATTACAATAATACCTCAATATCTCAGGGGCTCTTAGTTCGAGCTAAGATTATATTAATTTCTAGTCATTTGTCAAGTCTAATTGTGAATTTTCCAACTCTTAAAACTCCTGACTTTGCCTGTGAGAAATATTAACCAATGATCATGGAGCAGACTGAGCTCAATATAATGGTCAGATATTGGACACTGTCTGATCAGAAGATGAGGGTGAGAGCAGGGATCAGCCAATCTTACCATTTACATTATTGATTAAAGTCCCAAAGGATTTTATTCTTTTCATTTCAAGGAATGGGATTACCTAATGTTGCTACACCTGGTCAGGTCTCTTGAATAAGTAAAAAAGCCTGCAGCCCAGTGAACATGGTAGGCAAATCAGTTATGCATTTACCACACTCAATGCAGGCTAACATTTCACATCTACTCATACTGCAGGCCATGGTGTAGTTGCTCTTCCTACATTGTTTGCATTTGGTGGACTCATTTGCCAGATAAGTCTTGTGGCCAGGGCATGATGTTTGGCAACAATGAGGAACTTACTATAGTCGTCCTCAACATCTCATTTTCAGCCCAAAGAAATTTCTTTTCTTCTTCATCACTGCCCACAATGTGGAGGGACTATCCGTGTACCTCCTTATCCCCCCAGGAGTCATGCAAACCTTCTCTTGTTCATGAAATGGATGTCTTCCTTATTTCTCATTGCAACTGGAAGCATTCACAGTTTCATCATGTAATCCACATAACCTACACTTTCCATCTGTCTCCAACTCCTATCATTGCTTTCCATTTCCAGGTTTCAACCATTTGGTCCAACACATTCATTATTCCTGCTCTTTTCTGTGATGTAGTGTTTAAGTTCAACCACATGTGGCTTTCTTTTTCCTACCCTACAAATACTTGGCTCTTCATCACTTTCTCTTCCAATTCACTGTTCAGTTTTTCCTCATATCTCTTCTTCATTCCCTTCTTCAACTCCTTCCGGCAACCTGACCAGTCCTTTTCCACCTTTTCCACCTGTTCTCCACGTTTCCAGATCTCTTCCTCCCTAAAGTCAACCTCAAGTCTTGTTTCCCTCATTGGTAGTCCTACTTCTCTTTTCAAGCTTTTATAATCACTGTTGTTCTTTCTCTTCCATGCAATTCTTACCCAACAACTTGGACTTAACACCATATATGTTGCCATATGTACTTTTGTCTCTTTATAAACCTGTCTCAAACTCTTTAAACCTAGCCCACCTTCCTGTCTAGTCATGTACAGCTGTTTGTCACTTCCCTAATCATTATTATCATTATTATTACAACTTGCATACCACCCAACTAAGGACAGTGGAAGGGGTCTCAGCCTTCTACAGGCTCCCAGCATACTGCCAGTAAAGGCCACAACAGACATGGCACGTTTATCATCATCATCATCATCATCATCAATAGTCCAACAACCCTGTTCTGCATTCTTTTATATGTATGATTTTCTAGCTTTTTTCCAACTCATCCCATCATGCATAAAATATTGAGTCTAAAATCTTTACCTGCAAATGATCAATCATTCCCAAGTCAATTTCATTTCCTAAAATATATTGTTTATATGTGTGTAGAAAATACTTTTGATCCTCAATTGATAAATTTGATATCCTAGGAAATGCCACCTTTGGTTCTGGAATTGGTGGAGAGGTATCACTATTTGGTACTGTGTCTTCACCTAAAGTGAGGTACATAAAGAAAAGTTGGTCACATAATTGTGAGAAAACTACAGCCTTAACAAGTCACATAAATTGTTTTAGAAACTTATAGTGAAAGGTGAGACATATAAACATCTGCTTATGGATGAAGGCATGCTGGCATAATTTTTGTATAAAAAATGAGAAATTTAGTAATTGATATTCACTAATTGACAAAATAATCTTACACACACTGCATACAAAGTTTTGGTATTAAAACACTAAACTATGTAATTTCTGGTAGTTCATTTCTGTCCACTTACAATGAAGTAAATTAAAAACTTTATAAAGTACAAGAGCCAACTCTAACTCTGCAAGAGGTTATTCTTCATTTTTTCCCATTTTTTTTCTGATAAAAATTAACACTCAAAAACCAACCATCTTATCAGCAGGAACAGATGTGCATTTTGTAACAATGCCAGGGGGGCCCAGGGGGTGGGCCCCCCTCTAGCTATGTCATTAGTGACTGAAAGACATGTTGTTAAGTTTTTACAAGTATGTTTCATAGTTGTAACCAGGTTAGAAAAAATATGAATAATCAAGTCTGGGGCAGATACATTTCATCAAGGATTCACTCTGAGGACAAAATGATTGAAAATCTGTTCCCTGTTGAGAAATGTTAGGTGGGAAGGTTCTTGTATTATCAATCATACAGCCATGGTCATGGGATCACTAGTAACCTTTACTCACCCAGATGTCTTCCTTAGCTGAATAAAATCAAGTCAGATGGCATTAGCCAGAATATAATTCTAAAGGGGCCACTTGTAAGGGTTAAAGGGATTGTAAAGGTTAAAGGTCAGAGCATACATTAAACTGTCTCTATATGATGGTTCCAGGTAAATGTTAGTCTTCATGACAAAATAGACTCTCAAATTTTGTTGGGTTATACCAGCTGCTTCAAAATAAAAACATGACATACCTGTATACATGCACTAGGAGATCTAAGATTGCTCAACATTCCCCATGCATGAAGACTACTAGTATACAAATTTATTTTGCTGGAATGACATACTGTACCATTTTTCTTAAGTGTTGCAACTCTTTCACATAAAGTTGGCTTCAGTGAGAACTTTTCAAATACTTCTTCAGTTAAACACCAGTCAGACACTTCTACAATGTCAGGTAATGTTTTCCTACATGTAAATACAATACTATATCACTATACCATTGAAACTAGATTAATTAAACACCTGTGAGTGCATGTGAAAGAGCAGTACTGATGAACATAGAATATAAGAGCTACATTGTAAGTACATTTTACATTAATTTGCACACAATATCAACTGAGCTTATATGAGGCTCTAGCTGTTCACACAGTCTTAAAATAATGCCAAAATGAAACAACTGCTGATGTTGTAAGTCAACATGTTTACATGGTACTCACCACAAATTGTGCCATATTTTCATAAGCATACATTGCAAAACATTAAATCTTGTTATGTGAACAATCAGCTCAATCCAGTTACCTCAAAGGCAGCTTACAATCTGGTTCTCCAGAAGAAATTGTAACTTTAGAATGCCTGTCACCCTTTCATATTAGCTTACTAGAAAGCCTTATACAACATTGTAGGGTGAGAGTCGGGTAAGGTTTTTTCAATATGTTTCTCACTTAGTTCAATGATTAAATCTTTAGAACTTGGATATCAACTTAAACTATCCAGTAAAAGCATTCAACTTTATGATTATTTAAACTATTAATTGATTGATTGATTGATTGATTGATTGATTGACTCGTGAATTGGTTGATTAGCTGACTGGCTGATTGTTTGATACAGTCAGCAACACCATTCATTCCAGGCTGAAAACTTGAGCATGGAAAAATGCTTTTTCTTTGATTTATTTCATCTGCAACCAGATTCCAACAAAATTGTTCAAATTATCTGCATGAATCAACACTGTGGTGGTGTTGGAATGCAATAATTTTTGGTAAACTGGAAAAACTGTTAGGCACCAGGGAAGACCTGATGTACTTGGTAAAATGTAGAGTAAAGCGCTTATATTGGGTGATAAAAAGGCTAAATTTGTCTGTAAAGCAGTTTCTCCTTTGTTTAACCCAATATAAAAAAATATGCTTTCAGCTACAAGATTTGATACAATTAGGCTGGCGTTTTTGGTTTTTTTTTATTTTTAAATTGTTTTTCGCTTTGCAAAAACGACATGTGTGTCTTGCAAACTGCAAGCACTGCAGGAAGTCTGGCATGCACCTGTCATGGCGGGACTGTAATTCTACACTAGGCGAAAAGAACAAGCTTAATTTCGTTACTGGTATGCGCAAATATGTAGCTGTTGAATTTCTTAACAATATTAAATATATTAATGTAGGCTGAAAACTGCAGTATCTTTAGGTCTGTCAGTTCAAACTGATACATGAATTCTCCAGGTATGTAATTAGCATCTGAATTTCTTTCACAGAGACCGATTGCCCTACCAATACCTAAACACAACCTTACACCTACCACTCAATATTTGGTGAGATCTCCATTGCTATCTAATACAGGATACATCCGTTTTCGTCCCGTAGAAGTATTAGATTGTACAATCAGGACGCCATTTTGAAAGAGCAAAACACAGTTAGCCGGACAAATAGCCTACCAACCACAGAATAAGAAATGGCCAGGAGGGTCACTCGATGATGTGACTGGTGTAACTTGTCCTCACTTTTTTGGAGCCGTTCCCACACTCTTCGCTCGGCCAAAGTCATCGCAGCCCTGAGCCAGCTCAACAAGGATTTAATCTACGAAATGCGGTGTTAGCTCAGTAAAATGGCTATATCTTGAAAAGTATTTGATCGATTTTCATTCTACGAAGACTGGTTGAAGAGGAAAGGTAAGTGATAATATTTCTGGTAACTATAAGTTATAAAATGATTCCCAACTGTTAAATTTAGATGTATAATATTATTTATACGTATTCAGACGTATTAGTTTCCACTGCAAGGAACAATAATGAACGTTATAAACAAATCAACCCATTGTTTTAAGTCTAATACAAATCGAAGTTATTTCATACATTACATAAGAAATGCCTGTTATTGCATAGCTGTGACTGTACCAGGGTAATGTGTGACTCTGTATGGTCGTTACTCGTTGTAACATTAATTTGTCTCAAGAACGTTTAATATTACTTCACGAACTTGATTGTTGATTGCTGAACGTTATACTAGCACACAGACTTCAATATCCAAGCCTTAGATTAAGCTGACAGAAAAATAATTCATCAGAGAAAGAAAAGAAACTATATTGATTGGGTGGGCCGCAGGAATGGCCTACTCATATAGGACAGTGTTTCCCAACCTGGGGTCCGCAAACAATTTTTGGTGTTCCGCCGAGACTAAGAGGTCCGCCGGGGGTCCGCGCAAAAGGGACGGGGTCTGCAGAAGGTAACTATATTTTTTGGCAAATGACTACCTGCAATATTGGTTCAATTATTTTTTATTGCAAACTACCAGTCAATATCGCCAATTCCGAAGGGTGTAAGTGTAACATAAGAACTCGTAATTTTGAGGTTTTAACAGGTCACACCTTCATCTCGTGTTACATGCAACCACGCTTCGCTTGTTCACCCCGAGCTTTGTTGGTACAGGAAAAGTCTTCCAGTATTTATCTGTCCATAAATTAATCATGAGTTCGAAATGATCTGCCACTGGGAAGATTAAACTACGACAATACAATGTTGAGTACTTAAAATTTGGTTTTGTTCCATGCCGAACTGAGCAAAGCAAACCTGAATGCATCTTTTGCGGTGAGCAAAAGCAAGGAGGCAATGAAACCGGCGAAGCTGCAGTTTCAGTTGGGGAGGGGGTTCGCTGAGATTTTTAAAATCAGTGAAGGGGTCCCTGGGAAGCAAAAGGTTGGGAACCACTGATATAGGAGATATACGTCTAAATTTAACAGTTGGGAATCTTTTTATAACTTATAGTTACCAGAAATACTATCACTTACCTTTCCTATTCAACCAAATCTTCGTAGAATGAAAATCGGTCAAATCCTTTTTAAGATTTAGCCATTTTACTGAGCCAACACCGTATTTCGTATATTAAATCCTTGTTTAGCTGGCTGCGGTTTACTGGCTGCGAGGATTTTGGTATAGCAAAGGGTCTGGAGACGGTTTCGAAAAAGTGCAGACAAAAACTTCAGAGGTTCCGACGCGTGTAACCCTTCTGCTCATTTCTTATTCTGTGCTACCAACTTTGTGCTCAGGATCTTATCCCCTCTCAAATTGTTCTCCCGCTCGCCAGGATAGAGAGACCTAACCCGAGTACGCATCAGCGTAAGAATTCAGCGTCAGTACGACGCTCTAGATCGATAGCCTGGCGTGCTTGGGGTCCCTTGGGAGGAGTTTGGAAACTTCACCCACGAGGTTGTTTTATAAGTCGAATTTTGACATAAGAACCCACTGAAGACCTGCAACAGTAGGATTATCCACTTTACTCTTGATTATGCCACATAGTATTTAACCCAGAATAACAAATAGCAAACTACATCACGCACAGATTTATATTGAAGTGACGCTGACACTAATCCAAACAAGCTCACTCAACTGTACACACCACCCAAACCCTAACAGTAAGTAAAAAAGGAAAAGTTAACTAAGGTGGCCTGTAAGGGACACGTGCAAATAAGACAGTTGCTGCAAATAAGTTACAGTCGGTTTAGTCTTAGAATACATGATTCTGACATTCGAAAATTTACTTTCACTTAATATAGGCTCCATTTCATCAAGGTTATTTAATGTGATTGACGGAGATGCCAAATATTCCTTCAGTATACCACTCTATTGACCCGCCAAGTGGGAAGAACAACTTCACAATAAATATCGACACCCAAAAACATAAGTGGGGAAGAGCCATTCACACACAGATCAGGAATATAGAAGTATCGAATAAGATCGAACGTCTAAAACGTTTTATCTTATTAAACGTTCCTGTATTCCTCAGTGTGAATGGCTTTTTCTGAATATGTCATCGAGCAAGTAATACCACTCCTGAAGTTCATCTAATTCCACTAGTGGAAATGAAGTTTTTGTAGGCAAACATGGTTTGCTGGCAACCTATGTGTGTTTTTTGACAGACTAACTTTTCGAAATCTTGCACTAACCCTAACGCTAACCCTAACCGTAATCCTAACCTTAATCCTAACCCTACTCCTACCTCTAACTCTAACCCAGATCAGATGTTCGCGAACACCTTCTTCACTAGTGTACGTCTTGAAATGACTATACCCATTGCCTTTCATAAAATTTAAGGTTTAATTAACGAATTGGAAACAAGAAGCCGACCCATGATTCTTAAAAGTTTCGATTTCGCTTTTTTCTCCATTCGCACTTTTCGAATCGTGCCTTATCAATTACAGAGGGAAATGAAAATTGCACTCAAACTACCCTCGAAAACGCATTGTTCAATTCATTTCTACAGGTAAAAAAACAACTTTGCCAAAGAATGAATGGTCCTTTACAGTTCAGACATCCTTCCAATTTATTATCCCTACTGTCCTCTGACTGCTTCACAGAAGAACAAAGGCTTGTGCCCAGTGTCTTTTTTTCATGTAATCACAAAGAATTCAGGAAACATATTTGTCATTGCTCATCGAAAAACTGGGGTCCCCACATGGTCCGCCGGGCTAGTGGTCAGATACACACGTGAAACATTTTTGGTACGAAACTCTTCAATTTCAACCTACGTGCCAAACATTTTTTTGCCACTGCATCAGCGATTAATGTCGTTTCGACGAAAAAAACGCTGATCCAACTAGCTACGATTTGTCATGTAAAGGGCGAAAATTTAGGACGGATGCTCAAATTAGTCGTATTGTGCTCCAAACATTTGTCGTATGAACTGGGCATTATATAAAGAAGCCATAGTCTTCTCTGCGAAAGACGAATAATACGACTGGGTAGTAAATTAAAATATTTTGGCAATCTGATCAACATTCCATGTGACAAACTGTCAACACAGTGTCATTTTGCAACAAGGATAATTAAACATAAAAACCCAGAAGGCAAGTGTTCTTTCCTTTATTTTGGCACTAGATATTTCATCGCTCCTTTTAACCAATAATTTAATCAAGGTCTGCAGATACAATGTAAAATTTTAATGCCTGTAATCCTAAGTTGACAAGTATATGAAGATTATGTGTCCAAACAATTTCTTAACTTGAACTTTTCCTCACTGTTTAAGTTAATAAAGGACTTATTTCCAAAATGTTGATGAATGTGGCAACTTAAAAGCAAGCAACGAATATACAAAATATACAATAGATAGCATATTAGCTCGTAAACCTTATACTGATATGAAGAATTTTAAAACTATTAATGCCGTTGACGTCATTTCAACGATTATTTCAATGACATATTAAACTTAAAGTGATGAACGATAGCTGTAATCAAAGAGCTATTTCACTTTTCGAAACGATGTATTGTTTTGAAATTAATCAATCCTAGCAACCGAATTGGATGAGTTGTGACAATCAATGTTTCACACCGGTCATTTTCGAGGTGTTAGCCGTAGCAGTTGACTAGGCGCAGCAGTCGTCTGGTAACCCGAAGCATGCCCGAAGGTGCGAGCACATATTCTCCTTTTGTCAACTAAATTAACAAGGTTGACTTCCGCGGTGGGTAAATACTCTTGAAATTTTCACCTGATATTACCCTGGGGATGATCATGAAATATAATTGAAATAATGCACATTCTTCTGGATAAGCGTTAAGCTGTTGTCATCATCTCTCATGTATTAAGATGGGTTACACAAGGATACTGTTTAGAGTGAATCTGGAATTTAGAAGTGCGCTCGTATTTTCTCAATGCAAGTATCTGAGTTTTCGTCGCCTTATCTTTTTTCGTAGATTGACGACGATTGTTTTGTGCCTGATACATTTCCTACTATTCTTATCGGAAAATGTTGAAACATTGTATTTTGTGTAGCTCAAATAGCTCGAGACTTGATGTGGTTTTAAGCCTGGTTCACATGAGCGAAACAAGCGCAAGCACAAGAACGAAACAAAAGACGAGACAAAGAAAGTATTCCTGAGGGACAACGCAAGCCTAAGCAGAAACACACAAAATTAACGCAAGTACAAGTGCAAACAAGAAGAACTGGGCAACAAGAAGAACTGGGTCTCGTACTTGTGCTTGCGGCTGTTTTGCCCCGGTTCACACGTAAATTTTGTTTGTGTTTGCATCACTAGTGTGAACCAGGCGTAATGATGGATTGGTTCTTGAAGAGCGCGCCCTAAAATTTCGTTCGTCCAAACATCGAGACTGAGTAACCCCCCTGTCTCAAGTAAACTTTGACGAAACATAGTATACAACTTCCACTTAAAAGCCATCAACGTAACAGTCTAAGCAAATACAGCGCGCAACAAAACGTGGAACCTCAGTTAGGAGCAGGAAAAGTATAGTATCGCAAAATTAAGTGGGGTACCTCCGCTCCCACAAGTCGTGCGCTGATTCTATGTCACAAATAGTTATTGAATTAACATCAAGTTGATATTTTAAAAGCCTGTGTATTTACAGCATACACACGAGCATTTATTTTAATAAAATTTTTTGTACTGCATTGGATGTCTATTGTCATCCGATATGGATTTATAGATATATAAAATACAGTATCTCATGGTCTGGACAGAAGGTTAAGGATGTTTGTAATTTCATAACAAGATTTAGCTATTTTTACATTGAAGCATGGTGCGAGTCTGAGAAAAGCATAATCCTTTTTTCCGCTTACTTGCCACCACCTGCTGAATGATTGAAGAAAATTTAAGATGATTATAAAATAATTGAAAGATTTCTTCACAGGAGTAAATCGGTCCAAGGAGCTTGGTCATTATTGGTCCCCAATATTGGTCCGATTATTTCAAGGTAAGAAATGCACATGCACATTAGCTAAATCTAAACAACATTGTATTAAATTGTTCAAATTTTACTCCTATCAGCCACGAATTATGTTTATCGAGATTGTAATTATAGGAATGATAGAGTTTATGGTTCAGTTGGTGATTTAACCTGAGAAAAATAATTTCTAAATAATAAAAGTTACTCTGTGATGAAAAGAAATACCATAATTATTTTGGATATCAGGCCATTAATAACCTGGTCCTTCTTCTGTTCTGCTTTTCAACATCGCAGTAAATGTATTATGATCAGAGTGATAATGACACTTTTTGACCGACAAAAGTACATGCAATCTTGAAACGTGCTCAGAATTCGTGATGAATGGAAATCCTGAGAGAATTTTCGATATATCAACACAATACCTCCAATAACAATGAAAACTCGGGCTATATTGATTTAATGAGTAAGCAAAACTTATCTCAGAAAGTCTGAGTGGTGATTGTTGAATTCTGTTTCAGTGGTAAATTGGTTAGCGCTCGTTCTCTCAAGTTTTAAATTGGAAGACTAGTAATTAGGCGTTTAGTATAGGCATCTTGGTATACGCATTAACTCCGGGACAGTCTAAGTGGCAAGATTTTTGGATATGATTTGCTCCAATTCGTCTGCGGGACCTTCTTGAGTTTAATGCATGCATCAGAATCACAATGGCGAGACAAAATCGCACGCTAAACAGCGTCTTTAAAACGACCAATGCATTTTAGTGGGAAGAAAAGGGGCGAAAGAGATATATTTGTGCAAGTAATGCGACTTGGCGTCTTCCGGGAAAGTGTTGGATCGCAGTTCCTTGGAACTCATAAAATCCATAGGATAGTCTGCTAAAGTGTTTACCTAACGAGTGAATGAACTGAATGAAAATAGGAATAGAAGAGCGTGGAGATTACATCAGATTAGTTTTCTCGTTTATCGAATCCCCTACAATCGTAAAAGGTTCATTTGAGAGTTTTTAGAGTCCATTTCATTTTAGCTTGGATTAAAAAAATTACATAACTATTATGTAGAGTTGAATCTCATAACGTTGACCTTTGGCTTGTGGGTTCAGAATAACATACCAAATGCTTTATAGGTTGATACAGCTTGTTACGTTTGTTTGTTTGTGTTAACCAGTGGGTGAAAACTGCTTGTATATGATCAATGCTAGGACACCGTTTGACCACCTGAAAAAAATACCACCCTCCGTCATTTAATGAAATTAATGCTTGATGAATAGTAAGAAGGAATCAGATCTCATTCACAATTACTTGGCAGATACAACCAATTTACTGATGTTTGTTATGTATTTTCTTATCGCTGTTCTGTAAACAAACCATAGGAAAGTCAATTAGTAAACTCTGTTTGCTTCTAAAGTTCTTTCAGCGTTATATTTAGAATGTACCTTAATGAAATCCAACGAATTCGAACATACAATCTCTGGAGCATTAACTATCGTGTTTCACCCAATACTGACGTACGTGTACAAAGCCACAGCCGACCGTTTGTTTCGGTTTGCCAAGTGATACGCTCAAGAGATAACGTACGTAAATGGCAATTATTTAGGTAAAGATCATGGCCGTTAAAAAATTTGAAGCGTTATAAACTCCTTTACGCGAACGGAAAGGACAGGTGACATTACGGCTTTAAAAGAACGAAATACATCTTAGCCTACAATAAGAAAACATATGATCGGGGTGTTGTTTGGTGTCAAAGTTGTGATTTCTTGGGTAGTTGAGTGTTGTGAGACATACAGCTGCAATTCAATATCAGCTGACATCATAAAAATAAAATAAGACAAACTCTCAAGAATATCATCTTGGCCCTCAAAACGCGAGCAGGCCACAAAAACAAATTGAGAAGATAGTGTTTCAAGTTCGTTTTCAGGTAATGGTCAAACCTGGCTAACAGCAAAATCTTGTCACGGATCTATACATAATTCTGACAGTGATTGAGGAGTACAGTCGAAACATTTCGATCAGTTTCTCTCATATTTTCTCTCAAGTCTTGAGTACCTTGAAAGATGATACTTTTCGTGACTTTTTTTCATTGTATTCAAACGTAAAATTGGCTATGACATGAAATAGGTAAGGTCTGTTCTAAGGTTCACAATGTCGCGCAGGAATCGAAACGGTTGTGACAATCTGAAATTTGAGTCTGTCAGGTTAGCTGGCGTAGGTTTTTCATTCTTAAAAATATTTGAGGCAATGTTGGTTTTGGTTGCTATTTTCGTTGAGGATCCTGGTGTTGCTGTCCGCCTTTCCCTTTGCCATATTCGTGTAAATTAACTTGAAGTACGAAGCATACTGAGCTTTCGATATTGAGCTTATTGTGAGACGTGGACTAATAAGATATTAAAAGTCGAACGACGAAACGTTTGTTTCTAAATTCAAGTGATATGGTTTTGAACAAGTTCAACAGCGAATTAAAGTTCAAGTTATGTTCTCAAAACCTGGACTAACTCCAAAGGTTGGAAAAGAAAAAAGGTCAAATTACAAATGGAATTTGCCGCTGGGCCGGGTTCATGTACTCCTTGAGGGGTTAACTGAAAAACTAATTGTACTTCGCAATAATAGAATCGCACTGAAAATCGTACACAGAAAATGTCTTTAATATGATTTCCAAGTCTTAAAACTTGTACGTGAAACATACATTAACGATTATCAAAGGTTCAATTGGTATTGGTTTGTCACATGTTCTTACATATCTCGTCTAATTAGATCCAAACCATGGTTGCTAGTGCCCCTTTACCTACGGAAGTTTTAAAATGGTTTCCGGGGCTGAGGTATTGAGCTTGATTTGTCTCAGGTGAGGCGTTCTGCACGTGATTTGTCGTTGAGAATGACAAACTATGAGAACAGCTTGAACGCATTCACACAAGGGCCAATCATTTCGTTCGATTTTCTGTGATTAAGTGTCACAATACGAACTCCGACCGCATCCACAGCTTGACGGATTGACACATGCACCGAAGTCTCTGCTAGCCAGCGTAGTTCATCGTTGATTTTATGGAGGAGCAAAGCATTAAGATCTAAATCTAATGTCGCATTACTTTTGAACGCTGGATATGACGATTAAGTTTATCAAAGGTATGCTATGAAATTCAGTAGCCCTTATCCAACATTCTTTCGCATTAAGTGTCATGGTGCGCGCAAGGTGCGAGTTATTTTGTGCAGCGCATAGCGATCGCTGCGAGAGCGTTTGCGCGCTTTTGTTAAGTCTTCTTGATTCAAACTATTTTAATGACCGTTTTGTGTGTTTAATATTGTGTAAAACAAATATTTTTGCTCTCAAGGAAAAGACTTATTTTTTAATTGTTAATAGAATACGATTAAAAGAAATCCCTTTTCTACACTGAAAATTTGTCAAAATTGGCTAAATATTTCATTTGTATAAGAACAGCTAATTACTGTCTCCATCGTGTTTGACAGGCATTCGACGTTCATCAACAAAGAACTTCAGACACAAAAGAAAGCACTAAATGGATTAAGTACCGCAAGAAAGCAGACGAGTGTCAACAAGTTATTCACAAGACAACAATCGGTCGCTGAATAAAAATCCCGTGGTAATGGCGGACAAGGCGCAACCGTATGGACACAATGCGGAACCTACTAGTGTCTCCTCAACCAGCGACATACATATGTTTAGCGATCAAAGGCAACGATTTTTTGCGCATTCACAAACAATCCCAAGGGCACATTTGGAACGAGTAGATGAGGAGTCGAGCAACATGGCAGATTCCTCGACAGATTATAAATATAAATCAGAACAAATACTTAACCGAAATGTTACCGAACAATGCTACTTAGCACACGACGGCCCTTTCAAGAGACCTCCACAACAAGGGTTTTACAGTCGTTACCCTGTCTCACCAGCGTACTACGACAACAGATACTCATGCGGAAACCTTATGTGTAGAGAGCATCATTATTGTTGCGAACACCAGACGAACAGAGAGTGCTTCAATCCTTTAATTCCAATGCCACCGAGTCCTTCACATTACTTCCCACATGATCGTCATCCTGGTTTTGTGCGTCAAATCCACAGACCTTCATCTTCGTTCATAAACCCCAACCACGCCAACATGAAAAGATCGGACCATGAACTACCTCGACCCAAACCCGAATGGCCGCAAGGCTATCGACCCGGTAATCACAGCGCTACACCAGCTACTCCAGCACAATACTTAGCAAGTCTTTCCAATAAAGATAATTCTAGTATTCCCCCCTCTACAGCCACATCGCTAAGATCGACCAGTCTTGAGCCATTCATGTACCCCTCCAATTTTTCAAGTCCCAGACAATCCGCGCGGTTAAATAGGAAAAGAGCAATGTCTTCCTCGCCACTTTCTATCGATTCAATTGACATAAACAGCTTAATTCGAACTTCACCAGATTCTCTGATTGCATACATTAATCCACCAAGAATATCGTCCGCTGGTTCCTACGGTCATCTTAGCGCTAACGGGGTTAGTCCTTCACCCAAACCTCAGCGTTCACCATCTGTGCGATCACCTTTCTTTGGGTGCTGGCATGGTACACCAGTGGGGTCAAGACCAAAGTCCCAGAAAGGTGATACAAACTATACCAAGGAAACGAACGCACAAACAATCAAAAAGGAATGCCATGATGAACAAGAAAAGAGAGAAGTAAAGGAGGAATGCATGAATGTGGACACCAACAATAATATCGACGAGGCCAAATCAACGTCTCTTAATTCTCCAGTTGAATCGGATAAGGTTTGTGGAGTTTCTGTTTTTATGGTGTAATTTTTATTTTCTTTTTAAGCCATGATTGGTAAACATCCTTAAAAAGTACTGACTGTTTCACATAACTATTCGCTGATCGTTTCTTTATTTCCCTACCGTTTTTCGTTCTTGTAACTTCCTAAAAGGATGAGACCAGTTCGCGCAGTGTAACACCACCGGGACCTAAGCTATTTTACAAGATATAGTACAATTTCTTACAATTTTTTCTTATACCGACATACTACAGCATGTCTATTATCCACTAACTAAGCCCTGTAATAACACTGCGCCAACATTTGTGCAAATGTTAATATCATTTCCTTCACAGCTATAAAGTATTATCCAACATTTATTTTCACACAAGTTATGAGGGAGTATGTGTACTTTACTTCTTAGTGCCCGAAGTATTACGAAAATACGTGCTCGTTTTTCTGCTTTTTCATCTAAAACGGGTTGATTGATCGAAAACCTTCAAAACATTGCTTTCTTAAAGTTATTCATTAGTTTGGGGGTTTGGATCCTGCTGATCATTACATTCCTTGTTTTAATTTTTTGTGAATTGTGGTGTTTCATTGAATACAGCAGTCATTATAATAATCACAAAACAACTAATTAGGAACAAACTACTCTGTACTATTGCTTAGACTAGGTGAAAAATAAGCAGTGTCAAAAAAAAGAAAAGCATTGTCAGATTTAAGACTGTAAAGACAAGGGAACAAAGTTGTCCACTGGTCAATATCTGCACTTGGCCACTGCAGCATCAAAGGGGTGGTGTCCCAGAAACCATAAGGGTATCTTGGGCATTTGAAATGCATTTTCAGCCAAGAAGAAAATATTTGTCAACATTTTTTTTGATGAATAGATACCTCATTAAAAGAAATTATATTGATAGTAAGTACTAAATGACCACCCTTTTAAATATCAAGGCTTAAAACTTGAACAGGATATTAAGAGTGACTTTTTGCTAGGACAAATAGAGAACTATTCCTATACTGAGATGGAAATCTCAAATGCAACTTTCTTACCAACTGAAAATTTTGATTTCAAGCTTGAAGTATTGAAGTGATGGGAATAGTTATTCAAAAGACTTATAAGATTGCAGTTGTAATATTTGTATAATTTTACTGTTACAGTATTTTTCTCATTTTCCATGCATTTGTGCATTAACTTTTTCTAGAGAGACTCGGATCTAGAAAATGAAGAGAACAATGAACCTGAGAAAGATGAGAACAACAATGAGTACCTGTGTTTATGGAAGGATTGCAACATGCTGTTTCAAAGTCAGAATGATCTGGTGAAGCATGTGAACATAGATCACATCAAGAAAGAAAGAAAAGACTTTACATGTTACTGGGTTGATTGTCAAAGGGAACAGAAACCTTTCAAGGCTCAATACATGCTGGTTGTGCACATGCGCAGACATACTGGAGAAAAACCAAACAAATGTCCAGTAAGATACAGAAGTAACTTATTTCTTTCAAATTTTTGTTTGAGATTGATAAGAAATGTAAATCAAAGGGCATTGTTAAAGCTAACCATAGGAACAAGTCATGTTATGGTTATTTCAAACCATCCCTGTATAGCAACTTGTCATGTTATGCAGTATACAATATTCACATATCAAGCAAAACATATCTACCAGTAGATGTTTTTGTTGCAATTCTTAGTCATGCTCACCATAACCTACTGTAGCTCTTGACTGCTAAAATTTTTAACTTGTTGCATTTTTTAAATGTTATTTATTACATTAGTGGATTTGAATATCATAGATTCTTTAATTTAAAATTCATTGCATAACCAGTTTCTGTGCTCAGATAATTCTTAATTTGCAAAGTGTAACCTGTTTCTATGCTTAGCTTGGCCACTTGCAAAAGTTAGTAGTCATGAGCATACTTGAAGCAAAGAGAATCAAAAACACCTCTCTCCTTCATACAATGCTGTGATATATTAACCTGACTTGATTGAGTGTGCCATGGTAAAAATGTGATTAAAAACATTGAAGGTACATGACAGGGATGCACAGCCTTGTGGTTTCACAAAGTCACCCTGTTAAAGCCCTGGTAGTAAGATTGTAGGGCCCATCAGCCAATGTTGTTAGGCTAAATTGATGACTTTCTTATTTCCAGATGTGAAAATATTAACACTGTGAAATTATAGAAATCTGAATAAAGCATGATAGCTGTAGGAACCAAAGTTATTAGGCACTTCAAGTAAAAAAACAATTTCCTTATCACCATGTCTACCATGACAAAAAGTTGCTGTCTACTTGAAGTGTCTGAATAAATTATGAGAGCAAAAATTTAAGTCACTGTGCAGGTTTGACTTACTGTGTTTCTGAAGGACTCTGATGAAAGTTCTCTCCTAAATATTTTATATTATTGGGGATTCAGGAACCAAAAAGACCTATTGCTTGCAGGGAGCCATCATTTGTCCAGCCATATGGGTATGCCTTTAGGTTTGACTGTCCTGTAATTAATAAACTATCTACAAAGCTTGCAGAAACATGGGTTACCAAATTACTTAAGTGTTTAGGAGATTTTCACTGTTTGTTCATATTTCCCCAAGCCTTACAGACATGTTCTTTCTAAAGAAGAGTATATAGTAATCTGAAAACACTATTTTGTTTTTCTTTTTTAACAGTATGAAGGATGTAACAAAGCTTATTCTAGGTTAGAAAACTTGAAGACACATGAAAGGTCTCATACTGGTGAAAGACCATATGTTTGTGAATTTGAGAATTGCACAAAAGCTTTTACAAATGCATCAGATCGAGCAAAACATCAGAACAGGACTCATTCATCTGTGGTATGTACTTGATTGTCCTATCAAATTCTAATACACAACAAACACATTTCAGTATAGACAGTAATTAACCTACATGTACTGTATCAACAACAAATCATGGGAGCCACAGAGTATTTTTATAAAATACACAACAATGGTAATACCAAATAACGATAACATTTTAATTTTGAAATAAATTTAATTTTGAAATTAAAATGTTATCGTTATTTGGAGTTATTGTTGTGTATTGTATCAACTGCATAATTATAATTATTATTAACTGTATTAACTATATTAATTATACAGTAACCTACTATTTTAACTCCTAGATCTGCCTTTTGTAACTCTACTGTAGCTAATGCTAGATCATTTTTGCTCATTAACTGGAGATGTCTTGGCCACTTTATGAGCAAAAGAGTTAATTTTTAACTGCAATATATTTCCCTCATTTGAATAAGCAATAAAAGTTATTGCTATGCATTATGCTTAGCAGAACTCTGATGAACCACCTTGGTGGTGAACGGATTGAGATGTACTGTAAATATTAACTTAACATCTGAACATCTCCTCCAGATGAATACAAATGTCTGGCTCTTTAGCCTGACCAAAAGGTAACCCTTTGACCCACATGGTGTTCTCTAATGCCAGATTTTTTTTCCCTGGATAAAGCATTACTTAGTAATCATAGTGAAAATAGTTGAAGATGAATATTTTATGAGGTCATTATCAATTTGTAATGGCATTATTATTTTAGAAACCTTACATATGCACAGTTGCTGGCTGCACAAAACGTTACACAGATCCTAGTTCTTTGAGAAAGCACAAGAAAACATGTCACCCCGAACATTTTGCTGGAGCCAAAAAGGTAATGCTTTAGAAAATCAAGTCTTGAGTCTAAGCAGTAGCAATTTCCTACTGGTATTGCAAAATCTCTTAAGAATTGCAGTCTACATATAGTTTCATGGTAATAGATACAGTATGGGCAGATTATAAGGTTGGAACAATTTTTAAGCCTTTAATAAAAATTTTTGACAGTATTTTCTGATTTGAAACTACCACAAAATCCAGTAAATAAAGTATTTTACTTCAAGGTCAAATAGGAGTCCCCTTCAAAATAATCAACAGAATCTTTGAAATGATGCAACAGCTCCAGTATTCACATGCTGATGTATGAGGGGATTAAAAAAACACCGTGCAACTACATGTACTGTGCCATAACTGTTTTTGAGATCATCCAGCAACAAATGATCTCACCAAGTCAAAAATCAATTGGCCTCTTCCTTCACATCTGAATGATAAAAAAGTAACTTACAATGAAATAATTTTACCATAGGCCAAGCACCCTATCAGTCTCTGTTGAAATTTTTAAGAATATATGAAAAACAATAATACTGTGGTTTACATTTCAATTAGAAACAAAATGTTTCATTCTGGTTTTGTCTTCTTAAAATCCTAGGCAAAAATTGATGATGTCAAAGGGAAAGCTAACACTGTCAAAAGTTCTGCATCAAGCACAAAAGCCTCAGCAACTGAGTCACATAGACAAGTAACTCATGGCTCTGGTTTTGGTCAAGGGATGCATGCTAGTGGAAATCCCTCAAGTCCATGCGAAAGCCAAGTAAGAGAACAAACAAAAGAAAGTAACACACAAGGAAATAGTCTTGCAAATTTATCTACTGATTTCTCTCCTCAAAGTTTTTCTGGGGATTTGACATCCTCACCAAGCTATGTTGACAGTCCACAGTCAAACAATTTTGTATGTGATCCAGCAGATCAAGCTGAAGAAAACACTCTTGCTAAGCAAAGCTACAATGCCAATTCAAAAAACAGTGCCTTGCCTAGATCTCCTCAAGCCTCAGGCATACAACCATGTCCAGAGAGATTAGAGATGGGTCCACAAGTAGGGGGTGTCCTAGTTGAGAATCCTGTTATACCAAATCAAATCTCCTTGCCCACTATTAACAAACAAAATGAAGTTGGGAAATGGATTGCAGATGTCAGTCAAAGAATGAACAATGCTTCTCAATACTCCAATGAAATAAAAGAGCATCTTCCGGCAGACTTTAGTAGCCGAAGGTCAAGTGAGAGTGGTGTTTCTTCATACATAAGTAGTCGACGTTCAAGTGAAGTCAGCTCACATCACAGCCGTCAACCACATAGTACAGTACCACCAGTCCTTGAAGAAATGGCAGGAGATGAATATCCACCAAATAGACAGGCAAGTGATACATACTGCATGCCTCAACTTCCACAAGTTACTGGTAAGCAGCGGAACAATGTGAGAAGAAATGATGTTTATGATGAGATGGTCAGGCCTTCACCCATCCCTGACACATTTGATTCACAACAAAGACGTTCCAGTAGTGGCTATGGAAGTCATCATAATCTAGCAGTTATTCGCAGTCCTGTTTTTCATAAAGTTCCCATCCAAAATACTCATAAAGCAGAAACTGCTGGAGCAGCTAACAGACGTATGAGTGATAGCATCATATGTGAAGCTGATAGCTCAAACAGGTATCTGCCTCTATGCAATAACAGCAACCCTATACCAAGGAGGAGTAGTGAGCCTGCCACTCATTATTACACCAATGTTTCTGATGAATTCTCCATGTCAAATTATTCTTCAAGACAACATGAGAACCAAATGCCAATTGACAATCAGAGAGTCCACCAATCTCTTCCAGATATTTATGAAGGCCAGCCAAAGATACTAAACAGACAAGTACCTAATCCTATGCCACAACCTCTTGATATGGGGCAAAAACTAAGTCATTATCCATATGCAAAGGAACTACCAAACCAAGATTATCTTTATCCTCATCCACCAAATTATTCACAAAAGGGTCCTCTGCAAGCTAGAAATCTGCCCCATAAAGGATTATGGGAATATGAACAGCATGTCAATCAACACTTGGCTCAAATGAGAAATCAGCAACAAGGAAATAATTGTATAATACCACAAAAAGTATATGACAGTGACAACAGCAGTGGTATACAGTTGATTAATGGTGAAGTTCCAGTTACAGACAGGTCCTATGAAGTGATGGTTAATGGCATGGGGAACCTAAACACAAGTGAGGTGGTAGAGCAAGCTGTTCCACCAAATGGTCATTCTAATATGGTTGTCAATGATATGAACACACTACTAAATTCATTGATAGAAGAGGACAGGTACCTAGAGAAAAAACAAGGGCAAGAAAGCA
Source organism: Heliopora coerulea (assembly GCA_030142905.1). Classification (NCBI taxonomy): domain Eukaryota; kingdom Metazoa; phylum Cnidaria; class Anthozoa; order Scleralcyonacea; family Helioporidae; genus Heliopora; species Heliopora coerulea. Next base: position 458,824 of record JASJOG010000137.1, on the reverse strand, counting down.
TGACTGGTACATTGTCACATATCTTTTGAAAATGAACATGAGCCCTTCACCTGTTCTGTAGCATCAGTCATGTTCAGAAAAAAAAAAAAGAAATTAGTGCTATAAGTTTTGTTTGTGGTAATTCAGAACCACATATATAAAAAGGCTAGTTTTCATAGAACTACTGTAATATATTTAAACTGTGTTCCTTTTTTTATTATTGCAAAATGAATGTAGTCCTATAACATCTAAAAACTAAACATACAGGTATTATTCAAGCTTTGGTAATGTTAGGTAGTTTTTGTTAATTTTAATCTTATCAAATTAATTCTGACACATTAGACATACTGTACAACAGATCCTATCAATTTGTGATGGTTGGGAGGGTCAATGGCAGCTCAGAATAGAATGGCCTGTTAAATCTAGTTTCTTTTCTATTTTATTTGATAACCTTTTAATGTCAACATGTACAGTTAGAGATTTGTAGAATAGAAGAGAAAGAAAAATTTTGCAAAAATGTTTAATTACTTTGTGCATATTTACAGCATATCAATTAAAAAAAATGCAGCTGTCTGAAAATACAGTAGTTCAGTTACATCACATGAGCCATAGTAGTGTGAACAGTTAACTCAACAAAGGCAACTGAAGGTATCAACCCAACAAAAACTGGTGAATAACCAATTCTGAATAGCAATATCAATGCATAAATCACACAGGATGTTCAGATTAAACACACGCACTATGGGACCAAAGATCGATTGTCAACTTTACCTAAAAATACATATGCATATACATGAACACAATTATCAATGTAATTATTTAATTATAAACAGAAAATAATTTTGCACTTCTTTGATGATAATATTTATAATTATGGCAGCAATGCAAATAATCTTTTTGACTTAAGAAGCATTTTTCACTATTTTTAATGCCAATGCATTAACCACAAACGAGCTGTCTGTAATCTCACTCTGGCTTGCTCCAGACATTTTTTCTCCTCAAGGAGACAATCGTAGCCGGCTTGAAGTTTAACTGGTTAAAATGGTAAGATTCATAGCATACAACTTTTCAATAAAAAGTATTTGGCACTTAAAAAATAGAAGATGCATAAGTTGATGGAAATACTCCCCGAGATACAAAAATTTAAGTGGGATATACACATGGAAGAATAGTGATTCTGTATAATAAAAAGTAGCGCTGTCATGGTTAAACGTTTAAACGTTTCGCAATATCAATATTCGTTTAGTAAATGACTATGCGTTTAACCGTTTACCGTTAATCATGTCCGCTCAACTGACTCCAAAGTTTGAAAAGCGATCGGTCATAGGTTTTGTGGTTTGAAAAGCAATCAGTCATGGAGTGTTTTCGACGGCAGGCAATATTATAAATAATAAGACAAGTTGTCTGCTTCCAGACAACGTCAACATGTTAGTTTTTTTTGAGTAAAAATATCAAATTCTGATTTTTTTTTTTCATGTTCATTGTGTCTTGAAAAGAAACAGAACAATGTGGAATTTTGGGTCTTTATTTTCCAACGTTTAAACGTTGGAAATCCGTCTAAACCGAACGTATACCAAATTAAACGTAAACTGACAGCCTTAATAAAAAGTAAATTTACTTTAAAAGTAATTTGCTTAAAAACATATAGGTTGTAGTTTGAATCCCAATGACTACATGACTGTAACTTTTAATTTATTGGGGAATGTAACTACTGACCTTTATTATTCTCAAAATTAATAATTTTTATTGTTCTCAGGCCTTAGCAACAGGCAAGTTCTCATTATTGGTGATTGGTTGGGCATGCATGGCATCACATGGAACGAGGAGCAAAGCTGTTCACAAGCTGCTCTGGTGTTCTGGTTGTTCTTTCCATCTAATTTTTTTCACTCCTGATTGACAGTTAGAAGGAAAATAATGACAACAGGTGGTAATATTTTTGTCCAATAAATCACTTTTGAACTAAGTCGCTTTATGCATGAAATAATTGTTTCAACTTTTCATTAAAATCTTACTCAGGGTTAGGGGTGCACCGGATATTGTATCCGGCCGGATAGTAGGGTAATGGGACTATCCGGTATCCGACCGGTTATTTTCTTATATCCGGCCGGATACCGGATAATTTGCTTTTCTGAAGACAATTGTCAATTTGTGTTACTTGTACCATACTAACAACAGATATTAATAGAAGAAACAATGTAAACTTGTGTTCTGTTCTAACGTTATTTTTTTTCAAATAAACAGAAGATAATCGTCTGTTACTTGATAACAATCTCAATAAGTGACACATTTTGATGCGCATAACAACCATTTTGCACAAAGTTGTTTGTAGTCCCACTCTAGTTTGTTATATAGTGGCATTCTCAAAATTCTCTTGCATTGTGATGAAAAGGAGATTCATCTTCAGTTCTGTTGCATTTTTCCGCCATTTGCAAGTTGCAACTCGTAATTTGTCTAATTAATGCTTGTAATAATTATAAACACCAGTGAAAAAGTAAAGTTTTAAAGTAATTACTTGCAAAAAAAGACAAATCATATTTGAACTTCAGTGTAAAGTTTTAATTTTTCTCCTCTCAATCCAAACCTAATTTGGGTAGTAATTGATTGATTTGTGGAAAGTGCGAGCTTTTCATCCAAAATACCGGTATCCGGCCGGATTTTTTTCAATTATTCGGTAAATCCGGTATCCGGCCGGCTGTAAAAAAACATTATCCGGTGCACCCCTACTCAGGGTGCATAAAGTCACAAAACAATACAACATACCTACAAAAACTGATGGTTTTTGCCGCAGCCAAGGGGTATTTCTCCTAAAACCATACAACCCATGGTATCCAACTATTGGTTTTGGAGACTCCATAAACATACTGTGACCTCTTACTGTTTCATCAGCATTTCCTGTCAAAATGATTATTCAAGAGCTAAGAGTTGAACCAATTCTAAAGATCAACTCAGAAAGTTAACTCATAAAGGGACAAGGGTGCACTTTAATATTTTACTCCGGTTAACACCAAAAGATTTCACTCGTTAAAGGGATGATCCTGCTGCTTAATGTGTTAATCTCAAAATACTGTAGTTTTATTTAAAAACATTAAAGAACAGTATTACTTATTTGAAACAGTGAAAACGGCATTCTTCTGATCAAAAACAAATTACAAGATAATATGTCTTTCATTTCTTCCTAACGAAGGTCACGGCCTGGTGACTGAAAGCTCAAAATAAAATACTTTGATCAGAAGAATGCTATTTTCACTGTTTCAATGATGTCTATACCTGATTGCACTTCATCTATATTTTTAAGTATTACTTATATCACTGATGAAACCAACTCACATTTACATGGTAGTTTCTGTGCTGAGGCCATGCACAACAAAATTATAAAAATAGTTACAAACATCTGATAATTTAGCAACGAGAATGACAGATGATGTTTTCATGTGAAACAATTATTGGGCTTGCTCATTGTATGCACTTGACTTCAGGAAAGATATGCCTGACCTCTCAGAAATATTCCTCAGTTGGTTGAGCACTGGATTAATTTTATACCAAAGTTTGTGGGTGTGAATGGTCATTTACATAATTATACAGTAAATCATTTATGAGAAAAAGAAAAAATGATTAATCAAAACATGTGGTGGTAAATCTGACAGAAAATCCTCTTGACTTACCAACATGTCTGATTTTCTCAGCAATAAAATGGTTTCTATCTTCACAATACTCAGCAAATATGACTATTTGCATGGACCTGCATCACTTGTCCTGTAAACATTCAAGTAAGTACTCAACCCTGAATGGATATTGTTGAATAATTCCCCACTCTTCATATTTTCTCAGCCATAAGTAGCCTGCCTGCAGTCTTAATAACAGTGGTATCACCTCATATCCTGCCTAATATTATTTTGATGCTGTTGAGCAACTGTTTCAGAAAGTGTTTTAACAATCCATAAAGTTTATTTAACCAAACTTTTTGTTAACGCTTTGTATTTTCTTTTGTTAATGTGAAATAAACTCTCCATCTTGTGTTTTGTTATTCTCTAAAAAGAAAGTGTCCTTAATTGAAATGATAAGCACCCATCTCTGAATCAGCAATCACATTCAAGTCCTGATTTCAAATATGCCACCAAGGCACTAACTCAAATGTTTACAGTACTTTAAGTGATTTACAACATTCATATCTATTTTGTAATGGACATTCAAGAGCCAAAAATTAACACAAATTAGTCTCACATATTGTAAATACTACAAAATGGACATGTATCATAATCAAAGCCTCAACACAACTACCATTGCATTTCAACTGCACATCAGGTGATTATACAAATAGGCCCAACATAGCCATTTAGACCATTTTTTTAGGCTTGTAATCCACACATACAGTACAGTGTGTAACATTGTGATTTTATGTCCTTTCATCAATCTAAGATTGATGGAACACTGACTTTCTGTCATAATAATACAAAATATCACTCATTTTTTTGTTATAGTATTCTTAGCTCCTGGGCAATTTCCTATTTCTCTTGCCCTGCAACAACAACATTCCTAGGGAAATGTATCCCATCATTTTTTGGTCAAAAGTGCATGCAAAGTTATTTCCAATTTTCCCCTTCACCCCATATATACTGTATTCTGTTCACTTCTTATGGTTCCAAACAGGGGGACAACACCAGAATGACTAGAACTACACACCTTTGATAATATTTCATAATTTGAAGGCTGAAAATGAGAATGAAAGATTGACCTACACAGTCTTGTACTTCACAAAACCATTCAAGTATCCGATAAAGTTGAAATTTATGTTGAAATTTAAATGTTGAACAAAAGTTGAAATTTATGGGTCTTCTAACAAACATGGCTTGTTGACTTTGCAGGGTTGGTGCCAGGATGTGGACTTGATTAAGGGTGTAATGTCTCCAAAAAAGGGTCAGAACAAGTGGGTCTTGGGCCACATGCCTTAGAAATGCCACCCGTTCTTAGTGGGAAATCATACAACTGTTAAGTAGTACAGCATGTGACACAGAGAGAATTTTTCTTGGCTAAATCAATAACAGATGCACATAGTTTCTGTGGAATACAAATATTATTTCTAGATGTCTTAATGTTATATATAAATTATTAAATACTGTGCAAATGAGAAAACACTATACAGGTACTGTATCTCATATCATTTATGGAAAACAAAGATTAGAGTAACTTTGGAAAGACTGATTTTTTCTTCCAATTAATTCCCTGACAAATTGTTAATTTTGCCTTGACAGCCAGTTAAGACCCTTCATGGAGGACTGTAGCCCCCTCTGGCATCACTCCTGCTTGGACCTATGAGCCTTTTATGGTTTATATGCTAACCCACCATGAGACTTCGAATTGAAAAGAATTCAGTTTCAGAGATATAATCTTTCTCAGATGTCTTCAGTTCTTTTGTTTTTAAAATGTGAATTCTGACCATAGCACAGAACATCAGCTAAAATAAAGCTGCAAAAAATCCACATTTAAACAGGGTGCAGCATATTTTGATACATATTATCAGGTATTCATAAGATTACAACTTTCATAAGAATTATAGGGAAAGTGGGTCTGGTATATGATTTGCCTAAAAATTAATCTTTTTAAATTGAGAAGCAAGAACTGGAACTGATCTACATTACTCTACCTGCACCATTCTGATTTCGTAGATGGATATAGGTTCCCATGTTACCAATATAATAAAACCTGTCCATTTGTTTTCCACAAAGTGATTCACCTTGATTGATATCCTAGATGTAAGTCAACAAAATTAATAATGCTCACCATGAAACACACAAGAATCAAATCTTTCATCAGTAGTTGTGGATTGGATGCAAAAACCTACACATTTACACAAACTGTATTCATTACTCTGTCAACTTGGCTTGTATTGTTATGTTAATTGATAAGCATGATTGACTCATCAAAATAATACCATACTGGTATGTGTCTTCTGGCAAATAGTACATAAGGAATGGTGCATGTGGGATTCTCAACTACAATATTTCTCAACAAAAAGGATATATTCAGAAAACATTTTGAACAGTGCAAAGTATGGCACACAACCCCATTGTCAGATTTTTGGCCATACTTTTTACCTCTTTAACACTCAGAATTTGACTTATTTGGTTTCTAAAACAAAAGAACGAATGACAGGACAAACAAAACAAAGCAACAACAAAGAACAAAAGATAACATTTTAATTCTGTTGTCAAATGGTTAAGCTCTATGGGAATGCCCATGTGGTTCTTGTACAGAAGTTTAACTAGAAATCAAACTACAGTATACTACCTGACTTGGACTCAACTCTATCTCTTAAGTTCTTGTACTGAGCAAACTTGCACAAAAAGTAAAAACAGATCAGTGCAAGTTTTAATTGCACTGCTGCTTTATGACTCTGGATGCACCATTAATGTGTAATACTTAACTGAGGTTTTAAGGTCTAGCCTGCATAAACACTTGCTGCTTTATGAGTAAAAATTGCACAAATCACTACACATGCTATCTCTGTAAGCATTAATCAAAGGTCATTTGAACAGATGATAACCATGGACAGGTCTCATGTGACTGAAACCTTTTACAACTTATCTGAAGTGCACATGTATGTTTGAAATGTGAAAAATCAGTGAGTATACAGTCTAATTTTCAGCTTCACTCATACTTGGGTGAAAGCACAGTTGCTTTCCCACCAGAAGATTTCATTGTGACCTGTACAGAGGTGCAGCTAGCCAGGGTGGCACACAAGGTTATGAGCCTCTGCTTTTGTATCACTGAAACCATGTGGTTGCCAAATGCCTATACAATTATGTTGATACTGATTAATATTTGTGTAAATTCCACATAATTATTGTAATCATTTGTAGTTATTTGTTCATTTCATTTATACATGTGTGGAACATTCTTTCAATAATCTTTCCAAGTACCATCTAATTTGAGAATTTCTATCTTCGTTTTCATTATTGATTGGATTGCCAATTAAACAACTTTATTGTAAATATATACTAAATCTACAGTAGGTAATGTTTTGAAAATTTGAAGCAAATTTTTGAATTGAAGGCTCCAGAAATATCTGCCAAAATGTTTGTGAAATAGGATGCAAAAAAGTAACTAAATGTAATTTACCAAAATACCCCCATGCCAGTAATAAGAATCTCCTCTAAGCTGCCTTGTATGTTTGCTTTGAAAATACAGAGAGTACAGTAGATGATAACAGCTTTGCCATAACTCTTGCAAGTCCATACCAGAACATTGACATCTTCATTAAAAGAGAACTTTTTCCCCATATATAAGTCTACTTCTACCCTCTCAGCATGTTCAAAAGTTTTCAGGATGGCCAAATAAATTCATTTTAATGGCATTTGAATATTACTTTTGTGCTTACCATTTTCATAACAGTTTGAAATCATGATTGATACACACCATAGTAAGGAAAAACAACAATCTCAACCTGAACCAGTCCAAGTAATGTACCCAGTACTGGGGCAGAAGACTACAAACAAAGTGTGTAACTGTGAAACCTGAGAACACCACCATGCACATCAATTGGCCAACCAGAATGTCTGGAGAAAAAACTCAAGACTCTGTAAGGCAATCTGAAATAGAGAAAAACTTTTCTTTTTGCACTCCCCTCCCCACTCTCAAAAAAAAAAAAAGGCTGTGCATTTGACCTTTGAATTAAAAAGGTAAACAAATTAGATTTTTTCACACATAAGATTTTAAAATAGTCAGCTGCAGAAATAATTTTTCTAAAAACAAGCAGCAATCAGTCACCAGCTGCTGGCTACTTTTGAACAGTCCCTGCCCTCTGAAAAAGAGCACTTCAATTTCCATAAAATCAGCACTTACATCTCCAGAAAGTGGGAATGTTCATTGCTCAAAAAAGGGTACAATTTTCAATATCTACTTAAAGGACATTTTCTGCATCTAAAAAGGTTGCTTTTTATAAATTTCAAAAAATTGCTGGAGACTCCAGACATAAGAGCCCCCAAAGAAGAACAGACCACTCTAGCAGTACTATAGAGTTTAAAACCATGAAACAGCATCACTTACACTGATAGTATTAAACTTTATAAATGAAACAGTAATAGGTTCTTGGCTTGGTAAGCTGCTCCTAAATTACTTTATATTTGAGTTGTTAGTTTTATGCAGATTGGTTCATTGCTGGGTACCCAAGTTGAAAGGCAAGCACTTGGTACTGTACTTGGCTTCTCATGTCAGCCACACATACATATACATTATACATGTAGCTCTCAATAATTGGCAATTCGGCCCAGTGCCCAATAGTTAGTAATTTAATCACTCTCACCTCTGGTAAGTCATAAAGTCTGCACTTTCAATATTTAATATTTTTAGGAAAGGCCTACCAACATTCAAACTTGTTTCAATGGTTATAAGAGCCTGTATAATAATTTGCAACTAATAATCAGGAATTTCCTTGTATCTTAAATAAATGGGTGCTATTTGCCAGGGATGTGGTGATGTCTGCTTTGAGGTCATTAAATTTTTTAATTTTTCCTAGGGGGTGTCTAAGGTGAGACTAACGCTATCCAGGGTGAGGTATCTGAGGTTGAGGTATCCATCATGACACTAAATTGAAGGTATACAAGCTGTTGACCCTAATTCTAACCTTACATGTAACCCTGATGCTAAATCTAAGTCTACATCAATGATTCAGCTTTTCCTGCCAAGACCAAGACAAGCCCAACACCTGGTTGATCTGATTCCTAGTCACAAGTCCACAATTCCAAGTCTTGAGGTAACTAACCTGTCCTGTTTTTTTTAACACCTTCCTGGCTGCGGGACACTTAAAGTAATTTTGAGCAAACTTGTCTTTCTGCGCATTGTAGGGAGGGATCGCGGTTGCCATTTTAGGATTAGCGCGTCCCGAATCGTCCGACAACGTGCTGACAAATACACAGTCCAAAACGAAAGATTTTTCCAGTTTCCGAAGCTCTTCCTCCGAACGCTCTGGTGGACCATATTTGGCACAACGAGACAAGTGGTATTTCGGGGTTGTCAGTGGCATACTGCAACTAGTTATCATAAATAAGAGGTGATATGAACATACCAACAACAGTTTACTGCTACATCACTTTGTTGACATTCGGGTTACTAAGAACCCCCTGCCGAGGGCCAAGTTCTGCCATGGTGGAAAAATCTATGCCAGAAACAATAATTTTAAATACCATGATGGCGAACAGTACACGGCATAATACGATCACGGATCGAGGGTAAGCGGAGTGCAAGAACGGCAAACAACGACACATGTTAAAACGTACTTCAGCGACTGCAGACGAAACAATCAAGAATCAAAAATTATGTTTGGTTTTGTGTATGGCCGAAGAATTCTCCAGCAAGTGTATGAGAAGGCCCTTGCTACTTCTTTAATCACTTTCAGAAACTATAAAGTAAGAACATCTTTGAGATTACGATGCAGTCATTGTCGCTTTGTCAAAAGAAGAGGTGTTCTGCGAGTGATTTGTAAAGAACATCCAAGACACAAGCAGAAGCAAGCAGGGAAAGAAAAGAAATTCTTTTAAAGAATCCTAGTTTATCAGACGGAGATATTTGGGGACAATTACCTCAGCAAAATGTGGTATGTGAGATAAGACTGTGCTTGTCCTCAACATAAAAATATGCGAAAGGAAGGATTCAGGGCTATCGGAAGTTTGGAAAATTTTGCTCGTGATATTCTCCATATTCCCTTGAATATGAAGTTTTTATGGACAAAATTAGCCAGTACACTGAACCATATTTTAATTTATTATGACAATATTTGACATGATGTAGGTGGTCCTGTCCGCCAAAGGCTATCAGCCTCATCTTGGATTAGTAAACATTTTGTGGGACAAACTTGGAACATCCTGCCACACAAGGCTGGTATTTTCTCCAACATGTTGCAGGTGCATTTGGAAAGTAAAAGTCGTGCAATAGCATTACCTAGGAAGCACACAGGGAATTCCTATATACCAAGCATCAAAGTGTGCATTTCTTGTGTTTTGGTTGAGCGAACTGCAAATAGTGGTCTCGAAATTGTGATGTTTGCTGTGTAATCTGTGGAAGCTAGTAACGTAACTTTTATTTTGCCCAAGGAAAAAATATGAACTTCGGGAGGAGAATGTCTGGTGGTGATTTTCAGTTCATCAATTGACACACTACTCAAAGGATTTCCACGACATTTTCTTTCACTACAGTATTTGTCACCGACATTTGATATATACCTGTAACAAAATACAGTGGGTGCCAAAAGTATGAGTCCAGTCCCAATTTTTGCCAAAAATTCGAGAAAAGTGTATCTTCTGAAAAATAAACTTGCATTAGCTACTTGAGCATGCGCATTGAGATCTGCAATTGTCTCCCGCCTTTTGTCCTTCAAATATTTTGCTATATATAATTTCAAAATAAATATATCTATTTCTCTACACACATGTGCATCAAGGATGGCTAAAGAGCTAAGTGAAGGAGTTAGAGGACAAATTGTGGCTCTTAGTAACGAACCTTTCTCAGCGACAAATTGCTGTAAAGATAGGAGTGTCAAAAGGTGCTGTGCAGCGAACCGTAGAAAGGTTCAGAAAAACTAAATCCTATTCCAACCTATCAAGGTCTGGGAGACCAAGGTGTACTACATCACAAGAGGATTGGTTCATAAATATAACTTCTTTGCATAATAGAACTGCAACTGCTGGTAATATTCAATCCTCAATTAATGCAACCCGAGAGAAAACAATCAGCAAAACAACAGTAAGAAGGAGATTGGCTGCAAGTAGTCTGAAAGGAAGAGTTGCAGCTTCTAAACTGTTGCTGCATCCTAAAAATAAGCACAAGAGATACCTATAGTGTAGAAGACTGGAAAAAAGTACTTTTCACCAATGAATCTAAATTTGAAATCCATGGAAATAATTGTCACATTTATGTGAGATGAAGACCTGGTAAAAGATTGTTAAATCAGTGTATCAAATCCACAGTGAAACATGGTGGTGGAAACATCCAAGTCTGGGGTTGTTTCAGTTTTAATAGCATCTGGGATCTTTACAGGATAAAAGGCATTCTTAAAAAAAAGCAATACCATTCAATTCTCAAAAGGCATGCTATACCATCCAGCAAGAAGTTATGTGGGAGAGGATTTACCTTAGTAAAAGATAATGATCCTAAAAACAGTTCTAACCTGTGCAAAACAGTATTTAAAGAATAAAGAAAACCAAGGTGAATTAAAGCTCCTGACATTAATCTCCTGACATTAATCTCCTGACATTAATCTCCTGACATTAATCCCTGACACCTCAATCTCCTGACACCTCAATCTCCTGACATTAATCCAACTGGGATCATTTAAAAAGAGAGAAAGTTAGACATGCAATCACAAGCCAGAACAGGCTATGGGATGTACTTTCTCAATGTTGGAATAACATCGAACCATCAGCACTTCAAAAACTTGTCAAATCCATGCCAAAAAGAGTTCAAGCTACTTTAAAAGCTAAGGGAGGACACACTAAATACTGAAATCATGTAAAAACTACTTTATCTGATTTAAAAGTAAAATTAAACATTGTGACACAGAGTGATAATATTGTTCAAAATTAAAAATACACATTCAATTCTAACTGGACTCATACTTTTGACACCCACTGTACCTTTTTACTGGTACCCTGGAGAAGTAGTGTACATTGTGGCTTTCCTTGCCTTTATCTTGGCCTTGCCTCATGTTACAGAGGCAATCTTGGGGCAGCAAAACTCTTCAAAAACAGTCACACCTAGTAGAAATCAATTTGGGAAGGAAATAAGTTCAGGTCAGCATTATGCTTTCAGACAACCCTGAGATAAACTCTTGACAGTTTCTGCCAAAAGAGAAAACCCTGACTATGCCCCTGACTTTGAGCTGAATTGGTCATATATGTGTAGAACTGAGTTAACCAACCAAACTGAAGAAGGATGCTGGTCCCCTTATTAGCCTGTCAAAAACCACAACTATTTCTGTTGCAGATGTCTTTTCCAATGAAATTGCCTGGTGTTTGTGCTGACAAATTTCTATAGGGCTGCATTGCAAAGGGAAACATTGTGATGGTGTTTAAGGAGGTAGCTGTTTACCCACTAAGGGACAGGGCTCATCCTATTCATGAGTAAAATGGTCTAGCATTAGCTGGAGTAAAATTAAAAAGTGTGTCCTTGTCCCTCAATGGGTTAACGCATTTGTAAGTTGTAATCTATATCTTTTTGCCAAAAATTATGGACCATGCCCACTCCAGTTGTAAATTATTCAATATCATCATTTGGCATGGACACCAGTGGAAAAGTATATGATGTGCTGTAGTTTTGGGATGAGCTTCACTTTGTGGAATAATCTGGTTGAAGCAGTGGTGTAGTTACACATGGGCCTGCTGGTCCTATCCCCCCTTAAAACCTGCATGTGCCCACATGAAGTATTGGAGGAAGATGATCAGTTAAGTAGTCAAACAACAAAGATTTTAAAACAGTATATAAGTTTGTTATTGGTTTTGTTGTCTAAAAACAAGTTAGTTTGATCAACATGTACCAGGTCATTCACTTGGGCAACCAGTGATAAAATTTCCCACTGCAGTTATCAAGGGCACACCAATTTGTAGGGAGACAGTGCTGTAACGAGAATGTAGTTGTCATGTGGGCACAGCAAGGGCACATGTTTTGAATTGTTTGTTAAAACATTGAATGTGTAATATGTAGCACCCCCCCCCGTACAGTTTTGCTTGTTCCCAGTTAGTGTGATAGGATATTTTCTCATTGGTTGTGCTAGTGGACAACCTGGTTATCTGCTATAGGGCATTGATTGATGTAACTCAGTTTCAGGCAAAAAGTCCGATAATGTATTAATTTATGTACTGTTTAAAATTTTTTTTTTTTAATTTTAACTACAGTCCACAAGGTTATTGATCATCTGTCTACATCTGCCTGCAATATTTCATGTGGGCACATGCAAGTTTCATGAGGGCCTAGGCCTGGTAGGCCCATATGTCACTGAGGGGAGATACTGCATATTGCACATTCAACATGATAACAATTCAACAATTTGAAACATACCTTTGCTGTGCCAATGTCAGACCTGCCAACTCTCACAGTTTTGCTGTGAATCACACGATTTATTGCCTTTTCTTACGGTCTCACAACAACAACCCTGTATCTCATGACTTTTTCTTCTTTTTAAAGATACTGAAAATTCCACTGATCTTTCATCCAAAATGCTGTCACTTGTCACCCAGGTTTTGTCATATTTAACTGTTAACAACATCTCAATGCCTTGCTTTGTGTCCTTCTAGTCTTAGCAAGTTTACATATGGGCAGCTGATACCAACATGGTACATTATTACAGGTTTCTTTATGGCAAAATAACAATATCTCACTACTTTTAGAATATCTCACTACTTTCCTTGGAATCTCCAGATACTTTAAGTATAAGCTCTGGACAGATTTTCCTTTTTCAGGGCTTAGAAGGTCTGCCCCATGACAATTGCATTCTGGCTATGGCTTTAAGTTGGGTGTTGTAAATTTCATTTAAGAGAAAACAAACCTTTGAAGGGAAAATGTCAACACATAGTGCCGTAGAGGAAACACCTGAAAGATGTAAGAAAAGCTCCACATCGTGCTACACTGGCGGTCAAAAAAAATCGATCACACAGAAACTAAAGATGGTGACACCATAAACATTGTAGCAAATCTTATCATGACAAGTAATTACACCGAAAACAAACAGAAAACAAATCTTAATATTTAGTGGCTCCTCCATGAGCTTTGATCACTGCTTTAAACCTTCAAGGCATGCTATTTATTAAAATAATTAGCTTATCTAATGGAAAGCCTTGCGATGCAGCTTTTACAGCACTCCAAAGTTCTGACATTGGTAGGGTTTTGCTCTTGGATCATTGTCTTAAGTTGGTCCCATAGATTCTCAATAGGGTTGAGATGGGGTGACTGTGCTGGCCATTCCATAAAAGTTATGCCCTCTTCCTTAAACCATCCTTTGACAAGGCGGGAGGTGTGACAAGTTGCATTGTCATGCTGGAATATCCAACCATCTGGTATGGTCAGCATGTGTGTGGTTGGAATAAGCGAATTTTCTAGGAGATCAATGTATCGTTCTCCATTGAGCTTTCCACCTATCTTAGAAAGACAGCCAACACCTCTTGCACTGATGCAGCTTTAAACCGTGATGCTACCACCTCCATGTTTGATAGTTGTCCGAATGCAGCTTTCCTTTAGTTCTTCGCCAGCTATTCTTCTGACATACACACGCCCACCACTCCTATGAAGAAGAAACCTTGATTCATCGCTGAAGATAAATTGGGACCACTGTTCAGCCGTCCAATCTGTGTGTTCTTGGGCAAACTGTAGTCGAGACTTCTTATGGCGAGCAGTAAGCCTAGGCTTCTTTCTGGGCTTGCAGCCCTTTAGACCAGCCTCTCTAAGCCTTCTTTGGGTGGTGGAAAACGAGATATTGACACCATGTTCAATTAGCATCTCAGCTTTTATTTGCGGTGCAGTCTTGCAGCGATTTGACTTGCTTTTCCTTACTATGAGCCTGTCCTCCCTCTCAGATGTCTTTCGTCTCCGTCTAGGGATCTTGGCATCTTCCAAACTACCAGTGAGTCTCTTCTTGAGGATTTCACTGACACTGCTTGGAGTACAACCTACACGAGCAGCAATTTCACGTTGTGTGTAGCCTTTTTCGGATAATGCCAGCACTTTTCCTCAATCTTCCAAACTGATTCTTCTCTTTGGATCCATTATTACGTATCTTCCAATTTGACAGGCCAACAATTCTTTCTTGTAAGACTTGAAATTCATTTAGCGTATCTTATAAAATACTTTAAAAACAGAATATCTCTACAAATATTATGGGACACATCTCGATCTATCCAAAACATTCATTACTATAATCCTGAAGGCTGTTGGCGTACGATGTACCTCTTGTCTGCCTATGTAATCCGAAAGTCACATAAATCTTGACATGATCGATTCTTTTTGACCGCCAATGTCTAACAAGGAAAATGATAGATTGGTCCTGAGTGAATGTAATGTTACAACAACCTTGTAAGTTTGTAAAAGTCTTCTTGACTTCTTTCTGTAAGAAGTACAGAAAACTGTTCTGCATTTTCTACCTTCAGAACACGTCCATATTTTGTGTAACTAGAACAGTTTTATAATTAAAAGGCCTTGATGATGCAGCTGACATTCCTGTTTTACGGTTACAGTCAAAACTGCACTAAAGTTTCGTTTATACATGTACGTGCGATTTCGTGACTTCGATTGTCATCCTGCTATATGCAATTAACCCCATGACATTCTATGCAGCGAGATATCTACGAGTCGCTTCATTTTGTCCTCGATGCTTTCTTGAGATTAACTCGCCTGATACTCTGTAGAACTCATTGCGGTCCGTATCCAAATTTTTAATTTTTCTCCGAGGTGATGACTCGGACTGATAATGTCAAGCGCCCCTGTATTCATCAATTGACCTTTATTAAGCAGTCAGTTGTCAAAGTTATGAATTTTACGACTTTAATTTACTGGAGACTTGGTCTCTGTCAATTAGTTCCCTGAATTAATTGCTTATCCCTGTGATGAGTAATAAGCCATATGTAGCTACACCACTGCTTCGACCAGATTATTCCACAAAGTGAAGCTCATCCCAAAACTACAGCACATCATATACTTTTCCACTGCTGTCCATGTCAAATGATGATATTGAATAATTTACAGGGCATGTCTCAGGGCTTGTCCCTGTGATGAGTAATATCATCTGGCGTAAGCCAGAGTAAAATACTAAAGGCATGTAAATTTACGGTTTATATTTTCACAGTAAGAAACAACATCACTGAAAACGTTCTTACCGTAATATGAAGACGTAAACGTGCAGAAAAAGCAATTCCCTTAAAAATGGTATTTGCTGGGAACCTTTAGAACATAACCACCACCTTGGTATAATGGTTTCTACTTTATAACAACCCCTACAGAATTTTTTGACCACTTAAAAAACTTGGTTAACGCTATTGCCATGAGTGTAGTGATATATCCTATAACATATATGTTCGTCAGGTTCCTCGGTTCACCACTCCTACGGCATTGGAATCCTTGATATTTAATTCAAGCTTTAGTAAATATTCATCAGCAGGGTTGGGCTCCCCCTATTTATGTATTCACGATACACCCCAATTGAAAGACTTTCAATAATTTCGTGAACATTCTTCATAACTGCCTTTCATCAAGTCAATCCGGAAGCCCGAGGAGTTAGGTGGACATCTGGGATGGCTTGCACAGTTTCATGGGCACGAAGAACCATCGTTGAAAACGTTTAAAAGTTATGAAAAACGACCACTGTTTCCTATTCTTGCACAAACCAACACAACTTCCCACTAAACGTGACCTGTTTCCCAGGCGCCGCTCCAGCTATTTCAAGTTATGTGATACGATTACCTGATGGCATCCCGTACTAACAAGAAACGAACGTACAATACCATTTGATTAGTATCAGATTGTATATAATTCCAGGTATATTTCCAGAAAATATTAAAGAACAATGAATCTCGCAGTTATAGTTTTCATATATCTTTAGAACTCATCCGCCCTGAATGATATTTTGTTCATTTCTTTCTGGCCTGCATACGACTAGGGAAAAGGTTATGGATATAATGACACGTAAAACAGTCTGTATTAGAGCAGGATATTTGAATTATCCGATGCTCTTAAAATATCTTAAGCAATATTACAAAATAGAGATCAGAAGATATGTTTTCTGAAGAAAAGATAGGTGGTTCCAACTACAGCGTCCATCCGAATGTTGGACTTGAAATGACTCGATTACCATGTAAAAACTGCACACAGCAGCAGCAGTGCACTAGTAGCCCACTAACATACAATCCGTGGTTCTAATAAACTTCTTTCTTCGTGTTTATTTTCGCTTAACAGCAGCCTAACTAATTAAAGTGGTAATCGAATTTTTGTAAATCTGTATTACGTCCGTAATATCCACTAGCACGTGAATCTTGCCGTTGCGTCAAGATGGATTTGCCCTAAATTTTACGAAATTCACTAAGTTAAATATGTTGGGATAATATATGTTTAGAATAGGATATCGGAAGAGGAAAAAAGTTGAAACACTTAACCGAACCTAAGGGGAAGGTTATCAGTGATGCTTTTCCCAAAGGACGATTAATTTCAGAGCTTCCGAAAGAAACTGATTAAACAAAATTGCGAGCAGATTTTCCGCAATTTGAATAAAGCTTAGGATACATACTGATAAATTGCCGTAAAAATTTTTACCACACAATGCTGTTACACAATCAGCATTAAATTTGGTCATGTAATTATGCATGTTGCACACATCAATCGCAACGCCTTCGTTCTCATCTGATTTTTGAGCTTGGCTTTGATTTCCAGCTCTGCCGACTTCTTGACTGTTATACCAAGAAAATTTATTAGCACGCGAGTTCCCAAATTTTTCTGCCAAACTTTTATTGACTGCAGAAATCTATCCCAATCCATTAAATTTTCTGGACGATTGTTCACATATACTAATATTGGCAAGGGGTTTCTCTCGCCGTCCTTGGTGGGGTAACCAGTGGCATCACCATCGTGAGGGTTTCTGGCGCCTTTTAACTAGGTAGAGTGTGGCGCTCCTCTGACCTCCCGCCACTTAAGGTTTGCGGACACTCAACCGAAACAGTTAAATATTATTTATATCATTATCATCATTTGATTAGGTCCATTTTATACGCTAGTGTACATTTTATGATCATAAAAGGATCAATCAGAATATTGTCCTTGCTTCGGTTCGGCGTTCTCAAGTCACTTCGCCGAGAACAGCCGTCGTCACCCCCTTGTATATTGGGAGTAAACTACGCATTCTTATATATGAAATATAGTTGTATACCAAAAAATGATTTGCGAGTATCCAGGAGTGGCTACACTGGGTAATTAAACTTCACTTTCTTCTATAATTTTGAAACACTTATCACATAGGCGGCGAGGCCTTTTAGGTGCGCAAGATGAGCAGAATGTTCCTCCACATCCATCACAATGGTACCGTGACTAAAAGTAATGAAGTAAAGCTGTTACGCTGGAAACACTAACAGACTAAAAACCGAACACCACAGTTGTCGAAAGCAGTTAGAAATTGGAATTCTGGGGCCGGTTTTTCGGAGCACGATTAGCTAATCCAGAATTACCAGCTAATCTGTTGCTTTGGTTTCATTTATTCTGGTAGAAAAGTCTAGCTCAGATTTAACAACGTAAAACCTTTTTGTAGACACCCGAAAACAGCGAAAGAAAATTCAAATTTTTTTCAGCATCATGATCAGAATTTGTCCACAAAATTTTCGCTAATCCTGGAAAAAGCTAATAGCCTTCTGAACAACCGGATACTGAAGTTTTTCTGAACAACGGGCATACGATTGCAGGACTCTATCCTTTGAGTTGTCTTTTAAGGCACCTGGCTGAAGCCAAGAATGCTGGCCTGGGGAGTAGCGAGGACATATAAGCTTGATGTAGATTCACGGCACTATAGATATGATTACATTCAGAAGAACATCATGACTCGTATCCTAAGGAATAATTAAACCTACAGTTAAAACTGACAGTTTTCACCCATACAACACTTTCGCAATACAAATTGCCCAATGTAACGTAAAAGAACAATTTTTTCGCAGTGGCAGACTTTTTAATAGTTTTAGGGAGCGTACTGGTGATTGGCAAAACTAACGTGTTCCTACTGAATATAAAACGTAACGTAACCGATTTTTCTTTTGGAAATATCGATAACCACATTCTTTGGTGGTATGCTAGCGTCAGAACATTCTCTAAATATCTCAGAGGGATGGTTGAATGGAAAATCGTCTATGTTAACAGCACCCAAACGCCCGCGTTTAGTTCGTTACAAGACCTTTATTTTAACCTGAAATTCCCAAAGCTCCACCTAACTCCAATTTTGCGCACTGTACAAAACATACAAGCCATTTAACCCACCTTCAACTTTACGTGCGAGAACTTTCCATAGCATCCCATACAATTTTTAACCCCGCTGCCTCTGGGTAATATTTCCGTTATACAGGTTGAGTGAGTCGAACCACAAGCTATCGATAGCACCCGCTTTCCCTCAAAGCATTCAGTTATTTGGGTTGGTAGGAATCTGCATGTTTTGGAGGAAAAATAGCATAATTAATATCCAGAGGTATAGAAATAGCCAAATCTGCTTAGGAGTAGAGATAAAAGTCGTATTCTTCTTAATTTTGGTAATGAGTTATATCGATCAATCAACTTTACTGACAAACCTGTGGCTATCAAATTAATAATTTACAAAAATAAAAAAAACGAAGGGTTATAAAATTAATAATAGGTCAGGTAAAAGGTTAAGATTTTGATTAAAATCAAGGGTGAAAAACTATATTCGTGAATACATTTAAAAATAGTAGGAAAGGTGGTATAAACATAACCACCCTAGCCAGAATATTGACCTTCTCTAAAAGCTGATTTGAAAGAACCAATGGTTGCCTCGCCAATCCAGTGGCACAAATAAAAAAAACCCCAAAAAAACCATTTCTGTCGCACTGTGATTTACTGACTAAACTAATCCACTGAAAACGTCGTTTGGAAATTTCTCAGCCAATTAGAGACGCGAAACGGTTTCCTCATGCATGGAAAAGTGTTTCGCGCAGTCATGAATGCGAGATGATTTTTATCGCTTTTCATCGATAGAAAAAACCTCAGTATGTGCTTAAAATAGCTAACTGCATGGTAGATGCTTTTTAGCGACAAAAAGTATTCAATTCAAAAAACTAATCAAGAAAGTAATTTATGAGAAGCAAATACTGGCAAATCATTTGCTATTTTAAAATGTCGATCAGTAAACAAGCAAGTGGAGTCACCAGAGGAATTGGTTCATGTTTCGTGTGGGAACTATTACAAAGAAAAACTCACGTCAATAAAGTACACAAACTAACATTTTTATACGCCTATGGTAGACAAAACCAGCAACTTGCGATACAAAAATAACAGTGAATGGAATAAACTAGAAAACACCAAATGGAATAAAGCGCAAAAGCTAACGTTTTTATCCAACCATAGGAAAAACAGTGACTTGTAAAAGATTAGATGAAGAAAAAACCTTCGTTAATTCCATCTGAATGTACAGTTCCAAGTGTCATTGTGAAAATAAGACATTTTTCTTGTCTCTTAGGCTATATCATTACTCCCGAAATTGAGTGAGACAATTATTATACCATTGTTTGGCAATATGTTTGACGCGATGAACATCAATATCCTCAACAATAAAAAAACAAATTTGCTGAGCATTTCTGTTCATTAAACGGTTGTTCGATTTCTGAATGACCCCCCAGTCGCCATAACTTTATGGTCATAGTTTAGTTGCATGATTACAAAATAGACATGTGGAGTTTTCCTATGGCTACATTGCACTGTAATACTGATAAATGGCATGCGTACTAATATGAAAAGAAGAAAAGGACGCTTATCCAGAATAATAGCTTTGAATAATTTTTTTAATCGTCCACGAATTAGCTCATTACCTTGTTCTATTATCTCCATGGCCAAGTTGCCCATGAGAACCATTTCCCCAAGTAAAGATCTCCCCAAATTCTGAGAAATAAAAGAATCAATATTAATTTTTTACATGCTTACTTCAAACGTTGTACAATAGTATACCGGGAAACGTTTGTCAACAGCGACTGGCATGTGTCAGTACAGTTCACCCCAAAAACATTGTAAAAATGTGCAATAGGGTTGCAGGAGCAACGGCGCAAGAATTATAAATTACAACACTAAGGTTAGTCATTAAACTGTCTTAGGTCGATAGGCTGAATAATAGTTAAAATATTTAAAACAAAATTCTAAATCCCCCAGCTTCTGTTACCGTGTATAATCATCTCGTGTGATTGTTTCAAAGTCAACTGGGTTTCACCATACAAAGGTCTTTTACTTGTACATGAATATGGTGGCTAAGACGGGAAAATAACTCGTTAACATTGATAAGCGAGGGGATTTTTTAAAACAATCTGAAGCCCCGTCTACACCTATACGTTTTCATATGAAAACCCATCAAATGTTTTCCATCCACACAACGTTTTTGAAGTTGTTTTCATTTGTCATCTCGTCCACACGTAAATGCAGCAATAATTCGAAAACACTAATGCCTGTCTACTAAGCATACATAGGAATATGCGTTGGAGGCTAGTGCCACGAAGGCGTGATGTCATCGTTTTCGAAAGTCTCCGTTTTCTTCGTCCACGCGAAAACGATAGGCCGGCGTTTCAATTCAAAAACGCTTCTAAAAGTATACGTTTTTATGCGAAAACGTATACGTGTGGACGGGGCTTGAGGCGTCGTGAGGAGGCGAAAGCTGACTCCCTAAATAGCGACATCTGTTTGTAACACTTTCCGCAGAGGAACGGCTAGGTGACACTACAGTTTACTGCTCACATTGAATCGCCTTTGAAAAAAATCATTTCACTTAAGCTGCAGCCCGTGAACAATTGTTACGTTGCAGCCGGCAAATAATGTCGTGCTGCAGCTTGTGGCAATGTTGTGCTGCATCCTCTGAACAGGGTTGTACTGCAGCCCCTGAGCCATGTTATGCTGCAGCCTTTGAACAATGTTGTGCTGCAGCCTGTGAACAATGTTGTGCTGCAGTCCCTGAGCAAAGTTGTGCTGCAGCCGCTGGCATCCTTTTGCTGCAGCCCCTGAACAATATTTTGCTGCAGCCCCTGAGCAATGTTGTGCTGCAGCCTGTGAATAATGTTGTGCAGCAGTCCCTGAGCAAAGTTGTGCTGTAGCCTGTGAACAATGTTGTGCTGCAGCCGCTGGCATCCTTTTGCTGCAGCCCCTGAACAATGTTTTGCTGCAGCCTCTGAGCAATGTTGCGCTGCAGCCTCTGAGCAATGTTGCGCTGCAGCCTGTGAACAATGTTGTGCTGCAGCCTGTCCACAATGCTGTGCGGTAGCCCGTGAAGAACGCTGCGTTGCAGCCAGTGAACAATGTTGTCCTGTAGGCCGTGAACAATGTACTGTGTCCCGTGAGCAACCTTGTGCTGCACGTTGTCAACAATGTTGTGCTACTCCCGTTCAGCATGATAATTATGGTGTAATGGCATTGTTCAAACAACAATACTGTAACAGTTTGTTAACAAGGTTGAACGGTCAAACTAATATTAGTGAATCAACATTAACTATCAATGATGCTTTTTGCGGTTCCAGCAACCTCGAACAACCGTTGTTGCTTCACCAGTGCTGAACAATGTCGTCAAAACAATGAAGAACATTAGTGTCGTTCATCGATGTAGGTCATGGATGAATAAAACGTTTTTAAAATAGTTCAGTGAGCAATATCGAAACAACTCGTCAGACTTTCCCACCTGGAATTAGTATAGTATACATTATATGTATACTATACTAATTCCAGGACTAATATAGATCGACCTAAAGGACAAATATAGATCGACCCTCATGAAAAAACTACCTGATACTGCAGCTGTGTGAAAAGCTCCACACGAAACCTTCTTAATTTTGACTCCAGATGAAAATTTTGTTCGTTCTGGTCTACTGCATTTTAACGGTCCATCATTAGGAATTCTTCTTCCAAGCTGGTTATAACTGTTGTCTCCAAAGCAATAGACTAAACCACAGACTTTTTGTAGGAAATCGAGATTTTCATAAAAAAAATAAGTATAGTTAATTTGAAAGTAAATAAGAAATACTAAATTAAATTGAAATAACACCATATTTTCATCTCAAGATTTTATCTCAGCAACAAACCTACATGTGACCACTGCTGTATGACTATTTCCGCAACTTACATCAGTGATGAAAATTTCCGAGCTGAAAGAAAAATGATATTTTCGAAGACAAGAAACCAAAGGCAAAAAAGAATGCAGTCCTTGTACGTTGTACAAACCATTATTATATGGCTGAGCTCGTTATCCGGTCTGTACGCAAAAGGACGCAAGCTGATTGGCTGCCTAGCCATGCAATAAGTGTTTCGTACAGGCTGACTAGTTTTGGAGGGAAAATTTCCGAGTTGATCTGAAGACAAACAAATCAGATTCTGGTACGTTTTACAGAAGATTTACAACAACAAACTATGAAAAAAGAAGTGCAATGTTCTCAACGATAATTTTAAGCAGAAAACAAGATAAATAGATGCAAAAAAACCACGAAGTAATAGGTAAAAACAAGCAAGTAAACCTAAGCCGCTCACTTACGAACAAAAAGCTTCGTTCAAAGTGATGAAGGAAGAAACCAAAAACCATATGGTAAATTCCTTATTAACCTGGTTTTATCGGTCTGTACTGGAGAGCATTTGTCCTCGGTTTTTTCCGCACAGACCTCGCTCCTTCGTCGCTCGGTCTGTACGAAAACCTCAGGCAAATACTTTCCCTTACAGACCTCACACTCGGTCAATAAGTAATCAATACGGGAAAGTTGAAGCATTTGCTGCTCTTTTTAGAGTTAAATTATTAGCATGGTCAGTGGCTTGGTGAGCACTAGCTGTACCCAGGGATAAACGTTACTCATGGTGCCACTTCCCCCACTGTTAACTTGAAAAATCACAGATATCATGCCAACAACGGTATGATAGTATTTAGGGAGATAAAATTGTATGGCCTTTTGGATATTTTATATTCTTTTAATCTTTATTTAAAAAAATACATGAAATAATTTTGCTCCAGCTTATTTTGTTGTGCCCAGGGATAGTTGCACTCCATTCCTCACCCCTCTCTACGCCACTGTGCATAGTTCAATAAACCAACAGTTGTGTTTGATATTCGATGAAAAGGTTTGTTGATGAACCCGTGACTGTCTCGTTTACACTGGCACTGTGATTTGGGGAGATATAAAGATACTTTTTAAATACAAAGATTCTTGAAAGCACCGCCCCATGTCTCATTTACAACATAATTTAAACGACCACAATATGAAAAACTTAACATGAACACGAATGGGAACCACAACGATGAGGACAACGTACATCAAAATCGACTTCACGACAAACACGACAACAATCAGAGGGATAAAGTCAGAAAGAACAAGAACAACTACAAAAATCCCAACAACAGTAACAACAACGACGACAACAAGAGCGATTACAATAATTGCAAGAACAAAAACAATCTTTAAGTTACGGAAAATAAACAATTTCTTGATCACCTGTCTTCTTTTGATATTTGCAGCTTACAAGGTTTGCTAATCATGCTAAAGTTGACTTCTGCACCAAGCTGACCATATTCATTTCTTCCCCACATCCAAACATTGCCGCCGTCTATAAAAAATTCGTTAATGACTATACACAGCTGATTTAATTCTACAAAGCTGTTGAATTAATACATATATACTAGAAATACGTGCACGCAACAACCCCTCGCCCACCCTGCCAATATATCTCTCGAGAGTCCAACTGTCCAAGTAACATTGATAATTTTTCAAAATTGTCAAAAAGACAAATCCCCCTTACTATAACTGGAAGAGGGTGTGCAATATAAGAAAAAGACAACATTTGCACACGAATATTAACAACCCAAACTGGAAATTGTTTTATATTTAAACTGTTCGTCGTCATATTTACGTTTAAAAGTTTGACTCTGTTTTATTATAACCAAACGTTTGGAGAGAATAACCTTTAACGGTTTTGTAATTAATGGGATCCATCCTGACAATTCTACTGCTAAACAATGGATTTTCGTATCACGACCCGGTATTAGTTGTGATCTTGACGTATTTCGTGTCGTTTTTGGATGAAACTTATCACTTTTTTTTTACTTTGAAGAAAGACATTTTAGTCGATGGCAACACTTTCCTTCTTAAAAGCGGAGCATTCTCATAGGTTACCGGTCGGATACCAGCATTACGGATAGCTTATGATTGAAAAAAATGTTTTTGTTTTTTTTTTTTGTATTAAAAAATTGATAAATCCTACATTGTCTTAAAGTTAATCAAAAATTTCTAGTAGAAGTGCTATGATGAAGATTTATGCTTAGTATTCATCCGGAGGTAAAAGACTTTGATAACGAAGGTGAAAGGAATTACGAAACCGATGAAATAAACAAAGAAAACATGAGAGTTTTGCATTTTTATTGCTGACCAAAAATCGGAAAATACAAAACATGCAACAAAATACGACAAGCAAACCTTCTGCACGTTTTGTCGAAAGAAGAAGGAGTAGAGGAAAGTAAAAGACGTACTTTTTCCCACGGTAAAACTTTCGTAAAACAGAAAAATGGAGTAGCATACGAACCTTCAACTTTTACGTACTTTCAACGAAACGTTCATCGTAATCTCGACACAAAGAGTTCAACGGTGAATTTACAGAAAGAAAACGGCTTTATACTTTCAAAATTTCTTGCGAGGTGTTAAAATCCTGATGAAAGCATTACTGGTCGAACAAGGTAAAGATAATCATCCACAAGCCACCCGAGAAGTGAGAAAGACTGAAGTGGACAACATTTTTGCCGAAGGATAGTATGATCTCCAAATAGAAATAGCTTTTCAGCGTGTCTCAGCTACTCGATTCAGACGTACCTGCGATTGTGTAGCCCAGGTAAGTGATTACCAGAACGTGAAAGTCTCGATTCATACAAATCAACATCGATTCAACTACAGCGAAGAATATCGTTTACATGCAGTTGCTTAGCAAATATCCCGGCAACGAGCGAGTTCCCGTAACGTCTTTCTTCATATTCATGATAAAGAACCAAGTCAAAGCGTTGCTCCATAATGTGAACAGTTGGCCAATGCATATTCCAAAGAGCTGAGTTTTACAACTGTTCTTTCAAGTCGTAAATTGTCCAGTAATCAAGATGTCCTGCAAAAGTGAAACCAGCCGCAAGCACCAAGAAAGCCATTTCGTTTGCCGGTCTTAAATCATTTACTGGCTTCAGTATTCAACTGATGTAAACAACTTGCGAGAGATCCAATACAAGGGAAAAAATAACGAGACCAAATCGATTTGCTTCGATACGGTACCTAAGTATGGTTTGGTCAACAACATACCACTCCCCGAGCTGGCACACGGCATTTTTGAGTG
Source organism: Heliopora coerulea (assembly GCA_030142905.1). Classification (NCBI taxonomy): domain Eukaryota; kingdom Metazoa; phylum Cnidaria; class Anthozoa; order Scleralcyonacea; family Helioporidae; genus Heliopora; species Heliopora coerulea. Next base: position 432,799 of record JASJOG010000137.1, on the reverse strand, counting down.
ACCGGAATCTATGGATATATATATATATAGAAACATACACAAAGCAAAAATTTTTCTCCCTAGTCACCACGCGTGTAACAGGATTCCACGCACGTCGAGATTAGTACTCTCGCACCCCGCTTCGCGTGGTGAGGGAGGGGAAAAATATACACATACCCATACATACACATATACACATAAAAATAAACACACATATACACATAGACACACATATACATACACATAGACACATGCACATACACACATGCACATACACACGTACACATACAGATACACACACACATACACAAATATAAATATATTCATTCCTCATGAATTTTTAATGAGTTTATAAGTACATGTATACGTATACGTATACTTATAAGCTCCTGAAGAATTATGGAGAAAAGACGAAGGAAAATTATAACCGTGTCATGTCTTTAAATGTGATAAAAACATGCTTTTCTACACAAATTTTTTCGGCTTCGAAAACATTAATTTCCAAACTTTCTTTGCGAATTAGCGTATTATGTGATTCGTTTTATAAGCAACTTTATAAATTATTATATGTTATATATGTGTTAAATATATAGGTATTACTTGTTATATACAAGAATCTTCCTCAAACCAACATTTATAAGAACAAAATCAAACTTTAAAAATCGTCAACGTTTCGGGGCAAGCCCCTTTACCAAGATGCAAATTTTAATTTGCATTCTAAGCAGTTTTTCCAAACCGCTATGTCGGAGCAAAGGAGTTTAGAAGAAATGATGAACAATTTTATTATAATCCTTTGTAAAATATTAAAAATTTACATATTGTATAAGAATTTCTAAAAATAATTTAGATGTGAGCGGGTCAAAAATGTATATTAAAATAATTGATAAGACTGATAGAATTAATCCTGCTAAGAGGGAAGGTTTTGGGTCTATAAATTAGATTCATAGATTCCTCGCAAACTTAGCAGAAGAGGCTTAGTGTCAACCCCCCTCACGATTTATGTCCTCATATTTTTACCTGCCGCAATCTTCCTTGCAAGCGTCCTCAATACTTGTTCAAGTTATGGCTTGAATGCTATTATATTGCTTTTATGGGAAAACCAGTAGCACGTCCCTACCTCTGTGGTTCGGACAATGATTCAAATAGCTTTGTGGAAGGTCAAGTATCATGTAGCAAAAATTCTTTTGGTGAAGATTTGCCAGGAACATGTGAGATGATGGTTAGCCCATGGATACCCCATTTGTCTTATCGTAAAATCTTTTCCGCTTTATTAGAAACGTATAAAAAGGACACAATTTAAACAAGCCAATGATTACGGTTACATTATTGTACTGCAAACGCTTGATTTCCCAACTAACTATGCCCACATGCTTTGCTTTTGTGGGTTTGAAGAGAATTGTTTGAAGGGTGCGGAGTCTCTTTTATCCCTCTAAAAAGTAAGTTACGTACACTCAGTGAAGGAATTAAAACTAAATGTTACCAGATAAAGCGGCACTGTGGTATTCGCCACAACCAACTTGCGTAATATGGTCCCCTTCCATATTTTTGAACTCCACCAGTGTAGGGTCGCAACGTGGAGTATCATCTCCAAGACCAAGCTGATAAAATTTATTGTTTCCAAATGCAAATACTTGACCATCAGAAGTACAAGCTGTAAAAGAAGATACAAGACATGAACATTTTCCTGAACAAGAGATCACTTTATTTTCATAATCATCATTTCTACCATCACTGTTACTGCTAACTTATTATTAATTAGTTATTGGTTACGGGTTACTGCTTACTACTCACTTTTAACTATTTGCTGTTCGCTATGTAATGTTTAACTCTTTCCCGGCCGGATTAGATTTCCATTTACCCATAAAGGGAAGAACTCCTGCAGTGAAAGGTTTAATGCCTAACGTTTAATGCTTAACGTTTAATGCTTAATATTTAATGTTTAATACTTAATGTTTAATGCTTAATGTTTAATGTTTGATACCTAATGTTTAATGCTTAATGTTTAATGCTTAACGTTTAACGTTTAATGTCTAATGTTTAATGTTTAATGTCTAATGTTTAATGTTCAATGTCTGATGTTTACCGCTTACTGCTTACTGCTACTGTTTCTGCTATTTTTACTGTTACCGCAGTCGTTAACATTACTATTTACAATTTACTGTTCACTATTTATTTTTTATTGGTCATTATTAACCAGCCACCCACTGGCATGCTGCTGTTTACAGTTACTGCTGTTAGTGTTGCTGCTGCTATTACTACTAATGAAGGTAGATGAACGATCTTCAAGCTCGATACTCAGAAAATGATTTCTGAGCCCCAGACAGGGATCGAACCCGCAACCTTCTGATGACCGGTTAGACGCTCTAACCATTGAGTTACCGAGACTCAGATGGTGAGCTAAGGTGCAAATTCGATATATATGTGCGACCTAAGTGGAAGCCACTATATATTAATAATGATTGAAATTAGAGCGTCTAACCGGTCATCAGAAGGTTGCGGGTTCGATCCCCGTCTGCGGCTCAGAAATCATTTTCTGAGTATCGAGCTTGAAGATCGTTCATCTACCTTAATATATCCAAGCTCTTACGTTTCTCAAACATCAAACTGTTTCAATTTTTGCAGTTTTTGTTACTTTTACTTTTACTGTAACTGTTACTGCAACTGTTATCGCTACGGGCACTCGTACTGTTTCTATTACAGTCAATTGCTGTGACAGTGACAGTAAGTGTACAGTGGGCAGTGCACTATTGGGAGTTGACTGTTTACTGTAGGCTGATTACTGTTCGCTACCTACTAATTAATCAGTCCTAGTTTTACTACTTTAACTATAGTTATAATTAATTGTAATGAAAACAATACAAAATAATAAGAACAGTAACAAATAGTAATTATTGTCAACAAACTTATGACCATTTATTTTCATTTTCATTATTATCAATATTATTATTATTATTGTTTTTGTTGCCATTGTTATTTTGATCGTTACTATTACTGTTTTCATTTAAATATACCAACCAACAAATTTAAATCAGCAAGAATATTTTGACTAAACTTTCGCACATTACATGAGGATATTTTTATAGACAATTGCGAAAATTGTAATAGTAGAAATAAGGTCACAAAACGAATAAATTCAGTAAGGCTGTTGCGACGAATAGCCCGCCATTTGTACATCGTATGCAGAGATTTAACATCATTAAAATAGTTGCTGAAGAGTACAGGTGCGTTTGCACTTGTAATATTCCATGAGATTTTGTAGCGCCATTTGTTGCGCAATAAAATTGCAAAGTGATGTTACACTTGAAGTTTTTGGATCAATTTAGGGATTAGGGTTAGTGTTTATACACACTTTCGGGGTTTTTAAAGAGCAAAGAAAGAATGGAGAAGACATTACTTAAATTGATCCAAGCAAAACATTGTGGCTATCGTTGTGAGAAGTTGAACCCAATTCAACTTTCGGCAATGTTGCTTACAACAAAAAGGTTGCGAGGTCCACTGCTTGCGAGGGCTGTTACACTTTCAAAAATCCTCACAATTTTGTTGCGCAACAAAATCGTGTGAAAGATTGCAAGTGTAACAGCACCTTAAAAGCCAAAATTGCTATTATGGCTAGGGAGCATTTCTTGTACATCGTACAACCCTACACAAACATGCTGCACGAGTTATAAACACCTCCATCTATAACAATGCACTTAAACACGGAGCGACGCTATAAAAGGGTAAGCTCCTCCCACATTTCTGGCTTCGTATGGCAGTTGCATGTTTCAAACTGGCGGACACTTTGAAGCGTGACTGAACTGGATAGCGTAGAGCTCCACAAGCGTGTCCTAGAGCCTAAAGCTTACGGAAATACTTTTAAAATGTGTTTTTAAAATACAGCTAAACAATATATAAAGCAATAAATGGCTGAACATGCCACATTTACTGATTTTTCTTGTTGTTATACGTCGTATTATAATCATTCGAGACGTCCTGCGCATCTTCATTCGCTTATAGTCATTCTACCCGCGCAGTGTTTGGGCACGATTCACATTTTATTACGTCCGCGATGTGTCATAGCCATCTGCATTCTTTTTGGCGCATTCTTGAAGCTTGTAATATTATAAATATAAACAAAAACTGGCGCCACTTTCAAATTCATTTGTGGCAAATATGCTCGGTTGCTCTCATCCAACAGCTCGGACTTCTACCTCTGCGCAAAGCATAACTCCGCTTTCTGCGGGGCTTAGCAGGTATGATCGCAATAAAGCCTACTACCAGAAGGATAAAAGTGCAATTAAAGAGAGCAAGGCCTACTACGGCTTCAAAATGGAAGTGAAACGCGATGAGGAAGGGCGCTTGGTAGAAGTACGTAAAAAATCAACACCGTGAGGAATCAGTTGTTGTCCAACGGAAAACCGGCAGGAAATATTGAAGTGATGGAATTGCTCTTGGATTGTTGGCTCAGTCTAAACAGTTCAAATGGCCAACAGGCGCAAAATACTATCCAGGCAGCAACGTCGTTGCAAACAAATTCATCTCCCATATTCTCCTCAATTGAACGTGATATTCGTCCACCGGAAATTAGTCTGAATTCAATTGACCAATAACATGCGACCTTTCCTTAATCATAATTGACAGGCTGAGAAACTCAGCCTCTTCTTATGCGATCGCTCCGTGTTTAAGTAATTTTTTCATGTTTAAAGATAATTGTGTAAATAGAAGGATAATTTCGGGTACGGAGTTTGCTAGTTTAGTGGGAATACTAAAATATGCCATAAAAAACATATTTTATTTCAAGATAAAAATTATCACAACTTAATTTTGGATAAACCTTACCAAGAGTGAAGTCCTTTCCACAAGACGCATGAATCAAGGTGTATGGTGAAAGGCTTTCCACAATTCTGGGAGAAAGCTGCTTGTCGTTAGGTGCTTCGTATCCCAACTTTATGCTTCCATATCCCCAGGTGTAAAGCTTTCCTTTTTCTAGAAAAAATGAAGCGTATATTGGATAACACTTAAATCCATCATTCATGCTTTAACAACATTTAATTTTCTGTACATAAATTGTAAAAAAGATTTTCCCTGTAGATCGTTTCTTTGTGCTTTACATTGTTCTACTAAAATATTAATAATCGATTACCTATAAAACGAAAATATCTTTGAAGAACAACTCCCTCTTTTATAGCGTATTAACGATAATAAAGATATGTATTAAGCAATAATGAATGGACGTTCATTTTATTAACAGCATCTACAGTATGACCACTCATTTTGTAGATAGTACAGATGACGGTTCTCAACAATGCGGAAAGAAATGCATTGCGTTTACATCCTGGAAGAGATATTCTAAATAATTTTATCAAGAAAGATACCTGTAACCGCCGCAGAGTGGTATTCACTACATGATATGTGTACAACAACCTCGTGCTGTAGTGCGCCGATTTTTAGTGGGGTAAATCTATCCCTCAAATGACCATGGCCAAGTTGGCCTTTTGAGCCTCTTCCCCAGGAAAGAATTTCTCCCGAAGCTGAAAGTAATAAATCAGAATGATGGTTAAAAATAAAAATATATTAAATAAAAGTTGGGTCAACCTAATGAAAAAAGTGTAATACGAAAAACGACATAAACGTTCGGTATGTTTACTTAAAGGTTCTTTGCCATTCTCGTTGACATCAGTGAGGATCAAAATTAGAAATATGTATTTTACATCTCATGTTTACCTATAAAAAATGCTGATAAAATTTGCAAAGGAAGTTGGTCCAAATTAAAAAAAAATTGGAGAGAATTAACAGGTAAACATCTGTAAGTTCAAAACATGCTTGAAGCATGCCAAAATATGACCTACATAACATCGAGACCGTGACGAAACTGAGACAGAGCAGATGATAGATTTAACCTTTCAACATCTTACACTTCAGAAACTGCCATGTTAAAAAAAAAAATAATGCACAAACGTTAAATATAGTTTTTGATGGCCGAAAAATAAATCTTGGTTCAATTTACAATTAAATCGTTCAACAAACAGATTCCAATTCACATCTCAGATAAAAAAAGCACGTGTTTTGGAGCAAAATATGCGTCAGTTTTTATGGGGAGGCAATACCCCCTTTTTGGAAATATTGGGGGATCGACGGTCCACCTGCACCCCCACTTCCAAAGCCTCTGGTTTACATATCCTATTTTCCTACTTAGTCTCATAAATTGGTAAAATATCGGATTAGTACACCGCCTGCCGTTGTTTAACCTCTCCGGTATAGCCGGTCAGTTCTAAAGTAAGTAGGAAGGTGATTTCGATATTCCGAGTTAGCACATCACGACACGTGCTTATGCAGTTAAAATAATGGCACTCACCAGTAACACACAAAGTATGATTAGTTCCACAAGAGACTAACTTAATGCTTAATGTGGACAACGCATCGACAATTCGCGGTCTGTGTTCTTCAATTTCTTCACCGTGTCCCAACATGCTTCTCGACCCGTCTCCCCAAGTGTACATGTCCGAAGAACCAACTGAAAAGAAAACAAACGTAAATCTCAGAAACTAACCAACCACTGCAGATGTTTTAGTAGCTGACCAAAATATCACGGAAGCGTCTACAGGCACAAAACAAACGAAGTTTTTTTTGGATGTTACAAAGCAAACACTATTGGGGAAATTAGCTAATTTTCTTCATTATTTTTATCTCTATATGCTAAGAGGTTGCTTCAAAGTGCTTACAAAATGAAGAAAACACTTTAATGATTGGCTATCAAATCTGCGCACTTGTTTCCAAAATCCTGGCCCTATCCCCGATAACAGTAAGTCTATTCTTCTAGAGAGAGAAAAAATGCAGTAAACAATACACTTACCATTTCGGTGCAGCGAAACAGACAAAGGTTTAGCCCCACGAACTGACGTCCCAAGATATTCTGCATCAGGCTATAGTATTGTCAAAAACATTTCATCAAAGGTGAGGCAGAAAAAGATAAGAATTTCGATAGTTTTCACCCGAATTTCGATAGTTGTCTCTTGACAGTGACAAGCTGGACAGCGTTCGCATTTACGTTACTCAAAACAGTAATCTAAGCATTTCGAAGATTAAGAAAACGGCTGCGTCGGGTTTTTCAAGTAACTTCTACATATTTGGACATCGGATTAAACATACGTCGTCGAGTTTGACCTAAGCTTGGATATAAAATTTTGTAAAGTTTCATACATAATGTCCGGCTGCCGGAGAAACTGATAGGACAAGACATTTTTACTGCCAGAAATTCTATTTCCCAGATGCAGGGGCGGATTTAGGTAGGAGCGCACCGGACGCGCGTCCTCCTTTTCTAATTAGTTCTCATGTGACTTTTTGCTTGGTTTCATAACACAAGCATTAAGCACATCGGCCACCGAGAAGATTGATGATTACTTTCAAAGTGAATCGGAACAAACAACAAAACGAAAAGGTGAGTATAGAAGAAATTCAAATTTAAAAAACATCGGAATCGACAATACCATAAAAATTCTTCCACTAAATCGCCACACAGTGGCGTGAATTTTTAAAAACTTTTTGCACCTTTCCCCCGTCCCCCCCCCCCCCCACTTTTTCCAAATTATCGATCCGCCCCTTATATGTGTGGTACTACTTCTCAGAAAATCCCTAAGTCTTATCAAAACAAGGCGTTTGAGAATGAAGGTCTTCGTTTATACATCACATACCATTGCACCTTACAAAAGAACAACAATGCGAAGTAAACTACATGAAATTTTGAAGGTTAAGATTGATGAATAATTACTATCCAAGTTGAAAGTTTAATGCATCATTAGTAAGTTTCTTTTTGTCTCAATTATTTTCAGTTTAACATTGCAGAGTTTATTATTCAAGACATTGAAAAATCAAATGAAGTGTTAAAAAAGTTGTCTGTTCGATCGAAGAATATGAAAGAGCATAAGTCCACCTCAATATAACCTCTTGTCAGCAGAACATAAGTCCACTCAGAACTGCTTACGAATGAATACGAGCTTACCATACAGTAGTCAGAATAGTGTTTAGTTTTATCGAGGAAAAAGATATCTACCTTATCGTTTCTTTCCAACGTCGTAACTATATTTTTTAAAGATTTGTCAAGATCTTCTTCGTTGTTAATTAGTTCTTCCACAAGTTCTTTATCCTGGATCCCAGCTATTAGAGCCTTACACAGATAAACCAAAATTACAACTTCAGCTCTGACACCATTCCAAGATTAGCTGTCAACACACAAGCGGAGGGGACCAAGTCCACAATACATGAATGGGGATGAAAGCAAGGTTAATTAGAAATTTAGTATTGGCTGTAACACTTTTAAGTATTGAAAGTTCTATCCAGTGGCAAGTGCAGCTCTTTGAAACAGGCTGAGGCGATGAGGAACAGTTGATATAAATTACCCGGAAAAATTTGAATGCCTGCAGGGTCCAATACACAAGTTTTTCAGAAAGGCAATGTCTCAAGCGTTGATGACTTTTTAACTGACCACTTTATATGAAGATAGAATCCCGGCAGTACAAAAGCAAATAACAAAGTAAACATCTTTCTGGTGTGCTTTGCTGGACCAAGTTGTTTCTTGTGAACGAAATAGATACGGCGTGCATACATTCTTAGCACTTCATTTGTGAAAAATGCCGGCATTATCATTTCTTAGTCGGAGTCTCAATCGACCTTTTACGCAAAAGAAATAAGATCCTGCTTTCATTTTTGTAGACAGTACACAAAAATGATTTTCTCGCCTTAAGTAAGCCAAGTCTTTCTAATACATTTCGCGATTTCGTACTTACTACCAGAACACCTCAAGTCTTCTTTATTGCGCGTGTTATGCAAGTGGCGTCTTATTTCTTTCAAACAAATGAGGCTATTCACCTCAAAGTACGGCATAAACTTGTTCCCAGCCAAAAACATTAACACAATACACTCGCACACTTGCACTGGCACTCGTGATAACACTTGCAGGCGTAAAAACTGGTACGTCGGTACTGGCACAAACACTCGCTTATGGTCATAAGCACCCCACACACACACAAACACACACACGCACGCGCACATATATATATAAAAAAAGAACTCGCACAGATACACGACTACTCACAAAAAGACTCCGTAATTATGTAGAAGGAGGACAAAGTTCCCAAAGAATTGTTTTAGATCCACCTGTGCTTAGGCGTATCAACTTTTATGTTTGATGGGATTATTAAAAGTGACTAAAGTGCGACGATGAGGTATGAGTGAAGGCGATTTCCGTCACTAACGGTGGGAAAGTTATATTATTCCAATAGAACATTACATTTACTAGTAATAATGCTACGTTAACTTTTCCTGTATTTGAGATAAAAAATGATCTTTGGGAGCGTTTTCGTCACATTTAAATGAAAAAGTCGGAAGATTGCTACACTTCCTTCAATAAAGGGGATCGATTGTTTTTTTCCACTTTGAACCGCTTTTCTAAGATTTTGATTGCATCTTTTAAATTTTCCTTTTTTTATTTGTTTTATCTTGATTATTCAAACCAGTCATCATGGTACACAAAACACAACTCACCCTCAACCCTGTGAGCCAGATATCACATTCCTTCTTGTCTTTACTTACAATATCCAGATATTTTGGTCCTTGCTCGGTTGAATACATCACGGATAAGGACAGGACCTGCATGAAGAAGTATCTTCAGTGCTCAACTTTTAACAAAAGAAGAAGCAAGATAAGCTGTACTAGTTTTTCCAGGGTACCGACACCTTGTTTCCATAAATTGAAGTTTAAGGTCGGTGATTCATAAGCCCAAGAAACCAGAGGACTCCGAAAAAAAATACCTTATGAAAATTTTACATTTAAAGAAGTTGAAACTTACTTTGTATTCTTCAGGAATCTGCCAGTTTACAAAACGATCCGTCTTTTGGCCTTCCAAAACATCCGTAACCTGAGAAACAAGCACTAACAAAACAAACTACATGTTAATTCACATCTCCAACAAATTTCTGAGTCTTGTTGGTTGCTTGGTCATGCTTTAAGTTGGTGGGATGCGCAAACTTGTACAAGAACGTGTAAACTTGGTTTTACAGAGACTGTTGAATGTTCCTCAATCTCAGAAATTTGTTTTCTGAGCTCTCGACATAGATCAAACTCGAAAAGCTAATGATCTTCGAAGAACCCAAGTCATAGGGCTATAGAAGCTGGAACAAGTATATTTTGAACGAATTTAAGCGATTATTGAGCCATTATCAAACCATTATTAGCTCTTTAAGGTCCAGAGGAACCTTAAAAACGGTGAAAAAATCTTTCAAAACGTTTGACGTCGTAGTTCTTCGAATCTTTGCGTACCACATGCACATGGCACACACGCACGCAAGCTACCACGTCCTAGAACATTATGGAAACTAGACTTATCAGAAGGATCAGAGTGACGTCAAATATAGTAACTCGAGTCAGCAATATATAATTATTAACATAGAGCGAAGTCCATGCAGGGAAGTATTTGCCTGAGGTTTTTGTACAGATTGAGCAACCAGTGCGAAAAAGACCGAAAGCAACAGCCTTGCAATACGGACCGAACAAACGAGGTTAATGTAGAATCTATTAATTTGCTTTCCCATTTTTAACTGGGTTTTCGTCGTCGAATGGACTGTTTACTTGACATCGTAACTTTGTCTGTTTTGCTTCTTGTTTCCACCAGTTGAACATTGATTTATCGTAGTTTTATAAAATCACCTTTAAGCAAAAGCAACACTAGTGTTCCAGCATGTTTTCATATTCGGAACTTTTCAATGTAGATAGTAAATTCTCCTTCAATTTCATTTCAATAAGACCCAAGGTTTTCCCTCCAAAAATTACTGGTCCGAAATGAAATGAAGAAATGGTTCATGATTTGAGCTATGGGTGCACGCGGGAAGTTGGAAGAGTACGAAAAAAGCGTAATAGTTGCTCGAGGCAATAGCCTAGAGCAACTGTAGACTTTATAGCCCTGCTTCCCAAGTGCATCCATAACCCAAAAGATCACGCCAATCCTTTATAACATAGAATAACAAACAAAATAACGGAAAACAAGCTTTATTTCGCTGACTAAAATTACTTCCTCTTTATATAAGGGAAAAATTCGGAACATTTTTCATTGGCGCTGGAAGGTCTGGTGCGTCTCATTGCCTCGGGATTCAATTTTTTCTCAGCAGTTATTCACAAAGTGAGTTCCCAACACGTTTTTCTGCATTTTTTTCGAGTAATGGAGCGCGCACAGCAAACATGTAAAAGCTTATTATAGATTACTTCATGGTTGCTGAGAGCGTACGATCTTTATTCACGAGTTGTGATGAATCACAAACGAACAAGCGAGGCACGACTGAGCGAGTTTGTAATTCATCACAACAAGTGAATAAAAACGGACAAGCGAAGCAACCATGACGTAATTTGCTTACTATATGCGTACTTTGATAAACATTTTTTTATAACAAGTGATGGGGCAAACCCTTCTTCAACTTTCTCGGTACGACAAGTCGTATTAGACAACATAAAAGTTAGAAATTGTAATTATTTTGAATGATATTCTTAAAAGGTCACGTATTTAACGGCAAGATAAGTATGAACACAACGTAATAAAGATGATATTTGATAGCAAACAAAAAGTTCAAACTGTAAAGGTTCGCATGAGCTGTGGCGGGAAAAGTCGATACGCTTTTCTCACTAGTGGCAAACAATCGTCATGAGGCCTCTGATTAGTGAGACGATTATACTCAGTTTATGATTTTAGAAATTTGAGAGCTTGGATATATGTTAAGATAGATGAACGATCTTCAAGCTCTGTACTCAGAAAATGATTTCTGAGTACAGAGCTTGAAGATCGTTCATCTATCTTAACGATTATACTCATTAGTGCGGAAAATCGTCTGACCAATCAGGATCGAAGTTCACCTGTAAGAGACGACTTTTATCTGCATGGTTGCGCTTGCAGAAGAGTTTCTCACAGTACGTATACAACATTCCCCAATGAAATTATCTCAAGGCCTCTTAAACTGTCTGCCGAGTATACAATGGCAGGTACCTAGCATTTATATCACACAATATGATACACTCCATGTTATTCTTCCTAGCGACCTCTTTAGTTTGAACCACGTAGACGCTTAGTTTGGCGTTAAGTAATTCGCACACAATCTCAAAACAAATCGCTGTAAAGGGCAATGGTTGGCTAGAGTGCAGTTTAGCGGACGCACCTGGATGCTGCTCAGTATATTACTGGCTCAATATTCAAGTGTGATTTGGCAGGAAAATTTTAAGAGACACAACCCAAGGAAAAAGAGGTTTATTAAAAATATAATATTGACATGTATTTAGTTAGGGTTAGGGTTAGGGTTAATATTGGTTGAATAGTATTGTAAAGTTTCTTCTCAAACTCGTTAATAATTCATGACCTAATTAACCAACCAGAGGAACATATTTGGTCATGTCATTCATGTGCATGTGTTTTGAAACCCGGTAAAGGTCGCGTAAACTGAATTCATAAGGAAGAAATCAGATAATAAACGGCTCTTACTTAGAACCGATTATTACCACATTTCTTAATTATAAATTCAAAATAGACAATTGAGAAGCTATTTCATAAACTCGTGTCTCGTGTTTTACCAGGGGTTACAAACACTCGAGAACAATAAAAAGCACTCGGCCTACCGCCTCGTGGTTTTCAATGTTCTCTCGCGTTTGTAAAACATTCGAGAACAACAAAAATCACTCGGCCTACGGCTTCGTGATTTTCATTATCCTCTCATGTTTTACAAACACTCGAGAACAATCAAAATCACTCGGTTCACGGCCTTGTGATTTTCATTGTTTTCTCATGTTTGTAACCCCTGGTATAACACTCGCACTTGTTTATGAAATATTACTTAACTTTTTGGGAATTGAGTAATATCTTTGTTGACTAAGGCCATTTCACGTTCGAATGTGGCCACGGCTGCATTTTAATTTCCCGCGGAAAGTTCATAATATTTGTTACTGAGCCGACTGCAAAGGTTAGCTGCCAGGCACGTCCGCTAATCAGCACTTGTACCCTTATCCGTTTCTTAGCAGGGGAAGGGTGATTTGGCCCCCTCTGGGTAATAAACCAACCCCTGAAGCAAAATACTGAATAATATAACCCCAGAAAATATACTGAATAATAAAGAAAACAAGAAGAGGGAGCAAAATGATCACCTCCAGAATTATTGACACCTGAAATAGCCTGATCCAGATTGGGTTACACCAGGAGTAAAATTTTGCTGTATACAGGTCATAATAAGACTAAACACTTTAAAAATTGTCAATTGCAACCCAATTAGCAGATCATGAAATGTAGTGTATGTAGCCTTATAGCATAAAAGGTTATGACTTTGACCCCCAATTGGTTCTTCAGAACTTTATACTGGTGAACATAAGATAATTTTACTCCACATAGTCTCACCACTAGGATCAAAAGGATTTGATCAGGATAAAATATGTCAGCTGGCACTAAAATAGGATAAAATATCTCATGAATTGCAATTGTCTGGGGAATCAAAGGAAACTGCAATCATTTCTAGAACTGCAAAAGCCTCTGAGGATCATAGGCATAGAGTATAGGGGGCTAAGGGGCTTCAGCTCCCATAGAAATAGCTTTGGTGGGACTTAGCGCTCTGGGATTTTACATTGATAGGTGATTCACAAATGGTAGGGTTACTGACGTGTTGGTTGGGGTAATATAACCGTCAAAGCCTGACAATTTCTTCAAGCCAATAGTACCCATGATGCCCCTGAGAAAATGAGTTAAATCCAACACAGAATTTCGAAATCTGATCAACAAATCATTCACCAATCATGAATTCAGGCATTTCCACTTTCAGTTTTAGTCCCCCTGGGAATAGAAAAGCTCTATGCCCATGCTGAGGATGCATAATGCATAATGACATCTAGTTTTATAATCATTTAAGAGATCTAAAATCACTATCATGCATTCATTTTGCTCTGATGATGTTACATGTAAAGTGACAAAACATTAGATGCATTAAAGAATTCTTATTATGTCTGTTTTAAAAATCGTCTGCTGGGCAATAATTTTCATTATAAGACTACCCTCTGAGGAACCAAAAAGATAATAAAGTATGTATGTACACATCTAAATAAATATGTATGTTTGCACATACATAACATTTGTATGTAATACTATGTAAAAACTACGTAATGCAACTACTGTAATTACTGATTTTTTGTTGACATTATTTGAATAATCAAAAGAATTTATAAAATGAAATCAATTTCAATATTTTCGAAGAATAAGCAAGATAGGCAGTAATTATGGCAGCTATATTTTTAACATTCAGGGCTATTTATAATTAAATGTCTAACATAAAATGATGCATACCAAATGATTCTTCTTTTGATCTTTTTGGACCACACCACTTGAGATACTTCAAATCTGTGAAATACCATGTATGTACATGAAAAACCATAATATATGTGATTTAACAAAGCAAAGACATTACTTGTTGGCTACCTCAAAGAGCATTTCTTGGTCTGTAGCAGTAAAATCATCAATCATGATCAGCCCAATAAACAGCTTTTTAATCAAATTAAGTATCTAAGTATTAAGTCAAAAATATGAGAAGAACTAAAAAATTTATTTTTCTTGCTGAACTGATGTCAAAATCACTGCAGTCATTCATAGGCCTTTATAACTGTAGATGTTTTTTCCTTATCATACATCACCCATAAATGTAGACTCACTAATTTAATAAATTTTGTATCACTATGCTTCATACTATTACCTTTGGAAAGGGTAAATTTCCTGAAATGTGGTCTTTTCTAGAAAATGACATTTAAAAGCATAAAACAAATGTTAAAAAAATTTGTTCACTCTGGTTTATATAAATGTATGTATACATATTTATATGTATATACATACATACATACATACATACATATAAATATACATATATGTATATATATATATATATATATATATATGTATATGTAATATTTAAAAACCGAGCAGGAGTGCTTTATTGGAATTTAAAACATGAGGCGATAGCTGAGTGTTTTAGACCCAATAAAGCACAAATTGCAAATTTTTTAAATGTCTTATGAAATTCACCTCTTAATACGTTAATTCGTAAAGAAAGTTTGGAAATTTATCGTTTGTAAGCCGAAAAGATTGAACTTCTTCTTCACCTATAAAGGCATATGTATCTTTATCACCAGTGGCTTAGCCAGAGAATTTGTGATGCCTGGGCCTGGGAAGCATTCTAATTAGGGGGATCCGGGAGCATGCTCCCCCGGAAAATGTTTGAATTCTCGGGTCTCTGAAAGGCTATTTCTTGCATTATGAGGGCACTATTCCCGTTTTTTAGGCTGCGCACCGAGCTGGATTCGAAAGCTTCAATCGTACAGATCCTCCAAATTACTTTTAAAACAACGAGATATCTCATTGATGAGAACAAATTGCACGAATTTTTAGCGTGGGAGAAGTTGCGCAAAGAAACTCCATTCGTGGACCAAACTTAAAGGGCTGATATCAAATTATTTAAAATTTGTCGCGTATTTTTCAGTTGAATATGCCAAATACGTTTTGGGAAACGCCCATGTTCGTGGCAGACGCCCGGGTATGGCTACGCCACTGTTTATCACATATATTGATCCGACACGCTTATGAGTTTCTTTTGTCTTTTCCTCATGAATTTTTAATGAATTTTATAAATATATTTATAAAATATAGATTATTTTTCATATACATGTATATGTATGTATAGGTATGTATATTTATGTATATGTATGTACATGTATGTATATATATATATATATATATATAAAATTTTTCTTTTATAAAATAACAACAAACGAAAAGTTGTTAACTTTATTAACATCTTAATGAAGTGAACAGTTTCCACAAAATCATCAACTACCAAACAGAGACAAGTTTCTATCTTTTTAGATTTAACCCTGGTCAATAAGGTCAAGCCACCACTTCAATATGGTGAAAAGAAAAAAAGACAAGGAAGTGTTTGAATCACAGTATTCAAATACACAAAAACCATTATGTATTTCTTTTATAAGATTAAACATATAGCACAAAGTTCAGTACAGTTTTAGAGGGAAATTTTATTTTCAGACACTGATCCAGACATGGGTATCAACCAACCAGAGCTGGCATACGGTACAGTACATAAACATCAATTCTTGTTTGAAACTACAATTTGGCACATCATAATCAGTCAATGAATAATGCACATTTTGTAACTACTGTAATTAGAAAGGGATTTCCTATTGTTATTCTTATGTGCAAATTTTTCCTAGGTGGTGATGCAGTTGGTACAGGGGGTGTGAATGCAATGAATATAGAGGCCAGGTTGCAGCATGAGTGAGGGGTCACAAAAATGTTCGGCATCTGTTCAGGATGTCACTGGGGCAAGAAGCTTGAGAAGTTCTTACCTACCTAATTCATATAATTAAGAAAGCTAGTTTGAAGACTCATTTCTTTGTTGATGTCAAATGCAGTTTTGGATCACATTCTTTTAATGCAGTGAGAACAGTGCCACCGAAAGCCACTGTGGGCTCAGGAGGGAGAAGTGTAGTGAAGTTGGTAGACCTCCTCCAGTCAAAAATTAATTTCATTAACTTTTTAACTATTAGGCAAATTTCAGAAATTTTCATGACAACTAATTCACGGTATTGCACTGTCTCATTGTATGAACTTCACAAATGAATAAAACAATAAAGCAACTCCAAATTTAAACTAAATTTAATTTAGGTTTTCAAACATTTCCTCATACCTAATTAATTCAGTATTCCATGCATGATAAATCCAAACTGTCTGTACTGTAAAGTGCTACTTTAAGTCAAATCACTCAAATTGATGCATGTCACATAAGTGAAAAACATCATATAATATTAAGTCATTAATCTTTTCATGTCCAGAACATGGATGTTGTCAAATTGGAATGCAAAAAATGGTCATATTTGTCTTATTTTACATAGAAATGCTGATAGCACATGGGCAACAGTTCTTTATTCCATGGATAATAAATATGAATTCAATTTAGTACTTTCCAGCCAACTGAGCCCCTTGATTTCTTCCAGGCCCCTTATTTTGTCTAGGCCCAGTGTCAATTTGACTCCATTACCCCCTTTTTGGGGGTACTGAGTGAGAGTAAGCCAGGGGAGGCATTAACACTTATTAGATGTGTCTAACAGAAATTAGCTCAAACTTATGTGGTCTGTCATAAGCCGCTTATGTAAGGCCTCCTGGATTGGAATTTCAATTTGATGAAATCTGAAATGATTAGAAGTGATTACTTTTGGATCCATTCCAGTTAAACATCTCTTTATTGTTCACAAGGAGATTGAGGAGTCAATCAGATCAAAATGCAGGACAGTGGCAGATCTCAGGAAAGGGTTCAGGGGGTTTAAGCCCCCCCCCCCTCAACCACCAAACATTATAGGGATTCCTTGCCATAGCCTCTATGCTTACATAATACACTTTATTTGCATCTTTTTCTTTAATTGTGTACCGCATTTAAGTTATAAAGGAACCACCACACCCTTACGAACCTAGAATAACCATTGGCCTGATCAACCAGCCCTTTCTGAAAAACCTCAAACTACACCTGGCCTGGCCCCCTCCCCCCTTCTGTAAAGTCCTTAATTTGCCTCTGCAGGATTGACTAGGCTTTTGAAGACAATGGAAATCGACCGATTTTGTCGAGCGGATATAGTCCAAAAATAGAATCTTTCGATCCGATCGGCTTGCGATTTCGATCCGATCTCCTGTAAACAACCCCTATTCTGCTACATTTCCTTATCTGAAATGCTGTCCTCATTAATTTATTTAAGATTTATTAAGAATATTTCACATACATACCAAATTCTCGGCTATCAGCATGTTATAACCTTTAGTCATTTCATAAATCGCTGAAATTACTTCACTAGAAATCTGGGTAGAACTGTCATTGTTTTGAGACATTGTTGTTTACTTCCTGCTCCAAGCATTGAAAAGACTTCTCTTATCGAAAAGAAATCTGCTCTAAAAAATATACAAATACAAAGCTTTCACCTTTTCAACTTGCGTTCAAACTATTTTTTTTTTGGTTCTAAGGTTATCATTTTTCAGTTGGTGCATAATTGTGCGTTGCTCAACAGAACTGGTTCAATGAATAATGCAATTTAGTGAAGCAGATCAGAACAAGAAATTCTTCATTTAATGCATCCAGAGGCGTTTTAAATCGTTTCGATTTGGTTTATCAAGTTAACCAAAGTTGGACAGCAAACAATTTACAAGATATTTCATTTCCAAAGAGTATTAATTTGAAGAACTCATTTGTATGTAATTACTTAGCCTATTGATTCATTGTATTCTATAGACGGAGAGACAAAGGGACAAATAGAAGCTAATAGTCTGTAGTGTTGTTTTACCTTATACAACATTACCGTCGCCAAATCTTCCGATCTCCTGGACTCTTCGTTTTATTTACTGATATAACCATTTCCAATTTTTACTCTTTGAACACAGTCTTCTAAACTGTAGTTGAGAGAAAGTTTCCGGGATTAAAGGTCACAGAAACCTGAACTGACTGTCCTTTCAGATTACAAGTAGTAATTAGTTACGGATTAAATTGTTTCGTGTAAACGAATTACCAATTCAATCTAGATTGAAATATATATTCGTGCAACAAAATTAAGGAACAGCCTTAAGTGAAGTTAATTCCTAAAACAGGACGAGTCAGTTAAACAGAACTAGATTTACGGGAGGTAAGATTGGGCAACTGCCCAGGGGCCCCACACACTAGGGGCCCCAAAATGACCCCAACAAAAAAAGTTAATAAAATTTTTTTACATATTATGTTTTTCAGAATGGGTACCTGGGAGCGTGAAGATAAGTAGACACTGATATCTGTCATACTCATGTTTCTACCATATTGGGTCTGCTTGCAAGAGCTGGTCATGTCAACAGCACCTTGTAATCAATTTTCGAAATTTTTTGAGTTTGTGGTGACTTGTAAAGGAATAAATAAATCAGGCCCGTTGCCAGCCTATTAGTGGCGAATCCAGAGAGAGGGTTGAAAGGTTGTTCGATCCCCCTTACGTCAGGGCGAGCCCCTTTTCTTTACGTCCACAATATGTAAAAATATTCTACTCAGAATATTTGCAAAAGAGAATGACTTTTCCCCGCAAAGTTTTGAGTAGAGGGTCGGGCCGCAGTCATAATTTTGACCATCAGCGCTGGGCAAGGCTTAAGTAAACTCGGAACGTGATCCAGATCAATATGAAATATAATATGACATATTTGGGTGTTCTGGTCTGTTATTATTTTTCCATTAAGAATTGATGTTTATGCTATGAACAATAGTTAAACGTAGGTGTAGTGAGGTTAAAATATAGAAAGGAATTTTCTGTTATGCACCCGTTGAATTTAAGAATTTTTTGAAATTGTTATTTCAAAATTCTAAATATTGTCATGGTGGTGAATATCTTTATTTAATCAGAATTTTTCGGCTAGTGTTACTAGATTTGATCCTGGATATATATATATATATATATATATATATATATAATTAAATATAATATATAACATATATGATTAAATTTATTTTAATACACCAGTGTAAATTGTATTGTAGTAACTTTTCGGCGTCATCAATGTCATTGATATTCATGAATCCAATGCCCTATTTGTTCCGAACCTCCCCTTACTGAGGGCTCTAGATTCGCCTCTGCCTATCATGCTAGAGGGGGCAATAAATTATCCAGGGGGGCTCATAACATGATGGACACAACTTGAGTTTACTATCAGTAAGTTATTAATATTTGCAATGCAATTGTTAAAGAAGAAAAATTTATTTTGTAACATACGTTTGAAAATAACTCTTGTAGACAAAGACGATGCATGAGTTCTGCTATGATTTCTAATTACATGGAAAGACATTCTCAACAGTCAAAAGTGATTTTACGAGACAAAAACTTTATCGACGATTTACCGGATATATCTACGTTTTACCGAATGGTTGTAACTTTTACTGTTAGTTACTGCATTAGTATTTCGGATATAGCAGGCTGGCAGCGTTTCAAATTTTTCTGACGTTTCTTATAACTCGATGATTTCCGTAGTGCGACCGTTGCTATGCGATCAGTTAATAATTTGTTAAAATAGATAGACATGAATCCGTTCAACCGCGATCACAACCCGAAGTAATTAATCAAAATGCTTCCACCATTTCATAAAGTTAATGGTTAAACTTAGTTTTGCACTTCTTCAAAATTCGGAAATTATGTTTGAGGTTCCTTTGCTCTGTTTGATGCTTTTGTTGCATGTGCTTTCCAATCATAGATCTTTTTCCTTCCTCAATTCGCTGACGAAGATGCCGACAAGTCTAGAAGGTATATGACTAGAAAGCACATGCAGCAACAACGTCAAACTGAGTCACGGAAAATCGAACATAATTTCCGAATTTTAAAGAAGAACAAAACTAAGTATGACAGTTTACTTTATGAAATGCTTCCAGTACAACCGTCCCTTAAATCCATCCTTAAATAGCCAATGGGATTCGTAACGTTCAAAACTTCTGTAATTTTTCTATTCAATTTTAATTTTATATTTGTTTTAGAATTGTTAGATTAATTTTAGAATTTAGCTGTTGTTTATTTTTAAAATTTTCACTTGAGATTATTAATACTTGTAAATTTTATTCACAGTAACTTATGTGATCTCGAAATTAGTTTTAAGGTTTTTATTTACTTGAGAATGATGTCGAGTGGACATCGAAACGTCGTCGTTGTTTGTTTTTTTTGTTTTGTTTTTAATATTTAATAGGGTATCTATATCACCGAAAAGGTGTTTTTCAATAGAGCCCTAAAAATAATAAACTATACAAAAGTAAACCAAAGAACAGAATAAAAAATAAATTTATATGTACAAAATTCAAGAAATAGATTTAAGTTTTTATTTAAAAGATGAGAGAGAATCCGAATTTCTGATATCAGTATTAATGGCGTTCCATTCCTTTAGTCCTTGATAAATAAATCGTTGTTTTTCCCATTTTGTTCTGGGTTTTGGCAGGTGCAAGTCATTGCAATGACGTGTATTATAATTATGAATGTTTTTGTTTACAGTTACAGTTACATCGGCCCTCTCTAACGCATCCCAAGTTCCTTATACTGTACAACTAATCGAGGTGCTTCTGTAAAAACAAGTGTTTATTTTCCTTTTGTTTTCTATTACTCAAAATGTAATTGAAAATTTTAAAAAGGCATCATTGGGAATTCGAGAGTTTGATTTAACATTTTGTTGAGCTTGGCAAAATACCTTGAATCTGGATAAACAGACAAGAATGTTGAATTTTTTTGTTTTTGAAAATGTCGTCCCATAAAATTTTGCGCCAGGTTCAAAGAGAACTTTCTTGAGGCTGGATTTAATGAAAAACGTTAATAGATCGACTGAAATTGCTTGGACGTTTTTTTAGCATATAGAAACGTTTTGAGTGAAAAAGCTGTGGTTTGCTTCACGAGCGTAAAATTACAATAACTTCGCTCATTGACGTTGGCGTAAAAGCTTTCGTAAACTCCACCGTGAGTCGTTTTGTACACCTGAACTGTTGAAATATCTAATTTGATTGTCCTTGCTCCTTAATTCTTTCCCGGCGGGATGAAACTTTTATTATATTTGCTAAGGAAACAATGCGCATGCTTGTCCGCATTTTTGGTCGTGTAACCCAACGTCATGCAAAAGATTTGAAGGTATTTCACATTTAGGAATGATGTAAAGCATTGGTATAAGTATATAAGTCTACTTTTAGTTTTTAACAGAACTTTCCAGTAAATATATTATATAGTACAGGTAGATTGAAATTAGATTATTATTCCTTGTCAAAACAACTACCACACAACCGCTATTTAACGTCTACTTAGCCATCTTCCATGAGTCTGATTGATGTATGCGGGAAGTTATTATATTAAAACCACATATCATCCGATTTCTCAGACAACTTGCTCAATTCCGATTTTTTCTTTTTCGTTCTTCGATTTTGAAACCAGATTTTCACTTGTTCTTCGGTGATCCCTACTTCCAAGGCAATGTGATAGCGCTCTCCTTTGGTCACGTATTCCCGTCTTTGGTAGTGCCTCTCGAGCATATTTCGTTGCAGATGAGAAAATACCGAACGTGTTCCATTCTTTCGCCTGCCTTTCGAAGTTGATTCACTTGTAGGAGTTCGGTAGTTATCATTTTCTCTGCTGACAAAGGAAACTAAAACAAATGCCCAATCATGTACAGATAAAGAAAATACATTTTAGTTTGTAAGGCTCCGGTATGAATCGGATCAGGAAATTATAGATTTTGTCCTGCATACAAGTTTCTTGAAAAGGTTCGAAATTCCATGCATGGCATTATCAACTCTTATACTGCATTTCGGAGAGACTAAAATCCCGTTTACATTGTTAACACTTTGTGCACAGCAAGGCTAAAATTTTATCACGGGTGCAGCTATATTTTTGGGCACGCACGGGTGCATGATTTTCATAGTGTAAACGGCGCGAACTTCTCGAAATTTAGCCGTGCCGAGCACCTGAGCATATGTTGGTCTCTGGACAGCTAATTGGCCGTGCCCTGCCCAAAATGTTACAGTCTAAACGGGGTTCGATTAACCTGTACACCTTTACAATTTTGCTCTGACTAGCGCCAGACGATCTTACTCGTCAAGGGGATGAGCCCTGCCTCTTAATGGGTAAATATTTATCATTTTCGAGTGGGAGACTTCCTATGGTTTAGGGCGGAATTCTTGAATCACTATGCAAGAAACTGAAATTTCTCCCGCTTTATTCATGTTCTGTTCTGCACTCCCTGTTAGTTTTTAAGAGAGGGCTAAACCTGATTGAATTTTCAATTGCTATTTCGAGTTTGTTGAGTGAATTAATTTAACTTATCATCATTTACTTGCCAAGAAGCTAACTACAAGTCAAGGTTAAGTAACTTTTATGTTGCTCAACTACCAAAATTCGTGCAGAAAGTAAATGTATTACTTTATCCTGGTTTAACTCATTCAAGACGATGATGACGGACTTTTTGGTATTTTCCTATGACCAATACCAGATGATTTCACCGTTAATGATAGACCTAATAGAGAGTTAATAAAATATGTTTTAAACTTGTTTAAGCTTGGGCGTGGTATTAATTATTCGGGCTCATGAGACCAGTTTTACTTTTTTCAGTACAGTACGAATGGCAATTTCGTGCCATAGCTGTTGTCAGTGATCATCAAAATGTGGACACAAAGAGTCATAAGTAGCTAAATTTATGCACCAAATAAAACGACCATGTTTAATGAGGATTAATATTTTGAGGTTTATTTGCTAATGTATCTACCTTGCATGAACACAGAAATGAAACATGTTTTTTTCCGCAACATTAGACTTTCCATTCCAATCCATGTTTATCTATATATTATTTATAAATTGGGATTTATCGGTTGACGAGTAAACAACTTTCTTTGTACTCTTGCGTAGATTTCCTAACTGCTCTGAATTTAGAATCTCGCACAACAACGAACCAGTATTACAGTATTTTAGAATTGATAATACCAAACAATGGGGATAGTAAATCCGATCTGCAGAGTTAGTTGCAAGCTCAGCTCATGCCTTCCTAAGAATGGCATTCTTATCATACACTTTACTCCTTGAATGACATATGCTCAACATTCATTTTTTCCTCCATAGATTCCATCGCATGCATGAATAGAATTGCCGAACTGTTCCTTAACTACTGGGTTGATTAGGTTTATCGACACTGCCTGTAAATTGTGGCTGTTTTAAAAGAGCTCAAATCGCATGGAATGTTGGCTCTATTTTTTTTTCTGGAAATGCTTATTTATGACTTACGAATTAAAATGGCCTGTTTCAGCCCAAGAAGGAAACCAAGCCAAAACACTCCTACAGAACATAAATCTGTGCCAAAAACACGCTCAGATCACAACAAATGGAAAGTTTAAGCTGGAAAACTAACAGGGCTATTTTCTGTCTTTCGTCTACCTGTAAGATAGGAGTGTCAGACATCGTTTTAACAAGTAGGATTAAAATAAAATGCTAACGAGAAGTGAAAATCGGAGTATACTTCACCTCATTCTTCAATTCTATAGTTCGTACACGACAAACATTGCTGAAGACTCTTTTTTATTTTCTGTTTTCAAATTCCGAAACAATTACAATACTGATAAAGCTTTCAGTCTGATTCAGATGATCATATAAATCACATTCTGACTTGTCGTTACAAGCTGATATACCTAAATACTTGAAGAAGAACAACTCAGTCAAAACAGCATGTCAACCTGAAGGTAGGGAATATCGATACTTGTTAACTGCTGTATACGTAAAACACTTGCATACGTAATCTAAAATGTAGGCGTACATTTACCTGTGCTGTTCTCCAAGCTGCACTCGTCAGTTAATATTCTTTCTATGCCAAACTTCAAATGCTTACTGAATGATTTGTTTTCAGGTTGTTTTTTCTCCGATTTTCGCAAACTCTTTGAATTATAGTCTGCCGAAATATATGGTGAATGGTTGCAATAAGAATTCCCAGACCTGTACTTGGTACACATGCAAGGTGGATTCATCGTGGAATAGAAATAAGGCGACAGAGACCAGGCAGTTTGACATTCTGCCATATTACGTTCATGCGGCGCTGTCCACTGCATACCCATCATTTTAAACGGCATCGTCTCAGATCTTAGGGAAGCTGAGCAATATTGTTGATTTGTTTCCATCACCGTACATACACTAGCTTGCTTTCAGTTTTTTCTTCACGCCAAACTTATGAATACAGACAGGTATACGAAGAGATTTAAACAACCGATTAATAAATCACTTACTGTTGTTATCCCATGCCAGGCTTAAGTTTATGTCTGTAATAGCTTTTAAAAATCGAGTTAATGACCAGGATTAGATTACTACCACGATAAGCTCGAGAAAGCCTTTGTATGGTACTTATCTAGTAACTCAAAGTATATACCTAAAATATGTCCCATTTTGATTTTGACCCATATCCTTTATGCATGTTCCACATATTCTCGTTCCGTGCGACGAATTTCGTGCGATTTATGAAGATATAAATTGAGAAATTTATTCAAATGAACTTCCGCAGCTATTTATTTCATAGGTTATTTATGAAATTAAAGGAAAAATTTCGGAGTTTGGTAAAGGAAAATATGTCTTCTCTTTCTGTCATATTGACATTATTGTTAGATAGTTATTGTACCGTCTTTAAAATGTACTACGATGATTACAGTATCGCCTTGTGGACGTTTGACGAATCAACGAACAGTAGTTTTTAAACAACTGGAAATGTAACCATAATTTAAAAGGAGTGTCTTCCCCTCTATTATTTTCCCCTTATTCTCTATCATTTACAATCAGAAAAGAATGTAACGTCGCAGTCGCCATGCTACATAAGAAAATGAACTCGATGCTTAGTAAAAAGCCATTTATTCAGTCGCGAAGACGATTGACTGTACAGTAACAGCTCGAGAACATGTATACCATAATCTATTTTTTAGGTAATATAACAATAAAGGTATATTCAACGTGACAGGAATTTTCTTGTGTTCCCTTGATGATACTTGGACTGGAAAGACGTATTCGGTATCCTTGAGATAAGGTAACGAGAGCAAGACAGCACGATAAATAGTTTATCTGTCCTTTATTTTCCCAGCTGCTTAGTACTCTAGATAAAAAGCACGTCTCAGTTCTAGAGATAAAAACTTACGTCAATATTAATGTACTACAGAGAAATGGAGTCACACTTGTTGGTGGAAGGACTAGCTTATCTAAATTTCTTGAAACGAAAGACATCTGCATGATAATCTGTAAAAGCAACCGCTCTCTTCAGCGTCAAAAACAAAAGTTATTTTGACAAAAACACATACGTGAAATGCTATCTTTCAACAAATATAAATACTTCTCCCAGACTTAAGTTAGCCTATTATTATTATTGTCAGAATTTTCCTCCTTCCTTATTCCTGCACAGAAAAGCAAAGGTACGGCCTCTCCATGGGAAAAGTCAAAGTTTCAGTTCAAAGTAATAATTCCTTAGCTCTATTTTCATACTTTACTTCTACTTTTATTAAATTTCCAACTGTTTTTCAAAGGGAAGTACCATTTCATTATCAGCAGTCAACACGGTGTATATTGCGTTTCAAAGGAAATTTATATAGTTATCGTGCAATAACAGATTGATCGAGGTTTTGATTGTTTTGTCTGCATTTATAAATGTTCCTTAAAGGCTTCCAGAGCTGAGAAGAGAAACGAATAAGTAAAAATCATTGAGTGATCAGAAATAAGGGAGAATGATATTAACTTCAAAAACATCTGTCATCAAAAACACTTAATTTGCGAACACTTTGGCTATTAATATGTCATGACAATAATGATACAATTGCTTTTTATTTCGTAACCGTAACTGTCAATATTAGCTCTTATCTCTTACTTTATTGACTGAGCTGTCCTATCTTGTATATCATTCTCCGCCATAGCGTGCCACTCATGCTTTGTCAGATTTATCACGAACCATTCTTGATGGTAGACGAGATGGCTGAATTTCACTAACGAAAAGCAATCACTTTTCTTGTTAATTCTGTTAAGCGTTGACCACAAGATGATGTAAACATCTTAAGCCTCAAGCGAGGATGCATAGGGCAATGTCAATTTTACAAAACGAGACAATAGATACGTATAAGCATATAGTCATATAGATAAAAATAAGAGCAAGACAAATGAGAAGACATCCCTAAAAAAATTTCATACGTCATTTCACATGTGAAAAGCCTATGGAATTCGAACAATTTCGCATATGAAAATTTTATTTCACATATGAAATACCTAATTTACATGTGAAATGACAAGGTTGAAAATTAAGAAACATGTATTTCTTATGGAAGGTTCACAAATGAAAATTAATTTCACATATTAAATTTTCATTTCACATATAAAACATTTATTTTCACAGGTGAAATGGAATGTGAAATTTTTGCAAGAGATTTGTTTTGTCTTTTGCGTTTGTCATTGTTCTACGTCCCTCCTAATAACAAGATCTCTTCTATTACTTGTTTTGTATGTCCCAGAAAACAGGTGGACGCGTATTTGTCGAATAATGTGTGTCAATATAGTTAGCCTACGCACAATTACCTCCCTGTTGCCACGGGCACGTTAACTTTACTCACACTGGTTTGTTATCCCTTATGTTTATTTATTTATCTAAATAAAAAGTGCGGACGCCTGGCATAGTTCACCAACAAATCGACCTAATGATAATGACTAATTTTTTGTTGAGGTAGGTTGAACGTTACCAGTCGGGTTTTAGATATGGTTGATTAGCTCTCTTCATGAATGTCCAGCACCGTAATGAAGCAGACTTAACATCTGTTGTAGTTTAAAGCTCTCCATCTGTAGTTCTGCTAAATAGCTAAACAGCGTTGAACGTTTTGAAAAGATCTTGATTTCATTAAGAGTTCATCCATCGGTACGTAATTGACTCGTTGGATAACAGGGAATACACTTTATGATTAAAAAAATACGTCAAAGTTGTCTGTACAGAAATCAGTGTCAAATGACAAATATGTACAACTATTTATTCAGTCAAAAACTAAACCATTTCTTTTAAACTTTGGTAATTATTTTTGTATTAAACCCGCCAAAACTTCCTATATATTCTAAATATTGAAATAAAATTTTATTTTCTACAAGAAAAATGCCATATTTTGTTAGGATAAAGAAATTAATATAGTCAGGATCATTTAAAGCCTCAACAAAAAAAATTCTCAAGCCCAACAACACATCTTCTACCAAAAATTGCCACTGTAGAAATTAGAATAAAAACCCTTTCAATGACGAGAGTCTGGCAAGCAGTGGGTAGCAACCTGGTATTCAAAGGCATAGGAAGCGAGGGGGCCACGGGGGCTTTAGCCCCTTCATGCATTTCAATGGAGGGCTGAGCGCCTCCAAAATGAGCCTGGAGTTCTTAAATTAGCTTCATATTTTCACTGATTCGAATACAGCTCGTGCAAAGTTCAGCCATGCTTATGGATTGTCGCTCGACCTACGTCTACGAGATTTTTGAAGATTTCAGTAACGGACGGTTAGTCAGTGTGTAGCTAGACCGCAAATTTTATCAAGAAAGTTTGAAACTGCTGTTTAATCAACGCGTGCAATGGAAATACAACGCAGCCATCTCAGAGGCTACAAGAATTGCTGGATCAGTCAGACATAGAGTTTCAATGTTTAGGGGTACTGCATCTAAAACAACCGAATATTTTTGTATACGTAGAAAATTTTTTCAGTGGTAAGGGAACTTACCAATCGTGAACAAACAAGAGTAATTTGAGTGTACAGATGACCTGGACAGCATTCTAAGAGGCTTTAAAAGTTTATTATACTTCCAGGGGGAAAGCCGTATATGCTGTATATGCTGAAATTAACTCCCCCAAATCAAATTCGTTCCTGCGCCACAGCTAGAATTCCAAGTCACGGTTACTCCAATAGCCGAATAGAAAGCAAATCTAAGTTGGAGGTGAGAGATTTCAAAGGCTATTTTATATACGGAATTGTTACCCCCAAAGAGATACTTTTCGCTGTATGTCCTTTGTAAAATGGCAAATTTGTTACAACAAAAGATCAGTTTGCACTTGAATAAGGGAAACTTTTCAAAGAGATGGGGTAGCATGTGTCCCAAACTGCCCCCGGTCTCTACGCCACAGATGTTAATCAAATACAGACTAAATTAAAGAATTGTAAATTGTCGTGGCCACCACCTTAGAAATAATTATACAGTAAAACTTGCTTGAGGTCAGCGATTGCCAGTGAAATGCTTTTGAAATATGGTCAATGAATTTATTTCAACTAAGTCTTTCATCAAAATGCAAACCTACCATCAGCGAAAAAGTTGCTGGAACAAAAGGTGTTAAAGTGCCCTTTCCACCTCCAGCGTACTCCCCCAAAACAATGTTGTTACGCCAGAAACGTCGATGGCTGCTGTGCCAAACATTATCCTCAACATTTCCAGCATTCAAAACAACATTGAATTCGGGGAGGGAGGTCAGATGCTAAATTTATTTAGGGAGGTTTGTTCGATTAGTGTAGGGATATGCAATTTTGCACTTGTGTTCCAACAAATTTAGTCAATGATTCTAGACATTTAGACCAAGTTATACTACTTATAACATGACCATCAACATAGTAGCCTAGCTAGGCTTTCTAAAGCCCGGGAGCAAGAACATATCTACCACTCTCCCCTCTCAACCGTTGAGGAAACGAAAAGATTTTGCTCTTAACTAGAGATATTTAATTATCTATATTTCCGTTAAGTTCAATAAACGGCCTAATGGTTATGACTGATTTACCCGGGACAATGGATGATTTCCAAATTTTGTCTGCAGGTTCTGTGTTATTTTCAATTCTATTATCAGTGCCAATTATGATAAATTCTATTTTAGTTGAATTGAGAGTAAGTTTATTTGCTAAGAACCAAAAAATACAATCAAGATCTTTGTTGACCAAAAATTTAAGTTCGTCTAAGATTTCTGCAGAAGTTGTAATGTTTGCATCATCGGCAACCATTCTAGCCTTTGAATAACTCAGTGAGACAAATCATTGATATAAATTATAAACAATAATTAGCCAAGTATTGATCATTGTGGAACTCCACATGAGATCTTTCTTGGCATAGATAATTTACCACCGATAGAATTATAGCTTTGCTTTCGGTTATGTGCATACGATTTAAACCAATTAAGTGTTGTCCCAGTTTACCATACAGCTTGAGTGTACTTAATAAGATACTGTGGTCAACAGTGTGAAATGCCTTCTTTAAATTTAGAAAAAACGACTGACGTTAGAAGGCCCTGATTAATATTCATATACCAGTCATTTGTTGAATCTGATAAAGCTGTTACAGTCGAGTGCAATGGCCGGTTCCCCTTACACATCTGCTGAATACAACTACCAGAATGCCTTTCGAAATCTTGTTTGTAATGAATTGTATTCAGCTGACGTAATAAGGGGAAGCTGCCATTGTCTGAAGCCCGATTGATACTTACTTAACATGTTATTAGTTAATAGTTATACAGCTGGTTATAAACGATTCTTTCAGACTTTAACTATAGTACTGATGATAGAATTAGGTCTCGTCTCTAGCATTGCCTTTATGTATCGGAACAACTTTTGCCATTTTCCAATCATCAGGAAAAGTTCCGGTAATCAGTGAAAGATTAAATATCTTACATAAAGAAGGTGAAATAAGTGGGGCAGATGCTTTATAAGTCCACGTGGAATTTTGTCCAAACCCGAAGTTTTATCTGCTGATAGTTGTTTTAACAAATTTTCTACATTATTGACATCGGTAGGCTTCATGGTGAAATTGCATTTAGCAATTGTGAGATATTTTTGATAATGGTTAAGATTTTCGGGAAAATTTTGGGCTGAAGATCACATTTCAGTGAAATGCTTATTCAAGTGATTGGAAATATCTTGTGATTCAGTAAATGCTTGGTTGTCTCCTATAAGTTGAGTAATAGACTTATCAGAAAGCTTTCGACATAATAATTGATTATATTCCATGACTCTTCAGGATTATTTAGATTACTTTCAGTTTTAGAATGATAATACTCAGACTTTACTGAATTCACAGACTTGTTTGCCAGATTGCGAGCTTCCTTGTATTTAACCCAGGTTAGTGGGTTTTTGGTTTTAAAAAATTCTTTTTTCAGAGTGTCCATCAATATAAGTTGTTCCAAACTGATGGAGTCATCCATAGACATTTTTTTGACTTAACACGCTTAGTTTTTATGCGGAGCATACTTATCAGTAATGCTTGAAAACTTCTGTCCCCAGATGCTCCACATATCATTGACATTGTTCAAATTATCAAGAGAATTTCAGTTGACTAATCTTAAGTCAACAAGTAAAAGGCTTAAATTGAAGCGCGTAAAATTTCTTGAAATGGAATACTTATGTTTTACTTTTCTGCGGACTAATATTTTACGAATTATGTTCACTAGGCTAAGACTTAACAATTAGTCAACCACTAGAGTCTAAGACGCTACAGATCGCCAAGTCAAACACGTTAAATTGATGGGGCCAAAAATCAAGCAGTCTTTCTGTTATCCGTTTCTGCAATCAATATGATGGGCTATTGTCGTGCTTATAATATATAAATATTAAGCAAAAATGGTGAAAAAAGAAATTTCGGTGCCCCGAAAAGTGATCCGGTTGAAACCGGACCGACCGGACCGGTAGCTACGGCCCTGTATAAAATGAATCGAATAGAAAGGTAACATCATCAGTATTAGGAAGTTCAACCTCCCAATTTATACTTCGAATATCAGTGATGAGTCTGTATTCATCATACTTAGAATAGTCTCTTTTCATAATCTTAAGTTGATGTGTTTCTTCTCAACTAAATTTTCCCTGAAGTACCAACTCTCTTCCCTGATCACGATTCGCGGTTCATAAACATTATAATGGTAGATCTCCCCCGCCAAGTTAGCGTCTTACATCAAGGATTGTCGTGGGGCTGTACATGTTTCAGGAGTGCAACCAGTGGCGCAATTGGTGTTTTTTTGTGGAGGGGAGAAAACCTAATTTCCCCGACAAACTTTATAACATCATGTTTAAGATTGATTATCCTTGGAATTATCTATTGTCCTCAACCTCTACGATGTTATATGTAAGATTCCATAAACGAGGGGGAGTGTTTTACCAGTGGTTACAAACATGAGAGAACAATAAAAATCACGAGGCCGCATACCGAGTGATTTTTATTGTTCTCGAGTGTTTTACAAACGCTAGAGAACAATGAAAATGACGAGGAGGTAGGCCGAGTGCTTTTTATTGTTCTTGAATATTTGTAAACTCTGGTAAAAGACGAGACACGTGTTTATGAAATAGACTCTCAATCATCTATTTTTGAATTTATATGTTTATGCTAAAGCTCTCAAGCTATTCTACTCAGAAAAACTTTCTGAGTCCCTGACGGGAATCGAACCCGTCACCTTCTGATCGCCGGTGAGATGCTCTAACCATTAAACTACATGGACTCAAATGGTGAGCGAAGGTTGCATTTATGTATTGCTTCGTATTGATGGTAGATACTGTACGAACCAGTACATAAATGTAACCTTCACTCACCATCTGAGTCCATGTAGCTGAATGGTTAGAGCATCTCACCGGCGATCAGAAGGTTACCGTCTAGATTTTCAATTTTTCTGGTAAGCTTAAACTCGTCTTCTTTCCGCAAATTTGCCGTTGAACCTTTTTCGTTGAGGAGCCGGAAAATGCTTGTTGTGGGTTTGTACGCTTCGGTATTTTTCATTTTTACGCATTCGAAAATGAACGAAGCATGAAGTTTAGCCGTGTAAAAGATACTTTTTCTGCTTCTCTCAACTTGTTTTTGTTGCCACAAAAGTTTTACCAGGCTTCCTTGTCGTATTTTGTTTTCCCTGTTTTCTATTTTCCGCTTCTTGGTCAGCAATAAGATTGCAGAATTCGTTCATGTTTTCTTTGTCGGTTTCGTCATTTGTTTTATCTTCGTCACTAAAGTCTTGTACCTTCGGTTGCATACTTAGTATTAATCTTTATCATACCACCTCTCAGACATTTGTAATCAACTTTGAGATAATGTATAATTTATCAATTTTTTAAGACAAAAAATGTGAAAAAATTTTCAATCATCAGCTGTCCGTAATGCTGGTATCTGACCGGTATCCTACGAGAAGGCTTCACTTTAAGACGGAGTCTCGCTATCTCATACAAAAAATCATTCTTTCAGGCAAAATGAGCGAGAAGTTTGATTGGAAAACAACACGAAATACCACAAGCTAGCAACTAATACAGGGTCTTGATACGAGCACCCATTGTTTAATTGTGAGAATGGATCTCTTTACACTTGTTAAACCGTTAAAGGTCATTCTCGCCGAACGTTTTGTTTTAATAAAGCAGAATTGAAATTTTAATCGTAAACACGACGAAAAGCTGTTTAAATATAAAATAATTTCCAATTTGGGTTGTTAATATTTGTGGCCAAACTCTGTGTGTGTGTGTGTGTTTTTATTGCATTCACTCCTTCAGTTACAGTAAGGACAATTTGTCTTTTTGACAGTTTTGAGAAGCTGTCACTCTTACTCGAATTCTCAAGAAATATATTGGAAGGGTGGGCGAGGGTTGTTGCGTACACGTATTTCTAGTTAAATTAGAAGATTTAAGGCTGCAGAATACTCGTCCAATTTTATGATAGGATACAGGTATATTATATGAATATTTTGCATTTACACTCAATTACATGAAATGGTGAAGGTAAAGTGTCTTTATTTGCACTGGATAACCATATCAGCTAACTAAGCTGTTCCACCTAGTAAGGGTTATTCCTGATGGGTCCAGTGTTACTACAGGAGGAAACAGGAGTATCTGGAGAAAACCTGCGATGCTTTGTAGAGTCAAACTGGACTACACTCTTCTTACATGTGACCAAGGTAACTTTAATCAGACAACTGCACAGCAGCAGAATCAAACCCCAGCCACAGTGGTGAGAGACATTCTGTGCCACCAAATGGAGTTTATATTTGAATGACATTTTCACATCAATCGTGTGTTAGATTGGCATGTAAATAAGTAAGTAAGTAAGTAAGTAAGTAAGTAAGTAAGTAAGTAAGTAAGTAAATAATAAATAGATAGATAAATACATTAAATAACTCTGTAAAGAAATAAATATTTCATTCAAACGATGTGCATGTACTCTATTGCTCTAATTTTTGGCGTTTTGGTAAGGGTTCATCACTAACTTCAACCCAGTGTTCTTGGTTTTGTCCATGTACATTTCCTTTTGGCTTTATAGTTCTCTGCATGTTAATTGTGATGTCATTGTAACCAAATTCTAGTGCAGTTGGGTTATCAGCCCTTCTTCCTCTTGCTCGTTGATAACCAAAATACTCCTCCAATACATCCTGCATGAATCTCTCAGTTAGAACATATGAAAATGCAGCTCCAAGTAAAAATTGAATATTTTCTACCAAGGCGTTTATGTTGATGTGGTAGCCTTCATACGTTTGCAAAGAGAGGAACATCATTTGTTTTCCTTCTTTGCTGAAACCAGGCCTGTTGGTTACACTGACTTTCCACTGGTCTAGTTATTTCAGGAACACATCTCTCATCCAGGTAAGTCGAGGGTCATGTGGGTCTTGGTAAGGCTGCAGGTTAGGGTTTCTCTTGTAGATATGTTCTTTCACTGATCAAGTATTGCCAAGTCAAAGAAATCATTTACCATGCGAATGAATTTAGCAAGTTCCTCTGCCTCACCGTTTGGATGGAAATATTCTAAAGCATTAGCCTTGGACTTGTTTAAGACTTGGACTGCTAGGTGTACCTTCATCTTTCCAAATGATGTGAGCTTGATGTGGTCAAGAATGATCTTTGGCAAGTGTTGAATGGCCCCTTCTTTGTCATGATAATATGCTTGAGCAATAAACCTCCACAACAAATGTTCCTCATTGTTCCACAGGCATCTTGTGTGAATATCACCAACTTTTCTGCCAGAGGAGTAAAGACAGTTTCGTGCGGTTTTAATAAGATGTGGCACATCAGAGAAAAAGTAAATTTTACGTTGTGGTACAAATAAGTTAATTGTGTAGTAAATGACACCACTGTGTGAAGGGTCTTGCAAACCTTTATATAGTTTGATAAATTTTTGGTTTGGGGAAGCACCATCTGCTATAGCTGTAACACACCAAACATTTATCTTGAGCTCTAGAACTGACACAACCTGCCAGAATAGGGTGAAGATTTGAGAAGATGTTGCTGCTCCAGATGTAAAAAAATAGCACAGAATGAATTATAATGATGTCATCAGCCCTCTCACTAGAAATGCAATAACTGTTGTTGCTGCTGACTGCTCGCTCTCAAAAGAAGACAGTAAGATTAGGGTCCCTAAGGTCGGTAAACCCAATAATTTCACCACTGTTCTTTTCAAAGACTAGGAAAGATTTAATTTTCATTTTGTCAAAAGTAACGGCAACAAATTTCTGGCGCCCAGAATAAGACGAAACTAGGCCTTGCAACTGTTGGATTTTACCATTATGAATACCAGGCTTAGGCTGGAGAATGTTTTTGTAGTTGATGTGTTCTTTCACTTGGAAGCACTAGAACGTCTTGTAGTTCTCTGTAAGCAGCTGAACTCTTGGCGTGCAGCGACAAGCAAAATCGGACAAACTACGGGTAGTAACGTCTGCCTATAGGATTGGCAGTACAGTGCTGTTTCTGCTGTCCCCAAAATAGCTTCATGTGAGGTGAGCACTCCATCGAATTTTGGCTGATTACTGATGTTATATCTTTTTCAACGTTATTACTTAATTTTACCCCATATGTAGATATCTCTTCTTCCATTTGTTTTATTCTTTGCTCCAACTGCTTGCAGTGGAGGCGCTACTCTGAAATTGTAGCTGCCAGTCGCGGAGCAGAGAACGCCGAGAGAGGTGCATTTTTGGGAAGAGGTGTGGCCGTAGCAGATATTTTATTAGTCATTTTCCTTATGCGTTTATGGTTGGCAGCTGAACATGACTTACTGATTGTGGTGCTAGATGGGCAGAGCATTTCGCATCTTTCTGTCCGGAAATACGAAGATACACTGAAGGGTAAGCGGTCTGCGCCATCATCAGGTAAATCGTCTCGCAAATCCTGGAGAACGGGTATTGTCAGTGGCGGATTAAAACATTTGCGGGCCCTTGGCACAGGGCAATTTCGGGGCCCTATAGATCCCAGCTAGATCCGCTCTCTTTTTAAGGCTTCAGCTTTAAATATCACCGGTAAGATTTTTATAGCTCTATTGAATGTGAACAGCAATTACATGAATGAATCGGTAAAGTTATACAAGAAGTCAAGAACAGTCTTAACAAGCAAAACAGTACTAGTCTGCCCCTAGTAACACGTATATTAGTGAATGTTAATAATATTACCCATAGGGAGGTCGGATTACAGCATAATGATGTTTATTCTACAGTTTTACTACCTGTATTTTGTTTATGGCAAAATAACTAATCATATCATTAACTGGGATTGAACGCATCAACTCCGATTCTATAGATAGGAGTGAGGGTGGCAACAAACACGACTGACCCATGGTTGAGCTCTGCTAGTCCTTTATAGGTTTCAATACGTAGCACTGACATACGTAACGGGAAATGATCATGCGGCAAATGTAAAGTTCATGCGTAATGCATTTTAAGTTCATGATGCATTTTGGATCGATTTCACGGTAAGCCAAATAGCCAATCCTTATCATCAAGTGGCTAAAAAGAAGAAAGCCAATATGGCCGCCAGATGAATCGATCAGCGTCAGTCACGGCTCAGCCACGCAGTTTGTTTAGTCTCATTCCTTTTAACATGTTTGTGCAATTTTTTGTTACGTTCTCTGTTTGAAAACATTTACATATATACACTGGCTGTCAAAAAGAACTGTTCAAGCTCCATTTGTTGGGTAATGAAGAGTTGTAGCAATAGTTTTTGCTCACTCCTATGGCAAAACAGTCAATTTCAGATAATTTTAACGTATCTTCCACAATTTTTGATAAAGCTCCAGTCATTTTAAGGAATTTTTTATGGGAAAGTTAAGATCTATTCCTGGTTCCCCAGGAGATTACTTTTAATTGTTGGTAAAACAAGAATTTCAAGCAACATACAAAATCATGGGTTTAAGGCCAAGGATCAGCCTTGAAAATGGAGGGAAAGTTACTCATAACGGGAGACTGCTGATCAAGTGGGCTGTAGCCAAAGTGTCAGCAATATTTTGAAGAAGCCGAGACTTACTGGGAGTGTTAAAGATTTGAAGATCCCTGGACAAAATAAGGAAAACTACGAAGAGAGATGTATATATATATATATATATATATATGTGTGTGTGTGTGTGTGTGTGTGTATGCATATATATGTGTATGTATGTATGTGCACATATGTGCTTTCATATATGTGCTTTCACGTATATGTGCATATATGTGCATCATTTGAGTTGCCTATATAATATAGGCTTCTCCATCCTGCTCGTCAGCACTACACTGATGAGGCCCAGTAGGCCGACATCCCCTTCAACATCACCACTGGAAAATTCCATCCGTACAGAAAGCCCGATTACGAACCCCTTTACGTGCACAGCCATTCCAACCATCCAGCATCAATACTTCGACATATTCCCGCTTCCATTAACAGGCGTATCTGTCAACCCTCTTCCGGCCAAGAATCCTTCCAACGCGCTATTCCAATTTATAAAGAAGCCCTTAAACGCAGTAACTCCCACAAAAATCCTCAATATATCCGTAATCAAAGCCGACCAACCCAAAGAAACCGTCAAAGAAAAGTAAAATGGTTTAACCCTCCATTTAGCAGAAATGTGAAGACAAATGTCCGACGAACCTTCCTTACACTTATCGACAATCATTTCCCAGCCACAAGCAAGCTGCACAAAATATTTCATCGCAGCATCATTGAAGTCAGTCATAGTTGTATGGGGAGTATCAAAGCAACCATTAACCAACACAATGCGCGCATCATTCGGAAGAAAAGGCAACCTGCCAGCGAGGAGGTAAGAACGTACGACTGCAGGAACAAGAACGATTGTCCACTGCGAGGAAACTGCCTAGAGACCAACGTAGTGTATAAAACGGAAGTCTTGGCTGATGATAACGGAGGAAAAAAGATTTATGTCGGTATGACTGCGAACAGTTTCAAGCAGCGATACAGAAACCACCAGAAGTCTTTCAACAACGAGGAATACAATAACGAAATAGAACTACCTAAACACGTGGAGACTTAAACGCAGCAACAGTAATTTTCCCGTGAGTTGGGCCATTTTAAATCGTGCTTTGGCGTACTAAAGTGGGGCAGCAAATTGCAATTTAGGTTTAGAAGAGAAACTACAACTCACAAAGGCTGACAAAGAATTATTATTGAACGAAAGAGATGAAATTGTCTCAACGTGCCGACACAAGACCAAATTTAGGGCCATGGCCTTTCACCGCCGGAGGAAGAAAAACAACATTCCATAGGCATGACGTCATATGTCACATCTAAGATTGCAGTCGAACCATTATCCTTCAGTTGCTTGATGATCGCATGAACGCATGAAACTCTGAGTAGTGACTGATGGCATTTTAAGTTAACTCTACTATATCAGAGGCGTAGAAAGTGGGGGGGGGGCAAGGGGGCGATTGCCCCCCCACTTTTCAAAGTGGGGGGGGCGAAAATATGTATTTGCCCCCCACTTTTTGGCACGGTGAACGTTTAAAACCATTCTGCGCAAATTTTATGCGCTATGTAGTACTTCTAAAACTTGAAACACGTGCATGTCATTCTATATTTGGCTCTGTAAACTATACTAATAAATTTTCTGCAGTGTTACCAGGTTTTCTATTCTTTGCTTATGCGTCGATTTCCTATTGGCTGGTATTGTTTTTACAGTCTTCCTACTTGTAAAAATTATTGTAAATATTACTAATTACATGTTGTTCAAAGTAGTGCATAGACACTCTTATATTCATTGTTATGTCGACTGACATGAATGATCTTCTAAAAATATGGTATACATAATTATTCTAAAATTTGTGATCTACGATCCTGTTGACGGTTACTTACTGTATGCCAAAAAGTTTCACGAGCAATTTATAAAACGTAAAACACAAAATGCGATGTTTCCCGTTTTGGACTGGAAAAAAGTTGCCGATTACTCGGCTACCAGATGTGCAGTTTTTGCCCCCCCACTTTTGAAGAACTTCCTACGCCTTTGTATATATATATATATATATATATATATATATACAGAAACATTATGGAATTTTCACTCGACTGCTTATTGTTAGTGAACAATTCTGATGAAGGAAAATCTCGAGTGCCAAGGCACCTCGACTTTAAGACCCAACCGGGACCTGTTGCGAAAACGCAACTTTTGGCCTTCCGCAAAATCGTCCGACGTTAGCCAGAGTAAAATAGTAGAGGAATAGAATTAATAATAATTAATGACAGAAAGAATAGAATCAAGAATTCAGTCATTTAGACGAATTACTTGACCGTCGATCAAAAGTACGTCGTCCTGTTTTCGTCAACGTTTGAAAAATCGTAAAAGGTAACGTTTAGTTATTCGGAAAATCAGTATTTCTCTTGTATTTCTCTCGGACTGTGCAGGTTCAAGATCACGTTACCTTGAAATTCTGAAACAATAACAAATCTAAATCCTGCCCAATTTTATAGCCATCCCCCTTCCAGTGGCTGTGTCAACCAGTGAACTCAAATTCCATATCTGGAATGCTAACTCCCCCAGCCATTTGCTCAGGCAAAAAGTGAAGCCAAGATGGCCGCCCATGGAGGAAAATTTTGTACGTCAGTTTCAGTCCTTTACACGACTTTAATATTTAGTTTTACTTTGGTTCGGCTTCGAAAGCATTCACAGCCATGGGAAAAATGCTCAAACGGAATATTACAGGACCAATTTTACATAAACGAGCATTTAAAAATATTCATTACTGCTGTGTGGCCTAAGAAGTGTGCTAAATTGTCTAAAGGTGGTAAACTAACGGTAAAAAGTAGACGTGCGTTCAGTAATTTCCTGAAATCACTTTTCCGGACCCTTTTATCAGGTTTCTCGTTAGTTTGGTATTTTATTTTTGTGAAAATATATAACCCGTAACTCGGTTTGACTTAGTCGAAATGTACTTGAAATTCTGAAACTAATTTCCATCTTTTGAAGACAAATTTCGTGTGTATTTTCAAAGAGAAAATTTTCAGAAAATGTAAAAAGTCGCGTGGGAGACTAATACTGACGTACAAGCCCGCGTTGGGGACTAAAACTCGACGTACAAAATTACCCTCCATGGGCGCCCATTTTGGCTTCACTTTTCATTGATCAGTTAGCATTCCAGATATGGAAATCGAGTTCACTAGTGTCGGCTCAGTGTAGATCCCGGAATGTTTTTTGGAACTCACGTTTGTGACGTCAGTCAACTGAACATTGAATTAGTAATAATTCTGTATTTTGCTCTCGAATGTCTTAAAGTATTTTTGTGGTTACATTCATCTGACGTAGTAAGGAAAACCAACGATTAAACGAACTTGAGCTGTTCAAGGCGCTCGTTGTAGAACGTCTGGTAGGCTGTTTACATCGTGATGGAGTCAACCAAAGAACCAAAAATACATTTCATAATGCATCGCAAGAAATTTACATTGGCAACGCAGTTGCTAACAGCCGTGGAGTAATACACTTAAATGCAAAAAATTTGGCAAACCCAATCACTAATAAACCGGAGCGTTATTGGTTATTATTCTTCACTACAATAATTGTGGGAGGACAAAATTTTTCACGAAACTGTTGAGTGTTTATTATAAAGTTGAATCCCCACCAGACGAAGTTTTACACGCGCGGGGAATAGACCTTTTGTTTTATGAGCTCTCGGGTGAAACTAAGTCGGAATCTATTCAATTTTTACAATGGAAAAGTCGCCCGTGTGAGTTTACGGCTTGGTAAAGATTCGGCTTCATGTTGCTTACGATTTGTTACATCATGTTTAATTTACGGTCTACGAAGGTCTCCCAGTAATAAAGTTACATCATAGACATTTCATTCAACATTATAAGCAAGACTACAAGCTAAAGCACTTACATGCTCTCACAAAGATTAATCCGATGTTTCAAAGACAACCGCTGACAAGATCCACTTTAAAAATGTCTACAACATATTCTTTTGAAGGCATTCTTGAAACAGAAAAGGCCCTGATATACGTCTAAATTTTGTTTACAAAACTGACTTTTCACGAAAAGTTCTCACTTGAAAGTAAGATCTAAGATGCATATACTCACAATTTCGACATGTAATATATACAGTATAACTGATGCGGGTCGGGGACATGACCAGTTTAGATTCTAGAACACTCTGCACATTTTGGGCACTAATTAACTTTGCTATCATTCACTCATTTGTGTCACGAAATTTTGGTAACCCAAAACCCATGTTCAAGGGCAAGCAGACTTAAATATACATGTAAATTCCAAGGGAAAAAATGAAAAAGTGCAGTTGTCAGAATGAAGACAATTCTCATAATCATAGATTAAAAGTTACCTGGTCTGAATTCCTAGTCTGTGGAACAAAAGCCGATGCACTTGAACCCAAACTTGATCGTTGAAGCGAAAAAGATTAATGTTTGCTTATTTCTTGGATAATGTATTTGAAATATGCTTACTTTGTGTTGGCGGAGGGTGCGCTCTCACCCGATTTTAATTAGAGTAAATATGCAAAATTAAATAAACCCAAATAAAAGATAGCTTAAAGAGTTAAAACTTCGTTCACATTTATTCACAAGAAAAACGTTTTAATCGGTTTATGCAAGCATCTTCATTGTCCAAGGTAACTAAAAAGCGAGTTGGATACGAAGACCTGGAAACTTTGACTTGCAGCCGAACAGCGTGAACGATATCTTAGTACTGTTTATACATGCGTTACGCGCCGCCTTAAGACTCGACCTGTAAGACTCAACCATCAGTCAGTCGAATTTTATGTCTTATGCTAGTCATATGTAAATCTTACGATAAGTCTTATGTAAGCCTTATCAGATCTTACGTAAGTCGCATGTTGTGTAAGTCTAATCTTATGCAAGTCCGCCGGCGTTAGAACGTCAGTGAAGGTGGTACGGCCCTTGAGTTGAACATAATCTTTTGCGACCGGTCTTCACGATTTTGGTATTTTTGAAACTTTTACTTCATAGCATATGTACTTTCCATGACGAATTTCAGTTCTAACCACTAAAATCTATGTAAAAAGTGCAAAGGTTGGTAACTGCAGAGACTGATTGCAAAGAATTCTAACATTTTGAGCTAAGGCCTTTTGTAAGAGACTGAAACGTATAGCACACTTCCCTCTCTGGCGAAGGGTCTTTGCTCGAAAGGTTAAAGGTTTACGGCCGTTAACAACCTTAAAATCTGAACTTTTTACGTTATTGAACACTGTCTATGCAGTGCCCTATTTTTCTATCATTAAAATCTACATTATGTTTCACATTTCGGAAATCTTTAAAGTCTCTGAAAAAATGCTGATAGTTCAAAAGGTAGACTCACTGTTCACCATCAAGAGAATTCAATATACTCTGACCTAAACGCAGGTGTTCAAGATATACATACCGGGCCGCCGAGAGGGGGGCCAGGGGGGCAACTTGCCCTGGGCCCCCTAAAATGTTTGAGCTTTACGTTTTTGACGTAACGAAGATTAAAGACAGTGACATAACGAACGCCAGTTAGGTTAAAGTAAAAAAGTTAGTGTTAAAGTAAAAATTTACCCGTAAACACGATCTTATTACATATATGTTGTCATCAAGGGCTTCAAATCGATATTTTGCCCCGGGCCTCACAAAACCTCTCGGCGGCCCTGTATACATAAGAAATAGACCAATTACTAACGCAGACAGTATGAAACAACAAATTATTGGGGGTGCCCAACTGGCCACAGGGTTGTCACCTGCAGGTAAACATCTAGTCTTTTACTGGAGACTGAGGAATAAACATTTGAGTACAGTACTTCATGTTGGTATG
Source organism: Heliopora coerulea (assembly GCA_030142905.1). NCBI lineage: Eukaryota > Metazoa > Cnidaria > Anthozoa > Scleralcyonacea > Helioporidae > Heliopora > Heliopora coerulea. The sequence goes on along the minus strand of JASJOG010000137.1, from coordinate 390,277 downwards.
AATGTACATGCAATATTCTGAAAATTACTAAATTGCATGTACCTGGTTTTCTTCTGACTTTCTTGATTATCATCGTTATACTCTTCGTAGGCTTTTCCAAAACAACTCCAGTGACCAAGATAAATAATCATCATCAGAATCATCACTATGATCGCCACTACCATCTTCACTGTCCTCATCATTGCTCCTGTCATAACTAGCCCCATCATTGACGGCTCCCACACATTCTGCAATGCGATCGGAGCGATTACTACAACGGGACGACTGGATTTTTATGGATTTTACCCACAGCAAACACTATTATAAATGCAAAATAGTCAGGAACATGCGTTTTCACTAGAGACAGGAAGTGTTTCTCTTATTGTGACGGGTTGAGTACATGACGTCACAACGAGCTACCACTGGCCAAAATTGCAGGCTCCACAAACTCAATGGCACCCGTCGAAATCAATGCTACCAAAAGATGCTGTGATGTAGGTAGAAAGCGCTTTTAAAACTTCATTTTATTTCAACGGTAAGTTACATTAGGACCAAAAGAACAAGTATACCTAAAAAAACTCAGCTTGAAAATTCGATCTTACTGCCACTTTAGATGTCACACACCCCCTCTTTAATACTCAACTGGTCATTTTTGGTTTCAATCAGATTACAAATATCTAAACACACCACATAACTTAGCTCAAGCCCGCCCAGAGTCTTGGTGGGGCCCAGGGAAAAATAGAAATTTGAGGGCCCCCTCACAAAAATTATTTAGGTCGATATTGTGCTTGTCAACAACGCTTTCATAGCATTCTTTACTAGAGAGCCTGAAGGTGACTATTCCGATAAGGTCGTGTGTCCTTCCCTGGCTCAACGTGTAAGGGCCCAGCGTTCAATGAATAAACAGGGTGGAATAATTGCTCGATAAATAATAAAAGTCTATTGGCCGAATTTAACAGCTAGGTACAAGATTTTATAAGTAAAGACCAACAACTCACTTGACAGCAATCCACAGTGTGTTCTCGTCGTTCCTTGCGTAGGAAGGGACGTAAGTCTAAGCTCCAAAATTTTATGTAGGTATTTCTCATTCAACAGAAGAATGACACTGCTTATCGTACGCGACAAACAATTTGAAAGCATTATACAGTGAAAGCAGACCGCGTAATTGCTCTTCAACGCACATGAAAACGTTCACATGAGTTCCGTGGAAGACATATTTGAAGACTGCGACACTGTATATGACTTTATTTGTCGCTTTTCTCTACATCGATGTAGCGCAGCATACGCAAATCTGCATGTTAGGAAAAATCGGCTCGCAAGACCAATAATTTCAGAGTTTTAATCACATGATTACTATAATCTAGGGAAGTTAGGCAGAAAACTACGAAGTGGTGCCGCTGCACCAATGGTTACGTCTGTAAGAAAGACTTACTCTTAAGTTCAGCCAATCAGAAAACCTCAAACAAGTCATAGTTTAGACAAAACTTAGGCAAACCAATCACCCTCCCACGATAGAGGACTCAAAGTAATTCAGCCAATCAAAAGGTTTGATACAAACATGAACCTAGGCAAAATGAGTGACATTTAAGTAACCTAACACAAATTTCGGCCTCGAGTGTAGAAGCTGAAGAAATATGAAATTCGATGTTTCTCAACCTCACCGGAAAAGATTCGCTAACGAAGTGCATGCTAATGCTTCTTGTTTAGACAGTGGATGTAGCAAAGACGAAGATGTTAATAAATTGAGATGAACATGCCACTAGGCGAATCAAAATCGCTTCGATTGCCCTTGAATCACGTTAGGCGGCTGCCGTATTGAGCAGAAGTTGGACTTAATAACATGCAAAGTTATTTATTAAAAAAAGGAAGGTGACACAGAGAGAATAAGGGCAGGGCATGCGAGAAGAAGAGCTGAGTTGTTGAAAGAAAAGATAATAATAAAGGTTTTGGTAAAAACAAAAAGTGACCGTTAGGTGTACCATAACAGTTCGGTACATTATTTGCCTAACCCTAAATCCGCCCCTGGAATATGGCGTGCCGCTCTGGACAATAATACTAAGGCTTGAAGTACTGTAGTAAAACATGCAGACCTGCCAACTGTCACAGTCTCGCGGTGAGTCACACGATTTTTTACCTTTTCACACGGTCTCGCGACAACAACTCTGTATCACCCGATTTTTTCTTCTATTTTAAGATACTGAAAATTCCACTGATCTTTCATCCAAAATGCTGTCACTTGTTATCTAGGTTTTGCCATATTTAACTATGAACATCTCGATGCCTTGTTTTGTTTCCCTGTAATCTTTGCAAAGTTCACGCATGGGCAGCTGATACTGACACGGTACATTTTTACATGTATCTTTATGGCGAAATAATATCTCACTACTTTTACAATATGTCACTACTTTTCTTAGAATCTCCAGATCTTTTAAGTAGAAATTCCAAATTTTCCTTTCTCAGGGGTTGGCAGGTCTGAACTTGTATAAAATATAACTTTTTGGCAAGTTTATAAAAATAGCTGTGAAATACATGACTTCCAATGAAATATATGATTCATATCAACCTTTCTTATCCGTTTATTAGACTTGCAAAATATATATGACATATGAAATCAAGAATGAAACTCAGACTAACTGTAACACATAATTGAGATCATGAACAACTATCAAAATGGTCAGAATTAAGAAAAACACAACTTCTTCGAAATGTACAATTTCTGTTCAAAAGTAGAACTTCTCGGCAAATATAATTTTGTGTATATTACTTAAATGACGCCAGCGCTGTGTGACCAGGTTTTTACGGAGGCAATTACCAAATCAGACGGCAAAATATTATCAAAACTAGCAAAAAATTACTAAATCATAATCGATAGCCACGCACCCCAATTTGGCTAGACATAAGACTTCTTTATCATAATTGTGAGAATAACTTCATTACAAACGCACAAATGCAGTTCCTAACTCTTGTACGTTTCAACCATTCTGTGATAGAATGTCAGAGATAGCAAATTTAAAACGTTAAGTATTAGAAATGGATAAAATAAAATATTTTGAAACTAATTAACAATTGTACCAAAATTTAAAAAAGTTACCAAAGTAATTACCAGAAATTTTTAATTACCAAAAATGACGGAAAATTATCAAAAGTAATTTAAATTACCACGTTTGGTCACACAGCTCCGGCGATCGGTCAGCGTTCTACAACATGGACTGGTATGAAGGACAAGGTACGGAAACAACAGTTTGGCCAAGTCCATTTGGCCAGCAGAAAATGTATCAACTGGCCAAACCAATTTTGGCCTTTTTGGCCTTTTTTAAGTCCATTTCACTTGCAGGAAATAAACCTGGCAGCTGCCAAATCGCTTTTAGCAGTTTTTTGATTATTTTACAATGAAAGAACTGCAATTGAACACAAGTCTTGTTTTCTTTCATTGATTATACCACCTCGATAAGCTTGTCAATCATTCCCTCCATCATAGTGTGTCGATTTCTGTTGATCTCACATTTTGGCGGGAACACTCACGTACACAAGAAGCATTTCAGCTGACCGACTGCTGGCGTCAATTAAGTAATATATTTGCCAAAGAGAAGTTGTATATTTTGAACTACTTGACTTTAAATTGATTTTTAGTTAATAGTTCTTCATCATAATGTATGTATTACGGTCTAATAAACGGTTAAGAAAGATTGATATAAGTCATATATTTGATTGGAAGTCATATATTTCACAGCAATTTGTATATATTTGCCAAAACGTTATATATTTTAAACAAGGTCCTTTGCTTCAAGCCTATGTATTATTTACCAGAACGGCACGCCATAATACAAACTGGTTCCGACATTGAAGCAATATCAGATCACTTCATTTTCTGCTAGTTTAGGATACCGCGGCTTTGCAGGCCTGGGGGCTTAATTTCCTACACAGCCCATCCTGGCGTTGAGCCACTGCTTTGAAGACTTCATCGATGGTACACTTGTACTTCAGCTGTGCATCAACCGGTGATCGGATAATGTCATAACAACTTAGCCATAGCGTTTTCGCTGGAAGTTAAACATCAACAATTCTTGTAGTGGTTTTTATTTTGGCCAATCTAAGCTGTTTGTATTTTGTTCTTCTGTGTAAAGTAAGTTGAGATATTAAATATAGCATAATTATAAGGTTGTTGTACAACAAATTACAACAATAAAACCAAATTAAGAACTGAAACAACAAACAAAACAACAGAAGAGAACAAAAGTAGAAAAATCCGTGGAAGAAAGGTTTAATAATGTACACGAAAAAATTCTCAATTCTGATTGGCTGAGAATGCAATTTCAATGTAACACAGAGCAGAATAGAAGTGACCGTATTACCCTTTTTTTCCACTGAATAAATACCCTTTTTGGCAATGTATTACTTTTTTCATGTATATTAGTATTTGGCAATAATCTGGTTTCTCGTACAATTTCGAAAACCATTCTATCGTGATTTTTGAGTTTTCCATGGTTCTTAAACAACGCTCGTTCTTTCGACTCGTGATGTTCCCAAGATTATGTGGAATTTAATTATTCCTTTGACATTAATGACTTTACACTTGTATGCAAATATCGTTAAAGAAGAAACGAACGACCGTAACGAACATACATTTTAACTCAATGGAAAATCGTTTGGTTAACTGAAGATTCTATAATTTTAATGAATGTTTTATTTGCGCTGACGAAGGGCAAAAGCTACAAACCAATACTCAAGAATTCCCCGAGGGTGTGCCAGTGGTGTGTCCACATGAATGGTCCGTATACATGCTGGTTATGAGTTGTTGTTGTTTCCAGACCACCGTCGATTTTCGCCATCTGTGTTTGTGTCCCACATACTAACATCAATAGAATGTCGAAAAGAAAAAACGAAGAGAGTTGTAAAAAGTACGATTGTATTGATCAGATCCAAAAGTTGATAAAAAGACGAATATTTAGTGATGAATGTGTACCTGACTTTCTGGGATTGGATGAACAAGTAAGGTAAGAAAGGGAAGTTTCAATCTTTGAAGCATGGCGATGAAAATTATGGCACTTGATTTTTGGAAACAAAACAGATGTCAAGAGAGTTGACGAGACGGTACTTAATTGTCTATTAATCTGCATGGCACAAAATGCGATTATATAAAGTTCGTGTAACTGGTGTTCACTAATAGCGGCGATAAGCTGGCAGGAATAGATTTTTCTAGGAATTGCATATGCGGGAAAGAGGCTGATGAGAAGACGGCCGAAATGTTGCCCTCCCAACAAAAAGAGTAATTTATTTGAGAAAGTGCATAATGTTAAATTGTAGTTGTTTCTTGTTGTTCAAGCATAATACAGCCTTAACACAGTTTGAACTGCAAGAGTCAATGACACAATTGTTTGAACATTGGGCAGGCAGAAGAAGAAAACATCATTGGAGTTGCACACAGTTTTGGTGTTGTAATTCTCCCTATTGTTTTAATTCACCCTCCTTGATAAGAAGCATAGAAACAAATTTCCTCAATGAAATAATGATGCTTATTTGGATATATTCCCAGCATAGGTGGGGTTTTGTGAGACAAATTTCCCAAAGCTGGATTTCTTTCCAGCTAAATTGAGGCTTTAGTGTCACCTATTGCTGGCAGCTACAAATTGAATTTCTTGAAACAGTAAACTTGTTCTTGGGAATGGATCGCTGGACATTTCATCCAGCAGATAAAGTATTTTAGGTGTTGAATTTGCACTTGAAACCATGATTTGCTTGTTCAGCCCACAAAATTATGGAATGATGTTTTTGACTGGATTCATTTTTTTAAAACAAAATACAGGGAACTAAAAGAATTGATTCTAAAGTGCAGTGAATTTGGTGAAAGCAATTCTGTCTTACTTGTTGGTCCAAGAGGAAGTGGAAAGTCAGCAGTTAGTAAATTTTTTTTAATATTTCAAGACTTTCTTTACTTTTCTAGTTGGTATTGTTATTGTTACATAATGTTTTTGTAAATCGTTATCGCAGACTAAGATTTCAGCAAAATCAAATGTGAATCCTGGAATTTTTAAGACACATCAAAATTCTGTTTTATAATTAAATCATAACATAAATTGTTCATGTAAAGCTTTTTGATTTGCATGAAAGAAGCTCTTTAATAATCATAAATGGATTTATAATCATGGGTTTTTGCTTTTGAGTTGGGTGATATTTTAGCTATTAGTGATCAGCTCAATTTAAGAGCACCAGAAACATTGGCCTACAGTACATTTGTATTCATTTTACAGTACATTGATACATTGGTTATTTTATTCAAATGAGTGTAACTAATATTTTTTGCTTTAATTGAATTTATAGTCATTAAACTATGTCCTAAAAGACTTAGAAAAGAAAAAGAAATTGGAAAGTGTTCTTCAAGTAAAATTAAATGGTAAAGGATATTCTTGTTACAGCTCTTTATATATAACACATTTTCAATGATTGGGGTGGCATTACCATCATTTAGTTTTTTTTGATAATACTTTATTTATTGTTAGCACATGCAGGATTTTCATAAGGGTAGGCAGGGATGTTTAGTTGAGAATTCCTCCAAGGGTATCTGCATCTCCTCCTGACAAATTTTGAAGTTATCAAGATGACAATTTACTGCATTCTGTTGTAGACCTGCCATTTTGGCTGAAATAAGTGAGAAACTCCTGTTGTATGAGACACAGTTGCTATTTTCTATTATAAATTGTGTGTGGAATACGTGGCCAAACTGCACAACCCAGACCATGTTTAGGATTGAAGCATGCAATACATCAATACTGGAAGAAATATGGTGTGAAGTTGTTTACAGCATGTCACCATGTTATTTCTGATTTTAATTCTTGTAGTATGTAAGCCTAGGCTACTTTATATTTATGGTACTTGATACATTTTTTCAAGAAAGCAATTAGTAATACAGTGGAACCTCACTATAATGTGTATCAGTATAGCACATGACTTGGTATAACATGGTAAATCTTTGGACCCCAAATTTCTCAGTCACTAAACTGATTTACAAACCTTGTTCACTTGGTAGAACCATCGAGCACAAGTGGATCATTAGTAGCCAATCAGTGAGTAGTTCTAGGCATGGTAGTGTATGACAATGTATTCATGTTTTATACTTTCCTGCAACCTGCACCATTTCCCCATGCTAAATCCCTATTTTTGATACGTTTCAACATAACATGCTTCAGCTATAATGCAGTCATTTACGATGGACCCCATACACTGCATCATAGCAAGGCTCCACTGTAGTACTGTTGGTTGCATAAATTTAAACAAAAACTTTTGACTGTTAAATAGACATGCTAAAATTGGCTGTTAAAGAATTATTTTTAATGTCTTCTTTATTTAATGAAACATAATTATTTATTTTAATTGTAATTAATATACATAGAACTGTTTTTGGTTTAGGACTGATTCAAACAGATGACAAATTGGCATTGAAGGAAATCACTTGCCAGCTTCAGTTAGAAAATACTGTAGGAGATAAAGTATTTGTAAGTACTATAAAAAGAGTGGCAGTTTTGTTTCAGCATACACAAGTAGGAGATGACACCAAGTATCCTTTGACAAATTTTACAAATTAATCCTAAAACATAATATATTATCCAAACATGAATTACAGCATAAGTGTTATTATTATTCATTTTCAAAACATGTACTGTACATGCATATGTGAGATCCAAGAGGTTCTTAAATGCCCCACCTGAAACCTCATGGTGCCATTGAACACCAGTGCACCAACAGTAAAGTGTTTCTCACCTTTTTGTTGAATCATCTAAAAGAATGAACTATTTTGATCATGGAAATTACTAGGTTATTTTAAATTTTCCACAAGAATCTTATAATAATCCCTTTTCTTTGAAATTAGTAAATTTATTTGAAAAACAAACAGACTAACAAACAAACAAAGAAATGAACAAAAAAAGAAATAAATAAACAAACAAAGAAATAAACAAACAAAGAAATAAACAAACAAAGAAATAAACAAACAAAGAAATAAACAAACAAAAAAACAAGCAAAGGAATGAACAAGGCAGTAAAAAGCTTACAACACACAAAAAATAGACTTAGATATTGCTTCTTGCTCTGCCAGCTTTCACCATTAGAAGTGATTTATATTTAAATAGTCATCAATTCCAGAATTTTCTTTTTGTCATGAAGGGCTCATTTGCTGAAAACTTAGCATTTCTTCTGGATGCTTTAAGAGCAGGTAATTAACTTACTTTCTCTTCTCAAACTTTTCCTGGAAGTTGATTCCTAGTAAACTGTACTGAGGTGAATAGATGGTTTGTACATGTACTTAGGCTGTTACAATCATAAACTTAACAGCTACAAACTCATTAGTAGATAGGATTACCAATGGTGTATCCACAGGATATAAATACTACTCACCAGGTGAATGTAAAATCCAGGGGCAGGTCCAGAATTTTGAGAAAGAGGGGATGTAAAACCTTTTTTACAAATTTATGCCACTAGGGAAGCACGTCCGATGTGCCCCCGTCTAAATCTGCCTCTGACAACGTATTTCAGTGTCTAAAATACCTTAATTTCATTTCATCTGTTGTGTTTCATTTTACAAAGAAACATGATTCAACATAATATAGTCCTGCAGCCCAAATTTACATTTTATAGTAAAAAACCTATGAGCTACTGGGGGTAAACCCTGCATCCTGGGAGGTCTCACAGTCTCCCTACCATCTCCAACACTTTGAGTTGGTGACTCTGTCATAGAAACTCTAGATCTGCCTCTGATTGCTGTTTTCAATTTTTCAAACTGGTCGAATTTGTACTTCTTCATTGTTATATACGTTCCTGCTCTACTGTACCCAAAGTCATAAGATATAGACTTGAATGGCAGACAGCGTAGAGAAATACTGTACAATGCAAATTAAATTTGTGTCTGAGAAAGAGGAGCGTAAGGAGGAAAAGAAAATTAAATCAGTTATGTATTACATGTAAATATAGAGAAATCAGTTTAAAGCTAAAAGGCTGAAGGCATTTATGGAATATGAATACTCGAATTTTTTTGCTCTGTAATTGCTTTTCCTTACCAGTTCCGATGCCAACCTGTTTTCATAGTTTTGATTTCTATAAATTTTTTTATAAATTTTGTTGTTTTGTTGCTTTCTTGATTTCGCGAAATGACACAGAAAACCGACTTCATCATGACCTAATTAAATTCGTTAACAAGGAACACGAAATTAAGTTCCGTACAAGGCAAAGTTCAATTCAGTATTTAATTTCGTGTTCCTTTTTAGTGAACGGCTCGATGCTAAAGTGACCCGAATAAAGCGTGCTTTAAGTATTTTAATATTCAGTTTGAGTGCCATGCGTCGAATTAACCGTCGTGGAAAAAGTTGATTTTCAAAATGAAATTATATCAAAGGAACGTATGAAGCCTTTCGGTTCACAACTTATGTAGATACTGTATTCAAGTTATTATTTAACTAAGAAAGACGCCGTCATAACAAAGTTATGACAAACACGGCCTGCTGTGATGGCTAGCTGTGCTTTAAAAATCGCGCTATAACGAAATTTCATATTAAATTTTGGCGCACAATTTGCCATAACATTACGTAGTCTCACGTACTACTCATCTACCAGTCAGAGCTCACAAATATATTCAACGAATATTTGGAATTTACACTCGATCGCTTGAAATGGAATTTATATTTCTTCTATGAGCGCATGCGCAGCATGGGTAGAGTAATCAGTTCGTACGTCATTCTGTCTGTCTACCGAACGAGGGTATGGGTTCCAAGTGCACGGGGTATATACTCCATCAAAGCACCTCTTGTTGATGAACGAAATACCAGAGTGTTAGAATCTTATATTTAGCCTTTTCGTCCCTGAAATTTTCATATGAAATTACAAATTAAAACGATTTCTGAGGCCCGGACGGGGATCGAACCCGCGACCTTCTGATGATCAGTGAGACACTGTAACCATTGAGCTACCAAGAATCAGATGGTGAGCTTAATGGGTTAAAGAGCCATTTAGGACCATGCACGTAAAATACAACTTTAGGGTCTCCGGCTAGGAATCAAACCCGCGACCCTACAAATCTGGTGCAGCGCTCTGCCAATTGACCTACAAAGCCTTTGTAGAGAGCTTGACTTCGAATTCTGTATTTATTTGGTGGTAATGCCATGCAATGTTGCGTAGCCAGGAATTTTTCTTGGAGGGGGTTTCAATGTCGAGCAGTTTTTGCCACTAAAATTTTTCAGTACTCCAAAAAATGTACTGTGTTCTTATATACTAGTTTATCACATAACAGAGTCTTTTGAGCGTAATGGCATACGAGAGGAAGACACGCGAGCATACGTTTTAAAACCACTCGTCGGTCTATCCCACTTTTATTTACCGGATTTTTTACCTACATGAAGACACGGATGGACAATGATGACGTTGCATTTTTCGCTTCACTCCAGTTATTTTTACCGAACTAAGGTCAATTTTGGGGGCTCAAGCTCCAGGTATTTTATTGAACTACAGAAAGCAGGGTCTAATTTGGGTTTATCAGTATACGTTACACCGTATTTCCTATTCGATATTTTAATTGACAAGAAGTACTACAATGTATAGCTTTTTTTTTAAAAAAATTAAACAGGAAGTACTACAATATATAGCTTTTAAGTTCGTGTAGTTCGAGTGCCAAGTTTAGATCTAGTAAAGCAGAACTAGATAGATAATTCAATTGGAAGCGTTCACGAGTAAGTGCGATCGACGGTAACACAATCAAACACCATTAAGGAAAATGTCTCCTTGCAGAAAAAGAATGATAATTTTGGCTGCTGACAGCTGGCCTAACATTCACATATTCACTTCAGCACTTCAGATGATACGTATTGACAATTTATCCCGACGGTTTCAAGCTCGCAAATCAAAGCTGGCTAGATTGTGGTGCTCTCTTATGACTCACTATTGAACTGGAAACTTAAGGTCGTTGTAGCTGTGGGAGGGGTTTGAATCCCCCGAACACCTCCCTTGGCTATGCCCGTGGCGTTGCCAGTTCTGAACAAAGTAACAAAAAAAAAATTAAGGGTAGTAATCTGCCAAAAACCCGAGAAAACAAGGTACTCACATTTCGAGCGAAAGCCTTTTGTCGGAGTAAACGTCAATACCATGTTCTCTCGTGTTTCGGTAGAATACTACTGCTAAAGTTTTTCTTCTATAATTGACGAGTAACTGACATTTGCACTCGATCACATGAAATGGAATTTATTTTTTATGAAGGAAATTTTCGAGTGTCAAAATTTTGTTTTTTAAGCTTTCGAAAATGGACTTCGTGGCTTAGTTGGTAGAGCGCTGCATTGGATTTGCAGGGTCGAGGGTTCGATTCCAAGCCGGAGGCCTAATAGAGTTGCATTTCTGTTAAATGGTTGCGGCTGGGTCTCGCAATATGCGATTCTGACATTTCCTTATCAATTCCATTTCATGTAATCTAGAGTAAATGCCAATATTCGCAGAATTTAATTATTCTCTTCTCCGCATTACCAGCAAATTATAATCACAAAACTCGGGGCAGAGCTGTTGGCAACGACCTTCTAAGCTGAGCTGATCCTGAAAATTCAGCATTCTGACACTCGCAAATTTCTTTCATCAAATAGAACTCGTAAATATACGTCAGTATACGAAAATTAAGAGCTAGTAATAAATACAGTACAATACAGGTACCGATAGTAGGGAAACTGGAATATGGATAGCTGGATAGTTCAGTATCCAATTTATAATTCTTTTTTATTTTATTTTAGGAAACAAAGATTGTCGACCTATTTTATTTATCTTGGATGAATTCGACTTGTTCATTTTTCACAAAAATCAAACATTGTTGTACAATTTATTTGACATTTCACAGTCGGCTCAAAATCCAGTCCTTGTCATTGGATTGACATGCCGTTTAGTAAGTACAGCCTTCAGTCCTTACTTGTCTGCAATGGTTTTGCTAAAATATTATTGCGAATAAATTGATTAGATCAACGCTAATTAGCCGTGCATATTTTGATAATATACATTGCTCTGAGTTACCTTTTTTTTTGCACTGAATTACTCTTTTTTGCTCTACATTACTTATCATGTAAAATATTGATTGGTAATACCATAGGTTCTTTGTGCAATTTGGAAAAACAAGCATTCGTGAGTTTTTCAAAGACCTCAAAATTAGCACTTGTCCTTCGGCGCTGTGCTATTTTTATAGTCTTAAAAAACTCACTGGTGTTTTTATCTATGTTATTGCCTATACTAACTGCATCTTTACGAAATTGATTGTGTTAAAGAGGCTTAAACTAGGCGCCTGTACAGTTTCACCCAGCAACTGTTTAAACAGTGGCAGCTTAGATAAATTATGTCAATTGATAGCTGATTACATAGAGGTTATAATGATCCTGTAATATCATTATAAGCTCCAGGCAATTAGCTATTATCAGATTGTAATCAGAGACAAAGTACTTTGAATCACTGTGCCCTTGGTAGAGTCTGGATTCGACCCAACGTGATGTACAATTGTCAAATTGCTTGCTCGGCGTAAAGTTGGTTTCTTAATTGTTGAAGGATTAGGGTAAGAGCTAAGCTTTTTGATCAGATTAGGAACCTGACAAACACAACCTGACAATGTTGTGTTTACCTGTCCTAAGTCCATTGTCTGTGGCTGGTACTAGAAGTAGGTACTCCTTGAAGCGACAAAAATTCAAACCATTGTTTATGGATCCCTGATTTTTATCATAAAGAGAGCACCGTTTCAAATTGTATACTCATGCGCAAATTGTGAAGCTTTTTTATGTTTATGTTATAGTATATGTTTAGTTAACAGACCTTTTGGCGTTTGGTTTAAAAATTGACCATTTTTATTGTAATGCTTCGCGGGTACGCATGTCGTTAAATTTCAAAGAAACAGTTCGTCCAACTAACGTCACATTGAGTGAAATTAGTAAAGATGGTAATGATGAAGACGATCAGTTCATAATTTTTGTCCGAAGTTGTTTGAATAGTTAAGGTGCTAAACTGGACTGGCCCAATATTACTCCTTAGTTACTTCATGTACGTCCATCTTAAATGAGATATCTCTGTTCAAGTTACGACCATAAGTCCCAATTTATTTTTTCTTCTTTTTTATATTTTTTCAATATCTTAGGATGTTGTTGAGCATCTTGAAAAGAGGGTAAAATCAAGATTTTCTCATAGGCAGATTCATTTCTTTAACACTTTCTTGTTTGGAGATTATATCGATATGTTTAAGTAAGTTTATACTAAATTTACTGTAGTGACGTTTGGTGTCTGTTGCTGCTTTTATGCTCTTTTTCTTACTGTTTCTGCTATTTATAATCAGCGTTGTTGTTGTTGTTGTTGTTGCTGGTGTTGTCGTCCGTCGTCGTCGTGTCTTTGTCATCGCTCTTGTTATCGTTGTTGTTGTTGTTGTTGCTGCTGCTGCTCTTTTTGCTTTTACATTTTTTTCGTCTTAATTTGTTAGGTCAATTGTTAAAGTTCCCAAAAATTTCCCTAGCAAAAAAGCTGCCAAATCTTGGAATGAAGAGATTGAGGTAGTGTCATATAACATACCGAAATATAAGGGTTAGTAAACTTTTAGTGTGAGGATTATGTTCCAGCAACATCCCCATCATTGTAGAAGGCAAAATTGAAGAGGAAATGCTAGCTCAAGCTAAGATTAGTGGTAGGCCCAGATAATTCTGCGTGTCAGGGACTGGCTGATTGCTGGACCACTTCCTGATCATCCGCCGTTGATGCAAAATGCCCTGGGAACGAGGTTGGCTGAATTTATAATGCAGTCGAGCCTCTACCAAGCGACCCTCTATTAAGCGGCTACCCTCTATTAAGCGGCTACCCTCTATTAAGCGGCTACCCTCTATTAAACGGCCACTTTGTTAAAATCCCAGAAACAGTCCCTGTAATTTACTACAGGTTACCCCTCTGCTAAACGGTCACCACTGTTAAGCGACCACGGCCACCTTCGAACGGTCCCAGTTGGTGTTTCGTGTTGCTTTTTTGCCTGTATTAAACGGCCACCCTAATTTATCTTGGACGACTATTTTAATTCTATTTCAGAATCATCCTCAGGGTATTATGAAATGATAACTTCACAATTAACCTACACTGCCGAAATATTTTAAGTTAACATAGTTTGCTAGGCGTCAGTATACATGGATCGAACGTGCTGTATATTTGTAAATTTCGCAAATTTAAGTCGTTATACGTTTTCTATTTCAGAATCATCCTCAGAGATATACAAGAACAGAAACTTTTCATGATAATCTATGAATCTATGAAAAGTTTCTGTTCATGTATATCTCTGAGGATGATTCTGAAATAGAATTGAAACGCTGCACATCCTCTCATAGGTGAGCGTTAAGTTGTCGGGAGAATATCTCATGCACTTAAATTGGATAAAACTCGCCTCCAATCCCTGTGGACTTGATAGCTCAACAGGTAGAGCAGCGGACCGTTATCCCGAAGGTGCGAGTTCAAATCCCACTCGAATAAACATTTTTCAGTTGACTTCGGCAGTGTCAGATTTTCATGAAAAGTTTCTGTTCGTGTATATCTCTGAGGATGATTCTGAAATAAAAAATGAAACTACTTGTTATTGTTATCAGTAATTTAGAATTGAATAAAAGGACATTTGACCACAGCCAAGGCTCATTGTTGGTGTTCCTCTATTAAGCGGCCACAAAACTATTCCCCGAGGGTGGACGCTTAATAGAGGTTCGACTGTACTAACAGTTGAAATACTGACATCAAACGGTATTTTATTTCTTACAGATGTTATGCCAGAACAGCTGTTTTAGAGATGTACTGTATCAGAACTACAGCTGCAACAAGAATGTGAGAGGATTACATGCACTCATGGTATGTATGAGACAGTCAATTTATTCACCATGTGTTTCTCTTTATTTCACCTGAGACTTTGATCTGCTTCTAAAATGCGGTTTTCGTTTATTAAGACAGTTCCAGTGTCAATGTTATCTTCAGATCATCCATTTCTGCTGGTAGAAGATTTTGTTCAATCGCAAAGGGAGTTGATGAGAGATGGTAAATCTGTGATGTTGCATGGTAAGTTTTGTGGGATCTCTACGTTGTAATGCAGGGTTACTACATCCTACGCTTCGTTACAGAGTACGCAAAAGTAGGTACAAACGCCAGGGTGTTCACGCTAAAGAAGCTAGTGCAAACTTCTTGTGTAAACCTGTATTTGCAAGCGTCAAGCCGTTTCACTCTTCCAAAACTTGTGAAAAAATTCAAATATTACAATACGAAAACGGGAATCAAATTAGCTGACTATAAAAACTCGATGAGGAAAGCATCATCCAACTTCAAGTGTGATTTTAAAGATTCTGTCGTGCATTTGTGCTGACTTATTCGATATATTATAGGGTTATCTGTCTTGGAGCTGTGCTTGCTTATCACTATGAAATATCTCGTAGAAACATTTGATGGTCTTGCCTTTAACTTCCAAATGATTTACAATGGTAAAGTAATATCTTGTTTGTAATGATTCTGTTGAAAATTGCATGAAATCTCGGTATGGTTTCAGAACATTTTATGTGTAACGCTAACAATGCTCTGTTCTCCACTACATAGAATATCAAAAATTTGTTCGAACGAGAGGCCATTCGTTGCAATGCTTTGACAAAGCAGTAGTCTTGAAGGTACGATACACTAAACCATCTGGGGCCGTTTGTAAGCAGTGGACTGCACTTCCATATCTGGAATGCTAACTGGTGAATGAAATGTGAATCCAAGATGGCCACCCATGGAAGGCAATTTTGTACGTTTTGTACGTATTGAACTCTAAAAAGACTGGAACGATACCTGCTAACTGTATTTTGAAGCCGACATGGATGCTGACATGTAGGTCAATTTGCAGGTCATCCCAGTTCCATACGCGATAAAACACGCAACCTATTGCGAAAAAGTTAACCTAAATTTCGGGTTTTTAGACAGTTTTCTTTGTTATCCTTAGTAAGTAGAGGACAATGTTGTTAGGGCTGTATATTTGTCCCGATTAACCGTCAGTGAAAAATAAAGATTCAATATAACTTTTCCCCACGCGTGTTTTTGACCTACATGGCTGTCCCCATGTCGGCTTCATTCAATCGTGAGGCCTAGTACTACGAGGTGTCGTTCCAGTCTTCTTAGAGTTCAGTTTTTGTACCACAGAATAAGGAAGTAACCAGAAGGATAACTCGCGTCGGAACCTTTGAAGTTTTTGTCCACACTTTTTGGAAACCGTCCCCAGACCCTTTGCTCGGCCAAAATCCTCGCAGCCAGTAAACCGCAGCCAGCTCAACAATTATTTAATCTACAAAATGCGGTGTTGGCTCCGTAAAATGGCTATATCTTGAAAACCATTCGTCCGATTTTCATTCTACGAAGACTAGTTGAAGAGGAAAGGTAAGTGATAATATTTCTAATAACTATAAGTTATAAAAAGATTCCCAACTGTTAAATTTAGACGTATATCTCCTATATGAGTAGGCCATTCGTGCGGCCCACACAATCAATATAGTTTCTTTACTTTCTCTGATGAATTATTTTTCTGTCAGCTTAATGTAAAGCTTGGATATTGAAGTCTGTGCGCTAGTATAAGGTTCAGTAATCAACAATCAAGTTCGTGAAGTAATATTAAGCGTTTTTGAAACAAATTAATATCACAACGAATAACGATCATACAGAGTCACACGTTACCCTGGTACAGTCACAGCTATGTAACAACAGGATTTTCTTATGCAATGTATGAAATCACTTCGATTTGTATTAGACTTAAAACTATGGGTTGATTTGTTTATAACGTTCATTATTGTTCCTTGCTGTGGAAACTAATACGTCTAAATACGTATAAATAATATTATACGTCTAAATTTAACAGCTGGGAATCTTTTTATAACTTATAGTTACCAGAAATATTATCACTTACCTTTCCTCTTCAACCAGTCTTCGTAGAATGAAAATCGATCAAATACTTTTCAAGATATAGCCATTTTACTGAGCCAACACCGCATTTCGTAGATTAAATTCTTGTTGAGCTGGCTGCGGTTTACTGGCTGCGATGACTTTTGCTGATCGAAGAGTATGGGAACGGCTCCAAAAAAGTGAGGACACGTTACACCCTCGAGTTATCCTTCGGGTTACTTCCTTATTCTGTGGTTTGTACGTCAGTTTTAGTCTCCCACGCGACATTTTACACTTTCCTGAAGAGATTTGTTTGAAAATACGCACAACAAATCACTTCAAAAGACAAAAATGAGTTTAAGGATTTTCACTTGTATTTTGAAAAAATCAGACAGAGTTACAGATTAACTGTCGTACAAAATTTCCCTCAAGGGCGGCTATCTTGGTTTCACTTTTTTCTCGGCCAATGACTCAGAGTTAGCATGCCAGTTACCATGAATAGATTTCACTTGTTCTACAAAGTTTGCATACCTGGCCAGCGGATAATTCTGATTCAGGTGATGTATTTTCTTTCTGTTGCGGTTGTCTGTGAAAAAAATAATGGGCGAGTAGTTAGTTGAAAGCATAGGTTGCTGGATTCAACCTGTATATTTCTGGCAAATTATGCAACGCATATAAGAACGTATATTTAAAAATATTGATAATGTAAACTTTAGGATAAAACATTTTAAAATATAATTTAAAAAGAGAGTATGATAACGTGGGTTCTGGACGATCTGAAGGATTAAACATGTTTTACCAAAATGCAGCAGAAGCAACAGTCGACTTTAGCATTTATCTAGTAATGCTTCTTCGAAATTTATCACTTTAGTTTGCCAGAGTACTGCAGTAATCAATTATGACAAGTGCGTAAGAGGGTTTTTGCTATGACATCTCCTGAGGGACCAATATATTTTGAGGCGTCATTATTAGTCAAACTGCCGATTCTAAAGTGTAGACGCAATCTGTTTTTAAGAAACGCTTTAATGAAATTGTTAATGACACGAGACACAAACGTAATTTCGTACATCCATCGGAGATGCTAATTAAACATAATTTATGGAGTACAGAACCTTTCATGTTATAGCGCAGTTTACAATGAACAGAGCTAAAGATGCATTTATTTATCCGTGTAACTTTGTAATTTGTTTAAACCATGCCTTGACTGTAATTTTTACTTCATTTGTACATACATTAGGTGTAATTTAGCCCATTTTGAGCTGGAGTACCTAGTTTTTTATTTATCCCATCGAACCTTTTAAGCCTTAACGTAAACTAAAAGAGCAAAACTTACTTAGTAACCAAGAATTTGTCACACCTGTAGAGGGAAAATTGTCCCCATTCTGCACTTTCTTCCATTTTCGTGTTCTTGCCTTGGAGAAAAGTCGAAAGATTAACCTTATCAACTTATGTTTTTAAACAGTTTTGAGAACTTAACTGTATTATTTATTTCATAATTCGTTTTTCTCCAAAAGCTGTGGAAAGTCATCTAGTTCGTCTTTGCAACCCCAGTCTCTTATTTCCAGATCCCTTTTCAGGCTTTTGAGCATTTGCTGGCCCTGGAGTTGGTAAAAACTATCGATGGAACTGGTGCCAATACACCAAAGGAATATCGCTTGTTGACATTGCTAGTCGAACCTTCTCAGATCACCGAAGTCCTTCGAAACTATCCAGAGTGTCCAACCGAATTAACCCAGTGGGCTTCAAGTGCTTTGGGGTAGATTTGAGTTAAGTTTATAGCTCAATTAATGTTAAACGTAATAATAGAAACATTATTTTTCGTCACTTTCAGTTTTAATTCATATATTACGAATTTACAATGTTTTTGAAGCTAAAGACTGCAGATTTGTTCGAATGCTTCAAATCCTCTAAATTCTGTAAAATACTCTGCAGTAGATGAGGTGCTTGGCCAAAAGCGTATAGCAAAAGGCTTTTTGTTGTGAAGTGGCCTTTGTGACTGAGGTTTTCATAACAGCTTGGTGTGATGAATTCACATACAGATTGTGTAAATATGAACTAATTTATTTTTTCACTAAGTGGCACATCCTAATGTTACAGATTCTTTTGGTTCTACCTCTACATATTTTTTTAATGCATTGTGTTGCCACGCTATCTTAGGGTCACATTCTATTACTAAGTAGCTTAGCCAATCAGCCGTGACTTAAACTAAAATATCAACTTGTCACCAAAATCGTCACCCTTGGTAAATCATTTTAATCTGATAATACCGCTGTGAACGAAATAAAATTGAGGTCCGGTTAACATTTTCTCAGATTATTAAAATTCGAGTGCTGTTTAGGCAGTTATAAATGAACGTATAAAATCTTTAACGGTTTTACTGGTCGAAAACGAGAGAGCTAGGTACCGACGTTTCGAGCGAAAGCTCCTCATCAAAGTCAAATGCGAGGTGAAATCGCGAACACCGGGCTTTGTGCGCTCGAAAAAGCTGTGAGATAAATCTAACCAATCAGGTGAGCGGAATGTGGACTCTATGGTAATGAAAACGCAGAATTATATATCATTCTTTTCGTCTATCAGTAAGCCGATACTGAAAGGTGATCAAACAAAGGTGTGATCAGTATTTAAACAGGACAGGAAGTAAAAATGTGTGGGAGAGAGGAAAAAGTTACTTAAATGAGAAAAGACGTAGGTTAAGCCCATGAGGTTGAATGGTTCCAAATTTGAACGTAGAGAGCATTTTTGTCGCTTACGGCTTTCGTTATCTTCTTAGAGGGATGCGATTGCATAGACTTTCATGTCTGAAACCAAATGATTAGATTCTGACACTCGAAAATTTCCTTAATCATGGTTTCAACAGCCTGATTAAAGGGCCAATTACATGTAGCGGGCTAGCCCGGTCTCTATATAAATAATATAGTTTTTCGACGATTCGATTACACGGTAAGCGGGCCAGCTCGCTTTGCCGGGATCCTGGTAGTTGCAATCCGGACTAGCCCGGTTGACCGGGCTGAAAACTTCCATATGATCGTTTCATCCCGATAAGGCGGGCTGAAAGTAGTTTGATGCATGAGTATTCGTTACGCCTACGCATCCCCGATTTCTCTTGTCAGCTTGATAGTGCGTTTGATAGCACAAAAAATCAGTAGCTTATCACAGTACTACATACTGACGAGTGCATAGACATAAGTCACTGCGTAAAAATGCACTAAAATGAAATAAACAAGACTAAACGGTGCAACATTAGTTCACAGTTGTCAAAATTTGCCTCGTAAGATGTCTGACCCACCATTTTGTTTTGTTCAAAATGGATTTAAACCTTGCCGCTAAATTTTCTACCAGACAAATCTTCCCCAATCAACCTTTTGGAATCACCCGCATAATACTACCTAATACTACCTAGGTATATTGTACCTAGGAAGATATTTCAATTTTGAAATGGACAATTGCGACCACAAACATAAACTTCTTGAAATAATTAAGATCGACACGCTCCCCCTCCATCCAAAATTTAAATTGGAAATATACCACAAGCACCTGTTACCTAAAATTTCTTGGCACCTGACGATTGCAGATATGGATGAGACATGGATAAAAGAGAATCTCGACATTTTTGTCACAACAGGGTACGCAAGTGGCTAGAAATGCCGGCAAATGGAACTCTAGACATTGTGTTACTAGCAAAATCAAAATTCGGATTAAATATCATTGATATCTCTACAAAACATTCTCAATGCCAGGTAACATTGAGAAATCGATTGTCCAGAACAGTAAATGAAGATGTTAAATATGTTTATTATAGTACGAAGTCAAATAATCTGCAGTACGATCGTTTTAAGACTTGCCGCGAGATCTTGAAGGAAATCAGGAATGACAAGATCAGCAAGGTAACTAGTCTCACAACACAGAGTATTGTAGTGAAAGCTTTGTGGCAAGAAACATCGTCATTGGATGTGAAGCAATGGCACCATCCACCGAACAAATTACCTAAGAATATTTACAATTTTTGTATTCGCTACCTGAACAACACCTTACCGATCCTAAACATTATGGTATTATGGAACAAAAATCAAAGTAGCCTCTGTAACGCTTGCCAAAACACCCAAACTCTCCAGCATGTTGTGTCTGCTTGTAAGGTTCATCTAGAAGAAGGTCGATGCACCTGGAGACATAATTCTATTTTAAAAGCTATTGGTGATTATCAGGCTTCTGTCAGAAAAGATATCAATTTGTTTTGCGATATTGATGGATATAAAAGTTCCTCTATCATCACTGGTGATCAATTAAGGGCGGATATGGTAATCACTGACGCTTCTAGTGGCTCAATATTTGTGGTGGAATTAATTGTTGGCTTCGATACCAGGATTCAGGACAATGCTGTACGAAAATCGAATCACTATAAAGATTTCTGTAATCAAAAAATCGTTATAGTTATGTAAAGTTCATCAATCTGTCGATGGGAGCTATTGGTGTAGTAGGAAAGAGCAGCTGTTGTTTTTATGACCTATTAATGAACGATCTAAAACTTGATGAAACCCACAGTAACTTTCTTGTCAGGAAAATAATTTCGTGTTGTATTCGTATAACGTACTATTTATTCTGTACGAAAGACAAAGAATGGCCCCAACCTCAACTGCTATCGTGGTAGTTTTAGTTGCTTCTGTTATATTGTATACTACAGTGGAACCTGTATATAGCGGCCCTGTATTAAGCGGCCACCCTCTATTAAGCGGCCAGTTTTCCAAGTCCCAAATTTTGGCCCGATACACATGCTGTAATTGTTACCTCTATTAATCGGCCATCTCTATTAAGCGGCCATCTCTATTAAGCGGCCGCGGCCACCCTTAAGCAGTCCCAGGTTTGTCTTTCTTTGTTCTTTTTACCTGTATTAAGCGGTCACCCTTAAACGGAAACCCAAAGCCATGTGTCTTTTCATGCAGTATTTTCTTCTGTCTGATTGTGATTAAGAAGCGATCCATCATCATTATAGAAATGACAATGCTAATGCTTATAATTAACCGTTCATTATGGTCAATTCTTTCCAGATGTCAGCAATGAGCTGCAGTACAAAATCACGAGATGCAAAAAATTTTGTTTCGAATCTGCTTCCCTCTAGCTCTACTTGAAATTACTTTTTCAGTAAATGATTTTAGAAGTTTGAGAGCTTGGATATATATTAAGATAGATGAATGATCTTCAAGCTCTGTACTCAGAAAATGATTTCTGAGCCCCAGACGGGGATCGAACCCGCAACCTTCTGATGACCGGTGAGACGCTCTAACCATTGAGCTATCGAGACTCAGATGGTGAGCTAAGGTGCAAGTTCGATATATATGTGCGGCCTAAGCGGAAGCCACTATATATTAACCTGATTGCGGGTTCGATCCCCGTCTGCGGCTCAGAAATCATTTTCTGAGTACAGAGTTTGAAGATCATTCATCTATCTTAATATATATCCAAGTTCTCAAATTTCTAAAATCATAAACTGCTTTCATCATTATTAATATATAGTGGCTTCCGCTTAGGTCGCACATGTATATCGAACTTGCACCTTAGCTCACCATCTGAGTCTCGGTAGCTCAATGGTTAGAGCGTCTCACCGGTCATCAGAAGGTTGCGGGTTCGATCCTCGTCTGGGGCTCAGAAATCATTTTCTGAGTACAGAGCTTGAAGATCATTCATCTATCTTAATTACTTTTTCAGATAGCTTGTTCTTGAGCAGTGTGATTGTGAAGAAATGGCTTCCAAACGTGTACTTGTACGAGATTTCCAGGTCATAACCTCCACCACTTTCAATGCGCTTGCCCTTTACAGTGACTTTTCCGTTGCTTGTTGGTTTGAATTTTATTTCCTACAACGCTACTTTAGCAAAATTTCCGTTTTATCTCCACGTTGATCGTAAGAACTATGAAATGACGGAATGAGATGTACGTCGTTGTGAACTGTAAGTCAGAAATACTGCATAGTAGAGCAAAAGACAATTGATTGTACCTTTTCATAACTTTACGTTTATTGCACCGCTACATTTACAAGTTAGCAACTTTGTTGAAAGTAAAGATCGCCTGAAAGAGCATTGATTTTCTTATTGTTTGCTTGAACGCAGTGTCGTGTGACACGCTATTGAAATTGACATTTGACCACGCCCAGTGACTATTTTTAGTGATCCTGTATTAAGCGGCCAGTTTCTGAAGTCCCGAGGGTGGCCGTTATATACAGGTTCTACTGTATATCACCGTTATTTTAAATATACTATACATATTTTAACCTCAGCTTGTTACCATAACAATTTTTTTGCCTGTAAATTCGGCGAGTAAAGTTGTATTTTTATTGTATTTTTGAAATAAAATCATACTTGTTACCATTATTATTATTATTATTATTATTATAGTTATTATTATTATTATTGAGGAAAGTCAGCTCATACGAGCCAATGATTATTATTATTATCATCATTATTATTATTATTATTATTGTTATAAGTAATACAATGATATGAGGTGTATTAGCTATTAAACCTCCCGCTCGATGAGGGTCGTTTAGCAAAATTTCCGAGGACCGAGGAAATTTTACTAAATGACCCGAATCAAGCGGGAAGTTTAATAGCTAATTAATGGCAAACATGGTATTACTATGTAATACCATGTTTGCCAAAATCAAATAATACTTCCTCCGGTGACGTCAACCCGGGTCGTATTAGGACTAATACGACCCGGTTTGACGTCACTGGAGGTAGTATTAGTACAAATGAATTTTAATGAGGTTAATTAGTTATTATTATTATTATTATTACTATTATTATTATAATTATTATTATCGTTTTCTCACGGTCTAGTTCTTAACCGGTTGGCAACTCACTATCAGGCTACATTCCGTAGCTTAAGGTAGTAAGCTTTCACCATCTATTTAACCATTTTCTAATACTTTTCGTTTTTTTCGAGCTGTTCCTAGCAAACAAGAATTTTGAAGAAGTTCAAAACTGTCCTCCATATTTATCCTTTTCAACCACTGAGAGAGTCTTTTTCCAACCGTTCCTAACGCTCCAACCACAATCGATATGATAGTTGCATTCCTGCAATTCCACAGTTTTATAACTTCTCTTCTTAAGTCCTGATATTTAGTGAGTTTCTCCTGCTCCTTCTCCTCCACCCTTGTGTTGAACAGACACGCGACATCTATTATCCAACAATCTATTTTTTTCTTTTCATAAATCACAATATCCGGCTTATGGTCAATATGATGATCGGTTTGTATTGGGAAATCCCACAACAGTTTCACATCATCATTTTCCATTACTCTCTCAGGAGTGTGTTCATACCATTGTGCCTTCTACGGAAGTTTATGTCTTTTGCACACGTTCCAATGCACTACAACTGCCGATCTATCATGACGTCAAACCTTATACTGAGGCTGCGCAAGTTTTTTACACTCAGCATGGCGGATTGTTTCTTCCCGTTCCCCACACATTCTACACAAAGGGGTTATATCTTGTTTATCAATTTTATTCCTTATTGCATTAGTTCGCAATGCTTGATCCTGTGCTGCTATTATTGTTCCCTCTGTTTCCTTTTTCAGAGTCCCCTTTCTTAGCCAAAGCCAAGTTGCTTTATCTCGTACACTCTCTGTATTCCTCATAAACTGTCCATGCAACACTTTTTCCACATATTGACTCTTCCTTTGCTCCTTCACTCCCCCCCGTTTTTACCCTCATCCAATATTTCTTTTTTTTTACAGCATTTAGCAGCTTCTCCTGACTTCCTTCAAGATATTCATTCAATCAATAAGATTCTATTGCAACACTTATTATTATTATTATTGTAGCTGTTGCTGCTGCTGTTATGTTTATGTACTAGTGTATTAGTTTTGACTTTAAATAGGAAACTTTATTTGCGACATCACCCTCACGCAATTGTTGCTACATTAAATTTAACTGAATTGTTATTACAACGAATCGTAAGTAAAATCGTTATAATTACGGTAATTATTATTTTAATTATGTAATTAATAGTCATTACTGGCGTACGTAGTCGTACGAGCACAATTTTGCAGAGGGGGTCTGAGAAACATTTGCCCGACTGAAAAGCAAGTTGCCCCAGTTTTGTTGTCAAATAAAATCTACTGGTCATCAACGTGCACAAGACATATAATAGTTCTTGTACAATATGGCATGTAGTCAATGGACAGTGGGTTGTCGCTAATCTCAATTGACATTTAGGCCCAATTGTCCAAGTAAATTCGGCAAGCCAATGTAGCTAGTTTCCCCGAGTCTCGGGTCACTGTGACCTGCTGCCCGACTTGACTTTTTCTCTTCCCCAACGTATGACTCTTACTGTTATTTTATATCAGCCCACTGAAAATCACTGGTAATGGATTCGAACCTAATGATGCATGTTCTGATAACAAGTCTCGCGATTTTGCGAGAGGCGAAAGTGAAGTGTGACACATTTTGCAAGCAGCGAGGCTCGCAACGTTTAGTTGCCTAAAGCATCGCCGAAAGTAAAGCTGAACAGACTCAACCTGTTACTGCGTTAACGCGGTGGGACGTCCGCTTGCAACGGACGGTACATTCCGTCATTTCCCCACGATACTGTTGAGCAGCAAAACCGACCAGTCGTTTGGAAAAGTGCTTGGTGTAGCAGCAAGTGAGCGTATAGCAGCCAAAAATATAATTTTTTAACATTTCTCGCTAAAGAATCCTGGCCGTTCTTTTTATTCATGCTTTGTTTTGGGGTTACTGCTGAGTCCATAAGAATATATTTTACGCCCTGCTATCTCGTGTGTTCTGGTACCCATGACCAATCGACAGGGGCCCACGATGCGCGGTTAAACATTTGCTCATTTGTTCGCATAAAATCATGAGCTGCCTTGAACGGAGCTCAGTCCTTATTTTATTTTGTTCAGTACAGCTCAACATTTGACCCCAGCAAAACGTTCACAAACAAATTGTAAGACTTAATGACGAGCTGGCACGTAAATATTTTGTAAATAACCAGATCGAGAAAAATCCTGATGGCTGCAACTGCTGAACACGTTGTTCGCAGGTTTGTTTATTAATGAGCCAATCAACAATCAGTTGGCTCGTCTGGCGGTAAAATTAACCAATGACTTTATTGAAATTTCGCGGGAATGCATGTTGTATGTGAATTGGTTACTAGCGGAGGGGTAGTTGTTGGTATCCAGTGCTGGTCATAGCGAAACAAAGACGAACTGCAATGGAGAGTGGAGTTAGGAGTCCGTGCCAAGTGGGATAGCAGCAGTTGCATTCCACTGTCAGCATGGATATTGCAGACTATGAAAGAATCGAGAAAGTCGGTGAAGGCACATACGGCGTTGTTTATAAAGCAAGAAATAAAGAAAGCAATGAAATGGTTGCTTTGAAGAAAATAAGGCTTGACACGTACGTATTTGTCGCTTGGTTTGGAAATTTAGCGTGGAACGTTTAGTTTGGCTCTACTTTTGATGAAGAGCGATGATAGTAATTTACTGTGTGTAGCTGTCAGTTGTACTCCTCGTCAGTGTTTTAGCTTTAGTTGTTGAGGTTGTGGACATCGATGGTGTGGTCGCATTAAAGTCAAGAGAAAGTTATACTACAGTATGCTTGCTATTTTTACCATGTGTCTTTAGAAGCAAGGATGATTAAAAGTTTTAAATTTTACTTTGTTACTTTGAGGACAGTGATGGTGTTCGATAAGTATCGGAATACTTACTTTGTCACGACTACAACTGAAGTACAGCTCTTCTAAATTAATGGATGAATACGTATGGTTGTCGAAATCGGCCGAGTAACCTTGCAATTTATTTTAACGTTATAGAGAATCTGAAGGAGTGCCTAGTACGGCAATAAGAGAAATCTCGTTACTGAAGGAGATGAATCATGCAAACATTGTGAGGTATAGTTCATGTTTTCAGTGTAAATAGAAGTGAGTACTTGATTTAGATTTCGTTAGAAGGCCATTGTGAACGTGTGACCCTTTATCGTTGAGCTGACATGAAAGACCGGTTAAATACTGCCGTAAATCTAATAAACGCCCAGGGCGTTTATTAAATTTTGTCGGTTTTGAGGGTGCGTTTATTAGAGGGGCGTTTATTTCCAGTATCACACAAATGCCTAGAGTAAGAAGAATTTGATTTTTTAAAAACCCAATGCTATTACAGGGAAGAAAATCACTAGCTATCTAAAGATAAGGATAAATTGTGGGTAAATGACATATTACAATGGACTTAATTCAGTAAATCAATGTCATTGTTCAAATCATTGTTAGTTAGCAGAAGAATTCAGGATCTGTTCAGGTGTGTGGTAAGAGGAGATGTGAAGTGGTCCTGGTGTTATCAAGCAATAACAAAGCAAAGAAAATTTGCAAATACTTTAAGCAAAGAATTCAAATATGTTAAGGAGTGCTACTCTCATTTTGAATTTGAGCTAGAACAAGATGCCCTATCCAAACCTTTACTGGTAAACCTAATATCTCAATAATTGCATTAACCATGGTTAAAATGTTACATTTCACTGCTTTTTTCTTGTTTGTTGCTTGAGAGGGGGTGTTTATTGGATATGGGGTGTTTAATAGAAAAAGGCATTTATTGCAAAATAAAAATCTCACAGGGGTGTTTATTAGATAAGATATGTTTATTAGATAGTGGGCATTTATTAGATCATTCTAAGCTCACTATATTGTAGGTCTGATGTGTTGATGGGATGAAAAAATTATTCATAGAGGTTCAGAATTTGTTACTAGTATTATCTTTTGTTGTGCTTCTGGAGGTGCTCAGGAAGCAGAGTGTGCCTCTCCTGGAACATTCCACCCAATGAAAGCACCCTGATTTTGCCTGAATTACAAGGACTAATGCTGAAGTACATCCTGAATGTTAATTAATATCTTGTATAGTGACTATAAAGTAATGTCTCTATATAATGAAGCATCTCAACATCATGTAATGTTACATGTGTAACATCAGAAGATTTAACAAATTCTCATGTTGGACCTGTATTGTAATATCTCGGAACTTATTATGACAGCTAATAATGTGAAATGTAATCATGCATGATATATTCCCACATATTGCAGCTTAATGTCTCATAACATTACCTAATGTCTTGAAATGCAGTGTCATATAATATGTAGTAAAACATCTGTAAATGTTGCATAACACCTCAATCTCACATGACCTTGTACAAATCAACCTAATATAATGTGCATGACATGTACTGTAAAGACTCACAATGCTTTTGATGACCAGTGAGAAGGTTGCACATTCAGTCCCCATCTGGGGCTCTGAAATCATTTTTCTGAAGATAGAGCTTGATTATTGTTTGTCTACTATTTTTCTGTAATATTCTTTAGGTTTGTTGGTTATACATAGTATACAACTAAGCAGTAGAATAATGGCTTGCCACTGTTTGTGTCTATGGAAAAGTTTGTTTACTGCTGTATGTATGCCTTCACTGGAAACTCCTAATGGGCTACTGTTCCCCACCAACAGATAATCAGTGATCCCCTTCAGAGGTTTTGCATGTGTATGATCATTTAAGTGCCATTGACTTTGCCAAAAACCCTTTTGTCTACCTCAGGCAGGATGCCTATCCTGAATCCTGGGGGATCTTGTAAAGCTAAACAGTTTGCCATGGAGAATTGTCTTGCTAACATTGAATAGCAAAAAGTATACACTGTCAGGTGTGCTGGTAACATGCACAGTTTGTCTGACAGTGAGGTATTGTACAGTTATTGGGTGTTTTTACAGATGATGCATTTTTACATATTTGACATTTTACTGTATATGTAATTATGTAATGAATATTTACTTGAAAATACAATTCTTATCTTAGATTATTAGATGTGATTCATAGTGACAAAAAGCTATTTCTTGTCTTCGAGTACTTGAATCAAGATCTTAAGAAATACATGGACACTGCACCTCCATCTGGAATTTCATTTCCATTAGTAAAGGTAAATCAACAAATTTAGTGATACAGAACAGTAGTTTCATGTATGTTAAGGATTTGAAGAAAAAAATGCACTGTGATACTCTGTGTGAACTACAGGTAGGTGAAATGAAGGAAAAACCCATTCTGCATTCGAGACTTGTAATTACAGTAGAATCCTGCTTTCTTGAACTCTAAATATCGAAGAAAACCAAAAATTGTTTGAGATAGTGGGAATTCAACATAGTGAGGGTTGCATCAAATTTCAGATTTTAAGATCTATCAGCTAAGTCTGCTTTTGACACAAGTTGTTAATACCTACAGTAATTGGTCCATATAACATACTAGATACAGTATTCAATTAAAACAAGTTTATTAACTCCTTCCTGGCAGCATAAGACTTGTATTATTTTACTCTGGCTAACACCCAATTATTTTACTCTGGCTAATGCCAGATGATTTTACTTGTCAAAGGGAGAGCTCCTTCCTCAACAGAGTTAATGACAGGTAGTGTATTTTTTTGTCTAATAAAATTTGAACAAATGTTCAATATAATTGTAATATCAAAAACCAATACCAGCAGACAATTTGAAAAAATATAAAACAAAACATAATCTGAAGATCAGCATCTTGAGAAATCCAAGATATGGATTGAAACAAGATGAGAAATGAGTTTGTCTCATCTTGTTTCAATCCATATCTTGGATTTCTCAAGATGCTGATCTTCGGATTATGTTTTGTTTTATATTGTAATATCAGTCAAAGAGGTATTGGGAAAGCTGTTAACCTTGGGGATGGAGAAGGCATGCAAGTTTCATGCACACTGATGTTTGAGCCAAGAGAAATTCATTAATGTTTTGGAAAGTGAATTATAAAATTGCTAAAATAAAGTGAAAAAGCAAGTTTGAGCAACTATTGTGTAGGTGGTCAATTGGTGTAATGTTATTGTTGTGATTATTAGTATTTGCATGCTGGATTTTTCTAATTATATAAATATAAGGTTGCAAATCAGATGCATTGACAAAAGGATTTTTTGTTGTCATTTGATTGCTGTCCTAACAAGTTTGAGATAAACAATACCAAATAATACCTAAAGACCACACACATAGTTTGAGATAGAGTTTCAAAATAATCAAGTTCAAGATGGAAAATGGTAAACTACTGTGGGTTATGTGGTGAGTGTTCACTTGAATTGGTTTTAGTTTGAGATAATATGAGATATGAGATAACCAAGTTTGAGATAGCAAGATTCTACTGCAGTTTAACAGGTCACAAAATAAAGATCCTGCTGACCAAAAATTTAATGCTGTCCTGCAAAATCCTAATGAGCTCAGAACCTGTTTTATTCACTAAATGGTCACAATGAAGTTTGTGAAATTAGCCCATTAAGAGGCAAGGGCACACTGTCATTTTACCCTGGCTTATGCCAGATGGTTTTAAATATCAATGCGATGAGCCCTACTCCTAAATGAGCTAAAGTACTGTATGGTCCATTACACTGTGATTAAATAATTTGCTTAACAGTACATGTACTGTATTTGTCACATGAATATTTCATGCATGTAAGTACAGGTACATGTATGCTGTATATGCCCCATGATTATGCTGTATGGTTTGTTAAATAAAAACCAATTGCATATACATGTACCAGTAATAGAAATTCAAGTAATATGTCAAACATGAGGGATAGTATTTAACCCTGTGATCAAATATTGAAAAGTACATTTTTAAAAGTGAGGCAACCCTGAGTTTTTAAACTTGCTTTGAACTGTTTTATCGAAAGAGTAAAATAATCCCATTAGGTAATAGTTGGCTTAATTTACCCCAATGTTTGATTATGGTATAAAATCATGTACTTGTTATGAATTTCCATTGTTTTCTCAAATGAATTATTGAGTTTGAGAAGGAATGACAAAGTCTGGAACACAGTTTTATGTTCCAACAAATCATTCTGAATTGTAATTTTCTTTTCCAGAGCTATGTTTACCAGGTGCTTTGTGGTATTGCCTACTGTCATTCTCACAGAGTTTTGCATCGTGACCTTAAACCCCAAAATCTGTTGATTAGTCATAATGGTGCAATTAAACTGGCAGACTTTGGCTTAGCTCGAGCATTTGGTGTTCCTGTACGAACATATACGCATGAAGTTGTAACATTATGGTACAGAGCTCCTGAAATTTTGCTTGGATGTCGATATTACTCCACACCAGTTGATATTTGGAGCATTGGTTGTATTTTCTCAGAAATGGTGGGTGACTTTTGCAGTATATCAATGTAACTGTTCAATAAGTATTTGTAACTTTGTTCATCAAAATGACCTTCACTATACCTATTACTATTGGTAATTATTTATAACACACAATGACACTATTGATTATCATCAGGTTTAAAAACAAAGGGGATTCATCAATCAAGCTCCTGAATTAGGCCAAGTGCTTGATTGAGGTCCATGATTGACAGAAAAAGTGTGGGTATCAACATTATCTACAGCAGGACATCTGAAAATTCCTAAAATAGTGAAACAGTGACTGGTTGATCATAATCAAATAATGCTGTTTACAATATACAACACAGCTACTATGGAAAATATTTTGTCATTTATACACCTACTGTATTAAAGAACTGCCATTGGAAATGAAACAATATTTTAAGCTGTGAAATATTTTTGGTATTCTCATTTCATTATTTTGAAAAAAAAAAAAGTATTATACTGCAAGAATTTTTATGATGTAAATACTATGTACTAAATACAAATTAAACTATCAATATTTTATAAGCACAATACAGTTGTATTCAAGATTAGAAGTGTTGACTTATGATTAGAAATGATGTAATGTGAAAATAAACCTATGAGAATGTTTTAAGGTACTGCAACCCATCATTTTGCAAAATGCAAAGTGAAACCCCTCATTTCTGACTCCAATGTTGGGCTTTTTTTATGGAAAAAATCAGGATAATTTCCATTCCATACTTAAGGGTGGTACAGTGTAATCAAATATCTGAACTTTGCTAAATGTAAAAATGCATTGCCTTCTCACCACACATCTCTAAACCTTTCTTGAAACTACACTGTCAAAATCCTCACAAGTTGAAGCAGCACTGTTGCCTAAACAGTGCTTTTATTACATTGATGACAAACGTTGAAACCCTCAATGTTGTCCACTATTTCAACAATATTTTACTGTACTTACAAAGAAACCATGATTATTTGTTGTTGGAATGGGTGAGAAAGTCGGTCTGCTGGCCTGTTAGTCCAACCATCTACCTGTTCTGTTCTGTACTGTACTGTATGTTTCTATATGTCAAAGCAGACCTTTTTTCTTCTAATTTCTATTCAGTTTATTAATTGTATTTGTATGTTTATCTAGTCAGATACGGCATCCATGAAAACCAGGTTTAGTTTGTTTTCAGATATTTAAAATTGTAGCGGGTTTAACTTTTTCTATTTGAATTCATGTATACCTGATAGATCTACTGTACCGTAAGTATCTAATAAAATGCGACTGCTTGGTCGGGAACCGTCGCAAAAAGTTTACGTTAGTGGAAGAACATGTACTCTAAAGTCAACAAACACATTGTTCCCGACTATTGCTTAACGATAAATAAGATAAAGATGGTTCTGTGAACACACTTTGTTTGGAATGTTTTGTGATCAAGCAGTCGCTATATAATTCCGCCGGTAGTAAAGTAATAATTGTGCCTTGCTTCAATTCCAGAATTTTCATCCAGGCACAGTTATTGTGGTATTTTATTCAAACAATGTAATTTTTTAAGGTTACAAGGCGTGCCCTCTTTCCTGGCGATTCAGAAATTGATCAGTTGTTCAGAGTATTCAGGTAATGCGTTTTTATACTCGTATCACTTTACATTACACTACAAAGAGCATGGCCGTCTGCAGGGTTGTCAAACCTTTTTGACATAAATAGTTCAACATATATGGCTCAGATATTGAGTTTACAAGATGTTTTTCATTGGAGTATGTTTCTTGCGATACATAGTTTTTTCTTCCACGTGGTTAAAATGTTTTTCAAAAGGGCTCATAAAAATCTGTAACCAATAAAGAAAACTCACGACGAAGTTGAGTAAAGGTAAAATGCGTTATTTATATTGGATAACCCTATCAAACGAGTACATCCTGAACTTAATACCACAAACCTTAGCATTTAGCAAAGATCCCGATCAAGCTTCTGCTAAGGAAATTAAAGAGCTTACTGTTCGGTAGTTTGTAAGCAACGGAAGTTAACGAAGTTGGATGGACCTAGGGAGGTGCAAATGTCTCCCCATGTTCCCTTGCGCGACAGAAGAGGCTACCCATGCAAAAGTCGATTTCTTTAAGTAGAGTTTTCGAATGGTATTGTTTATAGTATGTTAATTTGCAGACGGATTCCCGCTAGTTTCGTCGATTTGAACCAGGTCGAACCTCAGTCGTAATATTCCCCATCTAAATGTTTTTGGTGTTCGGTCATCCTTATCTCTCTCCTACGGGGACCCTGGGCTGTGTCTTCTGTATTGAAGGAACGCTTTCTTAGTATTAAGGCCCTTAGAACGAAATAAATTGTTTTGCGTTGTTCACTGGGCAGACGTTTACACCTTTCGGCTGGATGGTTATGGCAAGTCCCTCGTTCAACAGGTAGTTCATTTCTCTCAGCCCAAATCGTTACGATTACCTCGTGGAGTCACTGATACGATTGGTTGGCTTTCAATTGGAGTAGGGAGTAACCGTGTCAGCTAAATTTAATTTGGTAGTGAAATTCATGCCATTTCACAAAGGTTTTCACCTTTCTCGTATAGCCCTGCTGAAGTTAAAAAGAGGAAAAATCTGCAACCATATATTCCCGAATTTTGCAACTATTCACGTCTCAGTTAGACAATTTAATGTGGAAAAAGAAACAGTCCTTGGCTACTAACCAAGTAAAACAACTTAACTTTCGTAGTAGAAATCAATTTACTAAACTCATTAAATGAGCAAATATTTCAACACCAACTTGAAAAATTGTCGAAAACAAAGAATGCTGATAAACTGTTATAATAACCTGTTAAAATAGGGGTTGCTCCCTTAAAATAGCCAAGCCACCCCATTGCAGGAAGGTCACACTTTGTCCAAAATAGTTTAAATCCCAGCATTGATGGCAGGAAATGTCTTGAGCAAAATCGGTACTTATACATGTTAATAATAATCTGTACATATATACGTGTGTGTGTGTGTGTGTGTGTGTGTGTGTGTGTACATTCAGTATAGGTGTTGAACTTAGCAGATACAGGATTTCTAGCTTGGCGTTTATATTCTACGTGATATACGCATTTATAGTCTTGTACATATGAGCTCCTTTTCAACTTCTGCAGTAATTAGGACCTTAGAAACTCCTGAATAATTCATTTTAGTTAAAGATGTCGGTCTAAATATGATCTGGGGTTAAAGTTATGACACGGGTTAGGCTTTGACCTGGGACTTAATCGAAGTATTAGCTTTGCCTTTTGGGTAAGGATTATTATCAATAAATTGTGAAATCATTACTTAACTTCATTTTGTGGCCTGGAAATGACGTCTTACCTAAGAAATAGGCGAACAAATTAACGTAAATTGAATCTTTTTCCTGAAGGTTATCTAACACGATGAGTGGTAGTTTAGTAAATCATGTTATTCATTTTTCGGAAGATTCTGAGGAGACTAAAGTATTGCATCAAAAATATTCTCAGTATGATCATTGAAAGTTATTTTATTTTCAACCTCGAAACCTTGAAATTCGTCAAAAACTTGGTCCCAGTATTTTTAAAAATTTCCTACAGTACATGTTAACTGCCTCCAGTACATCCATTGAACTTAACAGATACAGGATTTATAGCTTAAGATTTATATTCTACATGATATACCCATTTATAGTCTTGGACGTAAGAACTCTTATGTACTTCTGATTAGAACCTTGGGAACTCCTGATGAATCAACCTGGCCTGGTGTCACTGAGCTTGCAGATTATAAGTCAACGTTTCCGAAATGGAAACCACAAGATTTGAGCAAAATCTTCCCAACGCTGCCCTTGGAGGCTATTGATTTACTGAAGGTGAGTCTGCTAGCTAATATTTACAAGTAAAGTAAGCGGCTGTTTAACCGTGGTGTTATGGCGTGCTATGGATAAATAGATCGTACAACATTTGGGAATATATTGGTACTGTAGTTTGCTTTTTGAGTTGATCGTGTCTGTTAATACACCTGTACTTTGTTTCGTATTTTGCAATATCTTCTGTAATTATGTAAAAGAGTGCATCTCCCTTAAAATTAAATTTAAGTATATTAGGCTCGCAGAGTTTTAAATACACTTACGTGTACTGTAGATTGCGCTTATTATGGTAAATGTTGAAACCGACATAAAACCATCTTTTGATATTTAAGAAATGCAAACCTGTTACACTGAAATCAGTGGAAATTATCGTTTTAAGTTTATGAACGACCGAACTTGATAGGGTTTACTGCGCGAGCCCTAGTAAATCTCATACAGTTGGGATGCGCCGATATTATATCTTTCTTGAAACAGGAATACATTTAAAAGGCTATGTTTAGTGGGTATTTTGAAGTTTCAGGAAGTTTTAACCCAGAAAATCGAAGGGAAAGTTCATGTTTATCAGGACGATTTTGTATCCAATTTACAGCATACTAATTATGAGCTAATTTCTTTTTGTTATTTTTCTGAATCATTATTGTATTTTAATTTCAATTAATATGAGGATTGGGACTGTAGAACACGCTGTTCCGTAACTCGTAATTACTGCGTTTATATCCCACGAACTTACCATAAATTCGTTAGCTACTCCGAGTTAGCTACTTATAATATTCTCTAGCTACTCCGAGTTACTTTGTTTAACTCCAATTTCCTAATTTCTGCTATTTTCCTCTGTCCAGTACAGATAGGATTAAACCGTTCAAGTCTTGTGTTGACTTTACCTGTCGTGTCGCTGTGTCACAGTTCTAATTGCTTTATTACAAGTGCAAATGAAATGCGAAATATTTAAGTATGTCCTTGTACTAAAAAGGTGATGCATTCTTCATTTAGCTGGAAATTAAGTGACGAGAAGCCTACCTGCGAATGAAAATTGTAGCCAGCATAAAATATTAATAAATATCCCCGAGTAAACGCGAGATAATGTAGTCAAAGCCAGAACAACTTCAAAGAATAATTTGATGTTACACTTTCTCATAAAGAACTTTTTTTAGAAATAGGGTCTTTCACATTCCTTCGCCAGCAAACACAGATACACCAAACAAAAACGTGCAACCAAATTTAAACAAGTTGCTTTCATCTCTGTGCTCATCCCTGAATGGGTCGAAGACTTAAGACGTCTCCTTCATTGATCTGTAAACTGCATTGCCCCAAACATTTTTTCACATCGCGACAATGCATTTAAAAACCCTTTCCATATGGCTGAGCTCGTTTTTCGGTTCCAAAACAAAATTAAGCTTGATGACTGGTTGCTGAACCGTCCGAGATCTTACGATATTGGACAGGTCCAATAAGCTTTTTAATATCGACCAGTAAGTTTTCGCAGGAAAGTATTCAAACTGATTTTTATGAAATTTAAGCAGGATGAAGTCTTAACATCGAAAAATTCCGAATGAAAAAACTTACTAGAACAATGATGCTACTTTTGCCCGATGCTGATTGTACAAAAGTACCGTGAAATGAATGTTTAGCTGGTGGAAACAATAAGCCAAATGAACTAGTTATGAGTTAAGGTAAACCGCAATACCCGATGACGGAAAATCAGTTAAAATGGAAAAAAAACCCAACCGGAAGCCATATAAGATGTTATTAACCTCGTTTGCTTGGAACGTTACTGGAAAGTATTTGTCTTGGGTTTTTCCACACGGTCTGTACCAAATGCTGAGGCAAATACTTTCACGTACGAACTTCGCTCTCAGTTAATAAAGTATTTATTGTAACATGTCTCATAACCAAGATCTTTTCTCGTATAACTAACTATTCATGTCACACTGGAATGTCTCTTTTTAACCAAATTCTTGTCACGTCGTCCAATTCTACCAAACCCTTCAGTCCGTTCAGTGGCTTGTATCGGGGGCATTCATCCAGATGTCTGATGGTCTGAGGCGCGCCATACGTGCACCTATCGTCCTCGATGGCGCCGATTTTTATGAGGAAGGAGAACGGATTACCCCATCCAGAGCGCAGTCTGTTTATTCGCACCCAAGACCCCCTGTCAAGGCCATGGCCCACCATGGTTTGGAGGACGGTTCCTCTATGAATTCGTGCAGCTCGGTGTGGGACCGCTGCCACTCTTCTCTCCATCTATCTTCTGTCCAAGAAGCAGAGTCGATTGGTGGGAAGGAGCAGCGAAGCTTGACGGCTCTGGTCAATAAATGCTCACGTTTAGTCCGTTGGAAAGGGGGGTCAGCATGTATATTGCGGATCAAGCTGTTTCCATCTCGGGCTTTCTCTGCCAGCTTTAATACTTGGTGGTCACGTCGTATGTCGGCTGGAGGAATGCCGGCGATAATCGGAGGCATTTCAACTGGCGTTGGTTTTCTTGCGCCGGATATGAGCCGCAATACCTGGTTCAAAGCGGTATCAATGGCCTTTGTAGGATGGCTGTGTCCAGACGGGGGCGGGATATTATGCAGTCGAGTATACGAGCGCAAGGGCTGAAGTGCGGAGAGTTTTAAAGTCCATTCCCCATTGCGTCCCGACGAGTTTCTTCTTTCCAAAGTATGTTGAATTCGCATCACACTTGAGGCGTTGTCCGTTCAGCATGATCGTTAGCTCTCGCGTCGCGAGCTTGTTTGCTAGATGGAATATTGTGCAAACTGTCTTTTGTTTGCTCAGCTTGAGATGGCAATGCTGGAAATATCTGGCGAGGATGTCCAGGTCAGCTTTGAGGGAGGCTTGAATTTTTTCAAAGGAATCATTGGCAGAGCCAAGGGCGCTATCGTCTGCGTAGACATACTGGCTGGACACGGTGAATGGGAAATCAGCCGTGTAAATATTAAAAAGTATAGGTGCCAGCACGGAGCCTTGAGGCAACCCGTTCCGTAATCGACGCTTCCTGCTGTGTTCGCCATCTGAAATTTCCACAAAAAAAAGACTGGTTCTGCAGTATCACCATTATGAATTTCACCAAGTGGACGTCGGGTATTATCTTGAGAGGTTTCAGAAATAATCTACGGTGCCATACGGTGTCGTATGCTGCTGTCAAATCTAACACGACTTGAAATTTCTGCTTTCTCTGGAAGGCGGTCTCGATGTCATGGACCAAGCACACAACTTGATCGGTGGTGGAGCGCCCCTTTCGGAAGCATGAGATTGGTGGGCTTCCACGATGTCGATAATGCGTGCGAGGATGATCCTTCCATTGAGCTTGAAAATCAGAGAGCAACGAGATAGGTCGGTAGCTATTTGCTTCGTTAGCTGGTTTCTTGGGCTTCAGGATAGCAACAACTTTAGCCTGTCTCCAAACAGTGGGAATGGACAGGGTATCGAGGCAATTGGACAGGAACCGACGAAGCCATTCCAGTGCTCCAAAACCGAGATTTTGCAGGAATTCGGGATGCAAGATATTGTAGAGTTATAAAGTGACAAAAGTCAACTATTGTCCTCGTTCCAAAGTCAACCTAAGTATACAAATTTGAAAGCATGATACAGGAAGCAATTTTACAAATACAAACCATCATCGGACACAGTACTCACAGACCCAAAGTAATTTCAAGGCTTCCTTTGTCAGAATTTCAAAAATAGCAAGGGCCTCCAAAATTGAGAGAAAATACGATCCACTCAGGCCGACCAGCCTCTATATGGTACAGTCAAAACACTCAGATTTGACGAGTTAAATCAAATAACTGTTTATTCTTCAATCAGTAACAGTTCTGTGTGCACGTTGTACATTTTGTTATGAAATCGTCGTAGCTCTTGCTATCTCACTGTCCTGTCGGATAATCCAAACTCCCTCAGGAACACTTTGGATTTTGCTAATTACCGTGGTAATTTTAAAGTGGATGACGACGAAATCCTGGTGACATATGATGTTAATTCTTAATTTGCCAAAATACCTGTTTATGAAACCATTGAACATGCCCTTGACCTAATCTACCTACCAAGAGACCCCACCTATTGCTTTTATATTTATCCTTAAACAATTGCTTTTGTGAGTAACGAAATGATGGGTGTTCAACTTCAGTAGCAGTTTATAAAAGCAGATCAACAGCCGTAGAATCGACAATCTCCTCACCCTTGCTAATCCAACTATCTACGATCATAATGTCAATGACAGCTCTTCCGTACCCAAGATCAATACTGCCCACAGTTTATTGTACTCCTACCATCGAAACATCCACTTTGCCTTTCGTTCCTTGATAACTCAAACGTGGTTCATTGCTTTTACAAAACCAGATGACAAGAAGCCCGGTAAATTATATGTACATTGGAACTGTCGCACTCCTGTAAACTACAAACGATTAGTTATAGTTTAACAAGATTACTTCTTTTCATACTAACTATCCCTTAAAATTCGTTAGGAACGTAACATTCACGGTCATGAACATGAACATCCCATTGCTCCCAAAACTCTTATCCCCGCCAGTTGGCTCGATGAGCGTCATAAATTCACGTCTAGCCTTTGTAAGGCGAATGAAGACCAGGGCGAACACCGTTCACAATTGGTTTACAAAGGCACTTGCACGTTTAGAAGTCAATACACTGTATATTCAAATCGGTGTCAGCAGGTGAAATTTGTATAATCATGTGAAAGAGAACATCCTAATATACCTTTTACTCAGTCAGCTCGACGTCACATTCCCTTCCGTTGACTAGTTATCACCTCCATCCACTCCTGTAACTTAAGAATCACTGAAGCTCCACTAATTGCTAAATATCGCCTCATCTTTAGTAGCCAATTTAAATCTTTCCCGTTATCTCTTTTCCTAATGGAAATTATACTTAATTTTTCATGTGTTTATTCATCCATCCTAAATTAAGTTATAAAAGCGATATTACCTAGAGACCATATTGATTGAAGAAGTTGGTGTAAAAATGGTCTGGGGCTAAAGTTAGGACGTCCGCAAAGTATTAGAGTTTGAGTAATAATTAGTATCGATAAATTAAATTACCTAATTTCAATCTGTGGTCAAGGAAATAACGTCTTACTCTAGAAACAAACTAACAAATTAATGTAAATTAGTTGAATTCTTTTCCTGAAGGTATTGTAAAACGATGAATAGTTTAGTTGATTTTGTTCTTTCCCCTGAAGATTTTGTGGAGACTTGTTAAATATTTTATCAAAAATGTTTTCAATATAACCATTGAAAGAATTTGAAGAATTTGATTTTTACCTTGGCATTAGTAAAAGTTTTGGTGCCAGTATTCTTTGACTCAATTCCATTCGATAGGATTATAGACTTGACATCTTCCTTAATTGTATTCTTGATGTTTACATTGAATCTAAGTAAGTGATAAACTAATTGCGCGTGTATTTAAATATGGATTTACAAATCAATTGCTTGAGCTTTACCGAAGTTAATGGACATTTCTTTTACTTGTTTCAGAAAATGCTTACTTATGAGCCAAGCTCCAGGATATCAGCCAAAATGGCAATGGCTCATCCTCTTTTCAATGATGTTACAATACAGAGCCCTCAATGAATGTGGTGCACATCCGAACATTTAAAATGTTTTGAGAAACTTCTGTTTTAATAACGTTCATTCCTGCTTGGAAGTGCTGCACCTAACAAAATACCTTTTTAACTATTTGTTCATTCGTACTTGATTAAGAATTAAATTTAATTGATGGTCTGCCATAGGCAGCTGTAGGAATTTTAAGGATAAAAACATATTGAACATCTATGTGTTTTAAAGCAGACTAAACATCTAACTTTTTTGACAGAATGTTACATTACGCCAACTAGACTTGAAAAAAAAAGCTTGGATGTAAAGTCATTGTCGCAACGTTTCTCGCATATTTGGTAATAGCGAAAATAGGAAGCTTAGTAAAGTTGTTATATTCTTTGTGGTGGCAAGTGTACCTTAAATTTATGCACATTTTTTATCGATAGCCTATTGTTTAAAAAAACACAAACTAAATGCGGGGTTAAAGAACAAAATTTCTTTGCCATACTCGACGCCGTTATGAAAGCATACATATTATCATTTGAGTAATAGAATAGTATTAAGTTGCAATATTTACTTGTTACACCACCTAGAAAATTTCCGCACACCTTTACAGCCTAGAAGATCAAGTTTGACTTCCTTTCATAACTTTTTCTGTTATTCTACATCTTAAATGTTTGCGCTTGACTTGAATTAGATTTCCTAATGCGTTGGTAAACCATCAAGTGCCACTTAAAGCACGTTCTATCACTTTCTCCGAATGCTTGCACGCCCACCTTAGATAAACTTGGACATTCGGCTCCCCGTGACGGCTGTAAAGATACAACCGTTTATAAATGTTCATATGAGAACTTTACATGGGGACTAAGAAATGTTCAAGATTGGTTTCGCGATCAATCGGACCTCGCATAACCAATCTTGCATGCACTCTGATTTTGTGTCGTCACGTAACGCTTCCTTCCATGAGTGGCTGCTTACCCAAGTAACTACATTCCTTCCTCATAATCAGCCATTCCATGCTTTGTTTCCAAAATTCAAAAGCCTCCGATGCTTCCCCAAATTAAAATTTGCACCAAATTTGAGGTGATCAGCGTTTGGCTAAGATGAAAGAATGTGGAAAGCAAATCCAGTTTATATTTGGGTGAGCAGCTGCTCGTGCGGCAGAGCATTGCGTGAGGGCAATGAGATTACTGGCGAGCGAGGCTATTACTAAAGGTGCGAGACATAAGCAAGATAGTTCCGTAAGAAGCTTCGTAATCTAATTGTTTCCGTAAATAAAGTTACTTGAGTAGGATCAACAGGTTGTCATCTGTTTATTCACCAC
Organism: Heliopora coerulea; assembly: GCA_030142905.1. Lineage (NCBI taxonomy): Eukaryota > Metazoa > Cnidaria > Anthozoa > Scleralcyonacea > Helioporidae > Heliopora > Heliopora coerulea. The sequence continues at coordinate 348,559 of JASJOG010000137.1, read as the reverse complement.
TGTAGAAAAAATATATCCGACTAATTTGTGGCTGTTCGGTATGCAGTTGCCATATGCCTTGTCTTACTCGCAATGTCCATTTTGTATATACTGTTGTTAAAAATAAAATTTTCTGAAATGTCTTTAGTAGTTTGGTCCGCGTTAGCCAGTCTGCTGAACTCAGTTATAGTCGATCAGTGTTGGAGATTAATCTCGTAAAAATTTCTGACTTATGTGTAAAGATAAACAGCGTGGTCTCCCCTAAAAGCGTCTCCGAAAACGATGTCGGTAAAGTGAAAATTGTAGTACTTCTTTCATGGTCGTAACCACTGAGTCAAGATATGCAATGTTGGTTTGTGATGGGACCGTAGGCTCGCACCCTTTTTTTTCCGGAGAATCACTAGGAAAGTCTTTAAATTTGCCCAGCATAGAAATAGATTTTTTTTCATATAGTTATGGAAACAACGATTCCGTGAGATTTCATAAAAAGGACGAATTTATAATTTATATTTATGTTGGTTTTTCTCCACTCGATCATTCATCGGCTTCGAGCTTCGGTTTCGATTTTACAAACTCCAGTAACTTCATTCCCTCGGAAGTAAGAGCTATGAGCCTTTCCTCGCCCAAAAAGGGTTAGCAAAGCAAGCATATAGCATTGTTTGCAAATAAAATACCTAAGTAAATGTACAGCAGCAGGTTTAAAGTGAAAAACATTCTAATATGCATGACAAGTTCGAAAAGTCTTCCCATGCGAACCTGCTGTCCGACCATATAAACAACTGTAAAATATGTTACTACTGTCAAAGAAATATTTATTTTGCTGAGACCATTATTTCATGCATGGTTAATAGCGACGTAGTATGAGTAACTCTGATGCTATCCCAGATCGTAATATTATTAATATATGGACTCAAGGAAGTGATCTCTTATCGTTAGTAGTCCTGGGGGGTTCAGATGATCACGACAACATGATTTTGTCTTGTGTAATACGATATCGTCATAAATAAATGGAAGTCAATTCGCAAATGCGCTTTCTTGTACATGTTTGAAATATGCCCTCCTCAAATGTGATGGGACGAATTTTCCCTTCCTCGGTACCCTGATTCTTCCCACCGCCCATCTCGTATCGACCGGCGGGTTTAAAACGGCTGGGTTCAAGATTGCCCTGTGTGGAGTTACTAGAATAAGTGCGGTAACCTATATTTTTATTATAGGACGACAGAGAATGAAAGTAGACAGCAGGAACCAAGCTTTCCCTTTGATTACTGTGGTTCATGCAGAAACTTGGCTTCGTGTAGTTCGGTGGGATGTAGTTTCGTAGCTAACACGATGAGGTATATTTCCACTTGGTGGAGAATATCTAGCGCGCGAGGATTTTCGGCTGCAGCAATACGCGAGATGCCCTTCAACTGTAAAAACTGGACTTTATTAAGGATCAAATTTGACCAAGACTGGTCCTATATAAATAGTTTCTTTTTGCAGAATTTCAGATACACTATTTTGTGTTTCGAAGCAGTTTTACCTTTGCAATACTATTTTGCCATTTTTCTTCATACTGAAAACTCAAAACTGCGGTCTTGTTCTAATTCAAATCTTTAATTTCATATAGTTGCGTAATTGAGCGGAATTTGAGTTCATGTCACAGGGTTTTCACCTATGAAGTTCTCTTTGTAACTGTTTTAAGATAACATTTAAAAACCGAACAGGAGTGCTTTATCGGGATTTCCACGAGACGATAGCCGAGTATTTTAGATCCGATAAAGCACGTACTGCGAATGACATAAAACGAACCGCTTGATATGCTAATTTGCGACGAAAGTTCAATAATTAATCTTCCCTCGGAGCCTGTTCATGTGAGCCCGGCTAGCCGTGGTACTCACCTCAGAGGGACAAATTTTTTCTGCGTTTATTTGGTTGTTTTCATCCCACTTTACCGGGACAAAATTAACAAATAAGCATTGCACTGTTTGCTTGAACACCGGTGATAATACGTGATACAACGACTTGCTCATCCGTCTGACTTAATTAATATCGAACTTCTATTATTTTGCAAAATACAGCATCTTACACAAATAAACCTTTAAACAGGCAAAATATTTCCATCCCGGTCTCACGGGATGACGCGTTCATATGACAAATTTTCATCCCACTTCACCGAAATCCCACTTATCCACGGTGGGATCTTGCCTTTCCGGGCTTGGTCGTGTTCCAACACAAAAGAATTTTTCATATAAGATAGTAAGGACAGACGGGTCTCACGCAAGTGAATTGTCCCACCGAACCGGGCTGTCCCGGCTCATATGAATTGGTCCTACGCCGAGAAAAGCAAGCGAGCTTTTATCACATCCAAAGATATGACACGGTTATGATTTTCCTTTGTATTTTCGTCAGGAATTCTTAATGAGTTGCATGACTGAGATTAAGCATTACAAGAAAATGATTGCATATTTAGATCGTAATAAAATGGATAGTAAGAACACGTGTTGTCCACTTTAGAGGTTGGTGTTCAATTGTAGAGGTCAGTGGTTAGAGCAGTTGGTTAATGGGAGTTGGAGAAGGTAAGAGGTCAGTATATTTTGGGACTTCACAAGACGAGTTTCTTCGTCTTCTTGGGTTCTTTTAATTCTATCGAGGGTTGGTCATATATGATATTGTTTGAGTTGGATAATTCGTTGACAAACACAGGAAGCTGACAATCTAGCTTCAGCATCTTGGTCCCAGCATTCCTCTATTAATTCTTCGAGGTTCTTAACACTCTATAAAATAGAAGATATGCTTTAGGCACGTTAACTGATCTGGGTAAAATAATCCTTCATTTTTGTTTTAGACCATGGCCCGGTTGTTCGGTGATCGATCAGGTTTAACTCAGGGATAAAATTTGAAAACGTACTGAGGTTGCTAAAGATAGTGTTCAGTAAATGCTGAACCAATTTACCTGTTTATTTGTAGCGCCTCCTCATTATTAGTCATAAACATCGCGTGCTTAAATTAATTGGAACATTGCCTTGCGATTAATTTAATTATTTTATTTTTAGTTTTTATGTATACCGGTTGTAGCCGACACAATCAGATAAGGAAACGACTTTATGCACGCCCATGTAAATTTTTGATGCACTAATTAGTTTATCTTACCACGGACCTTCCTTTTACACTCCTTCATCATTCTTACTAACCCACACATTTCCGATACTTAAGAATAAAAATACTTATAACTCTCCTAGCACAGACAATAAAAAGTTAGTTCTCTTTTGTCTCGCAAAAGGTCAGGACACACTGAGCTCTCTTTTTTGCTCGTCGACCATTTACATCTGTCTCCTCTGTACAGCGAAGTTATTAAAGTTCTTCAGTTACTAACTGGAATTAGCATACCAGTATTTTCAACATTAGCTCGCAGCCCTTTTCGTGACTCACTCAGCCTCGCGCGCTAAATATTCACAGCTCGCTTTCCCAATTTTTGAGCGTTCACGAAAGTAATTCGAACATGTTGAGGCATTCGCGTTTAATGTCCTACTCCGAAAGTTACCCTTGCAAATTAGGATGTTTTGTGTTATTTTGGATTTAAAATACATAAGTCAGTAAAGTTGTGAATTTCCTCATCCGTGCGTTCCCTAATTTAGAAAATACTTCAATGTAAACTTTTAACTGTGAAAGTTGCTACTAATTTTCAATTCTTGCTTTTAATCACCCGCAGTCAGTTCTCTCAGTTCAAGTGCTGAATGAACTTAAGTATTACACCTGCCAGTGACAACCTCAGACACGTTCACTGCTTTTCGCAAAGCCGCTGTTATACGTGCGGTTTTTGGTCGTGCGATTGTCATCCTGGTGTATGCGATAACTCACGAGAGTGCTCTCAGCCATGTTCCTTTTTGTGATTGGTTGGCTCCAATTCACCCTCGATGTTCGCTTGAGTGAAATGCATACATCAGGATGACAACTACGTGGTATAAAATCGCGCGGTGCAACAGCGTCTTAAACTTGACTATAGCACTCCAACTAGAGTTGAATCGTAACGAAGTAGAAAAAGTTTAAACGTATAAATGTACCAAAAAACGAGAAAACATGACACACACGTTTCGAACCAAAGGTTCGCATCAGAGTAAAATGTGAGGTGACATCGAAAACACTTGGTGTTTTGTGTTCGAAGAAGATGGAAGGTAAATGTAGCCAATCAGATAAACGGAAGGTAAACAAAATAATAATAAAGATGGAGGGTCATCTGCGCTGATGTTGTTTACTCGTTTCAGGTGGATGTCGCCTGTATTTTGAAGATGAGTTACGTCTGGTCAGTGCCGTACAAAGGAGGGAGGCTACTGGGATACTTGCCCCGGACGCAAAATTTCATGGGGCGACATTTTCACAAACAAAAGTTCGACCTTTTTGGCCTTTTTTTCTATATTTCAAAAATATTTTGCAAAGCTGAACAAAATGTTAAATCAATGTCTCGAGTTCTCATCGTTAATTGACGAGTTTGCAGCTATCAAGACTTGGAAGCGCCTATTTTAAATTTTCAATTACATTTTGAAGTACAACGGTAAAAACAAAAAGTACTTGTTTTTTATTGAAGTACCTCGTTTAGTTGTATACAGGTAGTATTGGTATACCATTATAATATAAAGAGCTTGGGGTATATTATAGAAGGCAGAGGGGGCGTCTTCAATAGCATTTGCCCCAGACAAATTACCACATAGGTACGGCTCTGCGCCTGGGGACCTAAAACTCAGTTTCCAGTCACTCAATGCAGTCAATTCACTGGTTTGAATGACTCCTGAAGCCAACAATAGCACAACCAGCATTACAGTTAGAAATTGGGGTAGGATTAGAGTTAGGATTAGGGTTTGAATTAAGAACTGGATTAGGATGTGGGATTTGGATCTGGTTAGGATAAATTTCAATTTTTGATGGGTAATTGATACCCTGAACTGGTCAATGATCACTAGAGATAAGTGGGACAGGGTCATCCATTCCTGGGGGTCATTCATCATAATATGGCACATCGTTTGCAGTTACAGTTTGATAGAAACCAGACTTCAGTGTCAATGTCTTCATGAAAACGTTGAAGTTCTTACGATAATGTCGTGTCTAGAGAGCAAGGATAGTATCGAGAATATTCCAGGGACTGAAAACTGTATTTTTCGTTAGGGAAAAGAATATGGCGGAGGACCAAGTCCTTGAAATTCACGTGTTTTCGCGAACTTCCCATCAGGAAGTTTAAGGAACCTTAGCGACTGTAACAATAGTAAAGTGCTTGGGAATTTTATATAAAATTCAAGGAGCGCTCGCAAATGTAGTTTCCGTTAGTATACTTCACGCCATCGAGACCCTAATGACAACACGTAAAGGGCATTTTTACGGTGTAGCGATAACGCCTGGCTTGAGACGCTTCAGAACCTTACGAAAGCTCAACTTTAAGATGTCTATGAAGTGCAAAAAATTGTTAATCCAATTTTTAATCCTCAATCCTGTTTTATATGTCAATTTTTTTTAGTTATTCCTCAGCTGAAAGGGAATAATTGCAGGTCTTTCACAATTCACTTTCTTTTTGAGATTTTTAAGCTTATTTGACATATGAAGGAGACAATCCATGATATTAAGTTAATTGTAAACAATTGAGAAACTATTTATATCTTTGAGTCCAATGATATCATTTGAATCTTGACATGCACGTATACCACATGGCCTTTGGTGACATAAACGGCAGCACAATTTTTATGCTTAATGTGATGAGATGCATTCATATCCCAAGTCTCAAACGATTTGAATTATCCCAGAGTTGTACCTTGATTTATCGATAAATCACAACGCTATGTCCTAATTTGACGTGATATGTTGTCTCATTTTCATATCAAATAATTCTAAATACTTAACAACGAAGCGATATGTAACTGTAGAAGTCATTATTTATAATTTTGATAAATCTTTCGAACACAGCAAACTAACTTTTCATTTCGCTTCTGTCTTAAAACTAAAAGTAGAACCAGAAGGAAAAATCTCAAACAAGCAAATTATTGCAAGTCAGCACTTTATTAATTGATAATGACGTCATTTGTCCCTTCATGATTGCCAGAAATACGGATTGGAAGACAAAGCAAAAACCTGCCTTAATCTGAACAAGAAGAAAATTGTCTTCAAATTCAATTACATTTATACAAAATCGGCCGATTAATAGATCTCTTATCTAAAATATACCAACCCGCGCATCTTGCACGAACTTATACTATTACTGTCTGTCATTTTGATTCACTTTTTAAGTTTGTCAAAATATTCTGTGATCCCTAAAAATACCGAACGAACTGAATGGTTCTCTATTATATTGCTCTAATTGAACGCATGCTATGCAGATAATTTTGCAATAAATTAAGTTCTACATTGTTGCGCATATGGCTCTCCCAGCTTCTTTTGTTTTGCTTGCCCATATAAAATTTTGAAATAGCTATTTCCACCTGGTCTCTCATCTGCCATCACAGCTGGCTTTGTATTGGATACATGCTGATAAGCAGGGCTGGCGGAGCCGGTCCAGTTGGTCCGGCCATGGGCAGACCAACTTTCGACAAAAATGGATTTTTTAAAAAGAATAATTCTTTTAAAAAATAAAAAAGTTTGTTGTGTCAGACAACGAACTGAGTTATGCAAAATAGAACTCCACGGTTTAGATTTTTTGCCCTACAATGTAACAGAATTATAATACTTTTGGCCTAAAAATGCTGTAAATCGCGTTTTAGAGGTGTTACATTTTTAAAATTTTCCGGGGGAGCATGCCCCCGGAGCCCCCTACATGCTCGCGCCTTCGGTGCTCGGAGTCTCCCACCTGCGGTGCTCGTATTCTCCCACTTGGCCGGACCAACTTTTATGTGCTTCCGCCGGCCCTGATAAGTAAAGTTATGATGCGGAAGGCGTTTGCAAAATCATATTATAATTGTTGAAAATTAGTTGAGGATATGACTTGTCAAATACGTATCCTTTCAACTTCTCCAGTAGTTGAAAGAAAAGATTAGTAACGAAGTGACGTGGTTTGCAATAGTTAATTTCAGTGAAAAGACTAAGATTTTTAAAAAAGTATTTTGATTAGAAAACACTTTCAGCAAACATTGAAGGAACAAAAACTTCTTTATCTCTGCACTTTACTCTATCGTTCTCGGCTACTAAACGAAGACTAAACCAACCTGGTCATTTGCATTCCAAATATCTAGAAAAGATGGGCGTGCCTTTCTTGCTAAAACACAGTTCTTTATAGTGTGGGATGTAGGGTCACTTTCCAGTTCTTCAAAAGGCAAACGAAATTTTGGGACTACATGACCTATATAGAAAGATACGTAATGCAAATTATTGAATCTATGTTAAATATTGCAAAGTAAGGTCTTCCGCTAATCGTTTTGGGGTTTTGTATGCTTTAAATGGAATTCTCAAAGTCTGTAAAAGTTCATTAAAAAAAAAATAACATGTAGAAGTACTCGAATTCTTCTTAATGAAACTTAACGTATGCCTAAACGATCGTATGTTTCGGTCTCTTTGATGGCAGTTTGAATGCGATAAATTAAAAATTCATTTTACCTTTACATATATCTTGACACCTTGTGGAAATTTCCCACAAAACAATTCCCAAAGCATAAATGTCTATTTGCTTCAATTGAGCAACAACATCGTTGAGATTGATATGACCTTCTAACGCTTCTGGTGCCATATATCTCAGAGAACCAACCTGCAGTGATGCAAAGAGTTGTTTTGAGTATTGCAGTTTGAAATGCTCTAGGTAATTATAGTAACAGTCGGTCGGATACCACTGAGTGAAGGTATCTACTATACGACGAAATATATCCATTGTCGGACAAGTGGTGAAAGAGTATTTGAAAACTCTGTCAAGAGTATTTGAAAAGTGGCTGTTTATTTGTAATTATTTTTATCTATAGTCGTAATCAACCACTCCTGTGTTAAAATGGTAACTGACATCCAAGGGTAGAGGTAAATAAGTTAATTGGTCTGATGATGACTTTTAAATAATTTCGAAATGTCACTGATTGATATTCATCTTGATTTTAATCTATCAAGTTTTCAAGATATTGTTTTTGGGATAGCATTTTATTTTGCACTAACCGATTATACATCCAAAAGAATATCAAATAATGCCCTATTTGTGAATAAATTCATATTGGTTTACTTTTATTTTCCTCTATTTCAAAAGAACGATGTAGATGCTTAACTGGAGTGTGTAAGGTCTATTCCCTTCAAAATTAAAACAATGCTTGATATCAAAAGCATGTTTGGTCCCACCTTATGACGTTCATGACAGTCTATATGTCCTTTGTCTTCTTGGGCTGACATTACACGAGATAGACCTAAGTCACAGAGTACACAAAAACCATCCTCCTTCACAAGAATATTTTCACTTGTAATATCACGGTGAACAATGCACGGAAGTTCTTTGCCCACTGTCGCTAAGAATTGGGAAAAAAAAAATACGTTATTATTGGATCTCGGAATCTCAAATATGATTTATTAAGATGAGTCATTCAATATTTTTAATGTGGATATGAACTGAAAATTAATTTGTTTCAATTTAAAAATCTCTGAAACCGATAAAACAAGGTCTTTACAACTCTTCCATATCTCTCTTCGTTCCTGATATACTTTGATTTGTTTCATATGTCAAGACAGTGCTGCAAAATATGGCGATTGTATTTTTAACCATATCTTTCCACTAATTAAAAGAAATTATGACAAATTTATGGCTGGAAAAACACCTTCCGATACTAAACATCCCAAGATCAAAATCATCTTTGGTATCACGAACAAAAAATTATAACACGTTCTCTGATCAAAGAATTTGTTGTTACAAGCTTTTGGTTGCCAGACTGCAACCTTCAACGGGTAAACAAAAAGTTTCAGTCTAGCGACCGAACACTCGTAACAATAAATTCTTTGGTCAGAGAACGTGTTGTAATTTTTTGTTCGTGATGTATAATCCTGACTTCTGTAGAGTTGAAATGTAATTATCAAATTTCTGCATTTCAAACTAAGAGCAAAAACTGTATTGTAATCATGAAACAGGAAAATTGAATATGTGAAGTAGGTCTAGTCAGCTAAAATGTGTCATACCAAAAGGACAAATTTCTTACCTACTTCTCCATGGAGGTACGCCAGTGCCTCTGCTATGGAATAGCTCATCTTACACATTTCTTGCCATGGGAAAGTTGTCGACCTTAAAAAATGTCTAAGTGAACCCCTCGGATGATACTCAACAACTAGGATGAAGCTCATATTATCTTTCTCGTAATGAACGGAAGCTCCAAAAAACTGCAAAGACATTAAAATATGTGCTTGGGGAAATTTTGTAATGCATGCTGTTTAATAACTTGTATTGTTGACAAGGGCGACTGTTGCTGATAATTAAACATATGTTTCACGTTTATGGCCAGAACCATGTAGCACCAAACTACATAATACCACTCTGCACCATATAAATCAAACTGCATGACATCAGACTACATTACACTACACCACGGCATGCCATTCTATGAACTGCACCACATCACGCCATACTTACCAAATCACATTAATCACATTTAACAACAATATCAAATCTTACAATTCCATGTCAGACCAACCATACCGCATTACACGACCCCACCCCACTGCATGCCATAACATATACCACACTACATTAATCACAGCACACAAAGATATCCTCTATCACACTATAACACGTTACACAAATACATACCACTGACACCACACCATAACATACAGTACCTTATCATACCGTGCCAAATTCTATGCCCCCACACACCATATCATAGCTCATTTTTGTCTTGAATTTGTTATTGTTGTTGAATGTGATACCTCATTTGTCCTTATAAAAGTAATTGTTTTAACACTTGTGGATATGATTATAAACCCAATTTAATTTTAACAAAAGATGGATCACTAACTGATTTATATATAACTGGACTGCGTAACAAAGGAAGGCGCCTGCAATGAAATGTATGGGTCTTTTTGTTCATGGCAGCGACCGCTGATCTGTATTTATACGCCGAAATGTTGGCGATTTACGAGTCCTTTACGAAACACGTACGAGCAGAGTGTTGTCATTTCTTCGCCGTTCGGTCATCGTTAGTTGTGCAACCAGGGTCATAAGAAGTATTCGCCTCACTAGTTAAGAGTATTTGAAGAGAGTAAACGAGTTTTTACTTATTAATTCGGACTAGTTTTGGTGATAAGATTTCAGGAATAAGCTTGTGATTCATTTTTTATCTGTATTTCGTTTTCTGTACAAACAAACGTTTTTTCTGGGAAATAACTTTCACATGGAATAAACCGTTGGTTCAAAGTAAAAATATCTGATTAGAAGACCCATAAGTGAACAAGTAATAAAACTAGGTGCCTTTTTTGCTGCTTTCGCCGCTTCAGATTCGGCTACAGAAAGAGCAATATAGCCTTGAGATGAAAACAATGAATAGACGTATGTTTTTTTATCTTCAGGTAAACTCTGAGAAGTCTTGAAATCTGTTTTCATTCTTCTAAATGTCGTTCGAGTAATCTTTCAACAAGTTGAATTTTTTATCTGAAATGCCTTGGTCTGAAGCTTGTCAAATGTCGAACATTCGTTTGGTTTTCAGTCTCCAGGTTTCGCTTTGTTCCATAAACCTGTCTGGTCTTTGATAATAACCCGAGACAGTAATATCGACCAGCAACGGGTGACATCAGTGCAACGACTCATAATTGACGCCATAATTTTGGGAACACTCTTTTTGGGCTCTCCAGCAGTCCAGTTAAATATAGTTATTATGCAATACTGCTAAAATCTGATTGGTTAAAAACCTACAGACAATTCTCGATGTCTCGCCACCTACAAGACATCAAAAATTGTCTGTAGGTGACGTAATTGTTAACCTGACAAGCTTTTCTTAACTGCCAGTAATGTCATGGCGGAGTCTTCCTCAATTTATAATTGTATAGTAAAACAATTATTGGATTCGACTTTCGCATGATATCAAGTATTATCCAATAATTGTTAAATATTGGTAAGTGTTGAGATTTATTCACGAATGAGGGAGAGCATGCTACTATCGGGAAAATGAGAAAGCGCAACAGTCGAACAAAAATGTGGTTACATTAATTGAATATATGTTATAAAATAATATGGAACACACTTTGCATCACATAAAATAGAAATTCCGCATCTACCATGCAATATGTAGGACGAAACCCAATACATTGCAATATTGCACTGCCGAACTCAGGGCGAAAGGTTAAGTACGCAATCTAATTCAATTCGACGATAGCCATTTCATACCACGCCACGGCACGCAACATATTCATGAAAGAGAATTGAGATAGTAATGAAGCGGTAGAATACCAAATTTATGCTGGGTTTGATCATTCACCTTTAAAATACCAGGGTGCTCCAATCCTAAACTGTAAATTTCTTTCTCACGAGCCCAGCTATTTTTGTGAGACATATCAAACTTTTTTATCGCCACAACTTTAGAATTGACGGTTCCCTGCCAGATTTCACCAAATTTCCCTCGACTGATTAGGCAGATAAGTCTTGCGTGTTTTAGGTCAGAATGAAATGGGAGATTGGTGCCATTGTTGGAACGCACAACCTCTTTTTGTAATCTTTTTCTTTTCCAAAATAACGTTGCTACTATTCCACTGACCAGAATCATGATTACGGTGGCTGAAGACATTATTCCGGTTAAAACAAGATTTTCTTCCTTCTCTGTGTCTTGCAAACCTTGTTTGAAAAAGATTAATATACACAACTGTATTGAGGTTCCACTAATGATGTAGGAGATAATAAAATACTATACTGTAATATGGAATGTTTCTTCCGCTGAGTACATATTTTAAGAATGGCACAAACGATAATTGCAGGAAATCAATCAGATTTTTCATTAATGATTTAAATTCCTTTTCAGCCTTATTAGACAATTTCATTACGGGTTGTTTGCCTTCAGGCAATGCTTTGATTATGTTCTCGGCTGAGATTGGAAGGCCAGGCTTGCAATCCATGGTAGGAACTCTTTTCTCTAATAATCTCTCCGACTCCATGAATACCAAATAAATGACAGCTACTTATAGCTACACAAGATATACGTTAACTCCGCGGCAAAACATGCTTTTTCCTGCCGTTAAGTTATGATTAGACCTGAAGGCTTAGTGCTGATTTTGTCAAATGTTTGATGTATTGTATGATGCACGATAACGAGTTTTTGATTTGATCTACTAACACCAAAAAGGGAGTTAAAAACGAGGCAATAGTCGAGTTTTTCAACCGTATTCGAATTGTTTGAAAATCGCATAAAATACGGTTTTGGAGTCAATTATATGGCTTGGACCCAGACCCTCGCGCAGTAGACTGACATTACAGACAAACTTGTGAATTTACCACTGCTGTGCATACACATACGAAATGCCTTTGTATTTTCTTCACGAATCATTAATGAGTTTGAGAATGAAATTTCTGAGCTCTTCTTGGCATTTAATTCGCTTCACCTCGGAAGGATTTAATTACTCGATGTAAGTGAAAGATTCTTAACACATTCTCTTAAGAATGGATTTGAGATGCATAAAAATTAAATGTGCTTGGGTTGAATTTAAGAAAATTTTTTCGAAATGCTAATTAGGTTAAGTGTAACGTTGCAAACCTTGTGATGACGAAGGATGACTCTTCTCTGTTCTGGTAAATGTCCCGATAAATTTGATCACTCTGTTGCATAAATCTCTTTGACAGCAGCAAAATTCTGTGTTATTTGGTCTGTCGTATGAACCTAGTGAAACGCAGTTGGTGTTGCTACATGCTTCCTTTTCGTTGTTTTCGTAGCTCCAGCAGCCTCGTTTGAGGACAGCAATACGCTCCTCGCCGTTTCTGACCTCTCGTTTCCATAAGATGAAGCACATATTCTGAGATTCTGAACATTTCCTCTTCTTCAACGTGTTGTTATTTTCAAGTTCATTCTCAATAGGGCTGTCATACTCCAGACAAACTCGTCGTGGCGGGATGCTTTGAACTTTAAAGACAGTAGAAAAAACTTCTTATTAATCAGGAGATACCACTTATGACGACAAAGTTTAAGTCTGCCTTGCACTTGCGATTATGGGCGTTAGAAGATTTTCTCAACATCTGTCGGCCTCAAGTGCCTTGAAGACTTATAAACCAAATAATTTCAAACTTCTCAACCGATCATCAGTATGGTAGTTGCCGAACGACTGCGAAACTATAATCATGGCCAAAAATGCTAGGGACAGCGGCACGTGACAAATGACTCCATGCTATCTATGTTGAAGACTAAAGATCTAGAGAAATGAATTAACAGTAGGGGGCAGATGTCCAATCTTACCATACCCCACCAACGCCAACTTTTTGATGATATTGTTAATAATTACTCTAATAAATTAAATTTACTGCTACCTAAGATAAGTTCGTACACTAGCTGGTTGAGGAAGAAAAACTGCTTTTATCTGCCAAATCTTAAAACTAATGGTAGTGAAATGTTTTTTATTTTCAATTATACTAGTGAATATTATGAATGATTTTTAGGTAATTTTTGTAATTTAAATTTTTTTGAAGAGTTTTATATATGTAATTTTTAGCACATATAAAAATCAACTTTATATAATCATTCTTAAAAGACTGCGATGTTTTCATTTCGTAAACGATTTATCTATCTGTCTTTGTTGGTACCTATTTTTGCATCCGTGAGCAAGCACATACTGTATGTATCATCTCTTACAAAACTGGTTTTATTGTTACGTTTTATGGACCTTATAAAATTGGTTGGTCGAGGAGGTGCACGCCGCAATATCTTTCGGCCACCCTTAAAAACAGATATGGTAACACTATGCAAAGTGTCTTCTACTTTTTTCCATCACACGTACATGCATTTCAAAATTAAAATATCTATATACCATATAATTAAAATATCTATCTGATTAAAAATCTAATGTACTGCCCAAATTTAAATCATGGTTGATACTTTACTATAATTTAGAGTTGCACGAAGATGCCGCTAAAACTCGGAATAAATGTATGATCACTTTTTGTATCCTTCATAATGGTTAGAAAAGCTATACGGCATTATATAATTGTATTTAGTCTTTTAAGTCATAAATTAGAAATCCTCTGAATCAGTCCTTTCGCCTAAACACGAAATGTACTTTACCATAGTTGTAAAACTGTATTGTCCCAGTAAGTATTGTCAACAATATAGGCGATGAAAACATTTACGTAAAAACGCCCACCCTGAACTAAAACTTTGTTCACGACCCCCCTAAATTCAAGTATCTTCCTACGCCACTGCTATATTACTATACCTAGCCGAGCAGCTCAATGTGACTGCATTGCTTCCGTTATTGTTCATTAAATCGTTAAGTGCAGGATACATTGGAATAAAGTTACGAAAGAATTTTCCGAAGCTCCATTTCAGTAATAAGAAATAGGTTCTTGTGTGTGGACGAATGTTTTCTTCCAACGGCGCACCAAGGATTTTCCAAGGTGGGGCGAGCCGGCAAGTATAATAAATAAGCCTCAGCTAGGGGGCTCTGGAGGCATGTTCCCCCAGGAACATTTTATATTTTAAAATTCTTACAAGTCTATTCCAGAGTTATAGAAATTGACAGTCTTTTGTACACAGCACACTAGATAGGTGACGGAGAAATGATAGCATCTCACGGTTGTCTATCAGAGGTATCCTACCCTCTACGCTGTTCGCTATTAATTTTACCCAGCATTTTTTTGAATGGATGCAAATAGAAATCATTTCTGTAGCTGATAAGGGAGGGGCGAAAGCCTTCCAAGCCCCTCATCCTTGGGTGCGCCACTGTTTTCGTCCTAGTTTTCAGGAAAATTTATTCGTCCTAAAGCAGTCTTCTATTCCGCGAAAAAAGATTCAGAAAGGCTTTTGTACTGATCAATTTGGCAGAAGAGTTGAATTAGATAACAGTGTAATGAAGTCTCCTAACTTATTCTCTTGTCAACCGCTGTAGCTTTCAATGGAGCAAATAATTTCCTGAAATATCTAACTGCTAACAAGTCTAAAGTAAAACGGCTCATGTACTAGAGTAAGAGGTATCTTCCTGATGCAAAAGAAAAAGCTTCAGTTTTAAAACCAGGAATTCAAAGATTAGACAGGGCTTCCTTCAACACAAGTTGAGTTGTACTTTTGACTTGATATTTCCTTTCCACGGACCGTTGTTTAAAAATAGTATCTTTATTCACCTGTTCTTCTTCAGTATATCGTGTGTTACGTTTATTACTGAGTTATTAAGTTTCCCGAGTTGTTTTTTCGGAAAATTATCTTTATTTGTGACGTCAAGAAACCATTACCTGCATGTGTGTGTTAAATAATAGTCTCTCTAGTCTACATAGCAATTTTTCTGACGCAAAGTTGCAGGTTCACAAATGTGAGATGAATTTTCAAGGACTAAATATTTAGTCATTTCCGATATTTTCCAACATTGACCCAAACCAGACGATCGGTCTCTACAGTATGGAAAAAGTTAATGATATAGTTATTAACTGTTTTCAGATGATAGGTCTTTCCTTGACGTGTTAAGTTGTCTGCCGTTAGTCAGATTAAAGTAATGTAAGTCCACCACTGTTGAGAACGGGTTAAGATCCCATGGTCAACCGTTCCGCCAGTTGTAAAACGCTTATAGGGTCAGTTGTAAAACGCTTATAGGGTCAGTTCTAAAGTTTAGAATAACGCTTTGAAGCGTGGCCAGATTGTAATCTGGGCAACCTGAACTCAACCTAATCCTAACCCTAATCCTAGCCAACACTTTGACCAACTCCAACCAATTTTCGGGGAAAAACTTTCTAAGGGCCTGATTGCTCAGATTACAATCTGGCTACCCTTCAAAGCGTCATTCTAAAATTTAGAACTGACGGAAGCGTTTTAGAACAGGTGGAAAGGGTGCCATGGTCTTCCTGACTCCCAACATCTGGAGGTGATTGAGACGAAAAGATCACCCTATGTAGCAGAGGAACTTTAAGGTGGTAAACCACCGCAACAATTAGGCAGCGAACAACAATATTTTGGGCAAAAGCTTGTGTTCAAACGCACGTATTTAGTTTTATTCTTTTCGGCTGTTTACCAATTTAGGCCTGGAGTCTGTTAAATGTATTTTTGACAAAAGCCTGAAAAACAACATAACAACTATGGCTATTGGATCCTGCCTGAATTTTTATGAAAACAACAGATGGTCAGGAAATGAGCTTTGATATGTTTCGCAGACTATGTGTCACAGGAACACACCTGTGGGAGTGTTATGAACTTTTGAGCATTGGTAAGGAAGAAGAAAATCTTGGTGATCCTCATATGAAAGGGAATTGTTCGCTCATGACCACTTCATCGCTCATAAATTTTGATAGATTTGAAAAATAGGCAAATATTTCTAACTTAACTTGTCTTGAACTAAAAGCAAATTAATCGTAAAGTTAAAATTGATTGTAAATCGATAGCTACACGTACCTGCTTTGGTCAATATACAAAATACAAAAAGAAATTGAATCAAAATTTTCAGTCGTTTATGTTCCATTGTATATATGAAGTTGGCATTAGATGTTACTCTCAAGACAAAGATTCTCCGTTTGAGGTGAACCATTTCATCTCCAGTCTGAAGTAAAAAGGATTAATTAACAATCATGTCGCTAAAAAAAGGTAAAGTCAATCAGAGTAAATTAGCATTAGTTTCATTTTATAAGATACTGGTACCATCGGAACACCTTTCAAGTAAATTTGCCGACTATACAACATACCTTTTAAGTATTTTTGTTGTCCAAGTTTACGGAGCATCTGAAGCACACCTAAATTTGCTGGAACAATGTTGGAATATCTTATTATTTGTTATTATATCTGGTTATTACAGTTCTTAATGTTGATTGGACGGGGAATGGAGACGCTTAATCAAATCGAGCAAAAGACATAACAAATATGTTTACACTTTATTGTTTCCTCTCACTGCGATCACTCAAAGCATGACTTTCCGCCTTGGAGCAAAACCCGAACATGACATTTTCACCTCTCAGCTGTGTGATGGCTCTTAGCAGTGCTCTCGTAAATTTCAATCTTTTATTCAATGTCATCCAACATATTTTTATGCTCAAATTCTCAGGATCAGAATCTAAAAAAATTAGGGTTTTGTACAATTATATTTCTGATTTGTCAGACGGCAAAAATTTGAAAGGAAAAAGGAATAATAGCTTATTAAGCGTAAGGAGGTAAAAATGAAGTCACCAGAAGTGACGTTTTGAGAGCACGGAGAAACCCTCCACTAAATCTTTTAAACTTTCGTAGCCCAAAAACAGATTAAAAGAGCACAATAATTACGACTTTTATGGTCAGTATTGGAAAAGAACGCTGAACAATGCGTAAGAGTTTGACTTTTGTATTCTTTGCTATTGCTGAGCCGTTAAACATTATAATGTTGCTGTTTTTACAATGCCGGTTATCGAGAAACTTAAGTGAACGCAAAGCTTGTAAACTGTCCTGGGTTTTGGTCAACAGTTTTTGTGTAACAGGGGTGGAGATAT
This sequence comes from Heliopora coerulea, assembly GCA_030142905.1. NCBI lineage: Eukaryota > Metazoa > Cnidaria > Anthozoa > Scleralcyonacea > Helioporidae > Heliopora > Heliopora coerulea. The sequence goes on along the minus strand of JASJOG010000137.1, from coordinate 331,050 downwards.
AGGGGGGCAAGGGGGGCTTGAGCCCCCTCACTTTTAAAGTTGGGGGACAGAGCCCCCCCACTTTTAAAGTTGGGGGACAGAGCCCCCCATTTCTGCCGAAAAACCCAAAATTTGTACTTTCATAATTTAATGAATCTTGACATCTGGAGGAAATGTGGCGTAACATCAAGTGGAAAAAAAGTCCCCGACTAAAGTGTATTAATTGATCAATAAAACTAAAACTGTGGAGAAGCAACTATGGATATGTCCCAAAATGTTTGCGCTAGTATTTACCAGCCATCAGAAAACACGCGTTTTGCGTGGTTTTCCTCGTAAACAAAAGCTCAATGGCAAAAAAGACAGCGTACTTTGTCCAATATATGGTCTCTACCAGACAAAAAAAGGAAAGAGAAAAAAAGGGGAAAAAAGGAAAAAGAATTTGTGGATGAAAGGATTAAGTACTTTGGACATTTTAATGTTTAAGACGTGCATGTAGTAGTACACTTAGGGCCTCCAACTGCGAAATTATTTTGAAGCAGATGTATGATAGCAAAAGTGCTATAAGCTAAATTTGGTTAAGAGCTTGAAATATACATTTGGTATGGTATGAACAGTAAATTTTAAAATGACCGTTTATATGTCGTATATTGTAGGCGAGACCACGTTTAAAAGATTAGGGAATAAAACAATCAAAATTTGTAAATAAACCGGTGAACGTGGGTTCTGATAAACAGAAGTTGAAAAGCCGTTTGTGCGATCAAAAGCAGGCTCCCTTTATTACGTTAGCTGAATATAACTACCAGAATACTTCGTGGTTTTTTCATTTTCGGGCAAACATTGAATTCCCAAAGCGAATGGAAAGACAATTGCTCCGATTAACATTACAAACAAGCTAAGATTTCGAAAGGCATTCTCGTAGTTGTATTCAGCGGATGTATAAGGGGAACCGGCCATTAAGACGCCCAAAGGGGTGTTTATATGGAGGCGAACCAATCATCTTGGAAGAGCTAGCCCTAGGAAGAGGGCTGGATTTCACTTCGCATTTACATAGGAATTTTCTGGCCTTTTTAGTAAGGCTGGTTGTTGGACGCATGCGTTATAGACCAGCCCTTCTTCGGGGCCGTTTACACGGGCCTGGGTTGGGTACCAATCCAGGCTCGTGTAAACGGCCCTCTGACCTATACATAACGGTCATATATAGGTCAGTGAAATGGCTCCTACGTGTGTTTACATGGGAAAATTCTAGCCCTCAGTCCTAGGCGAATCTCGGGTAGTCAATAGCGAGATCTCGCTTAGGAGGACTGGTCCTATTCACATGTAAACGTAAATAGGTATTACACTTTTTGCAGTTCATTACCAGAAAATATACTATCATTAACGCCAAACTCAAACTCATTAACGCAAAAATATATTCATTTTATTCGATCGACATTCACTTGCGTAGATACGCAAACATTTGCATCAAAGGTCATTCTAAAGCACCAACAGACGACCATTAACATCATTCTATTATACCTTAGGATCCTTAAGGATAATAAAATTTCAGTTTGGCAAGATATTTCTCCTGCGTAATTGAAATTTTATTTTCCCTAATGTATAGTAGAATGGTGTTAATGTTCGTCTGTCGGCACTATAGAATGCCTGTTGATGCAAGTGGTTGCGTATCTACGCTAGTTAATGTCGATTGAATAAAATGTATGTATCTTTACGTTAATGAGTTTGAGGTTGGCGTTAATAATAGTATATTTTCTGGTAATGAACAGCTAAAGATGTCCAAGGGATTTCACCTGGAAGCGAGATCCCGGCAAAAAGAGTCAGTCCTAGCAGAAGGGCTGGCTCGCTTCCATGTAAACGCCACTTAACTCGCCAGAAAACACGATAATTCGATGTTGTCAGTTAAGATAGTTCTGAAAGGCGATCAGAAGAGCAGAACGGGGTCAGCAGAGCGAAAAATGGTAAAGCCATCATCGATATATTGGCGAAATAAAACAGGTTTTAACTGCATGTCCAACCGAATTCAGTTTATTTACGAATTTTTATAGTTTTATCTCCTAATCTTCTTATCTATGCATGTCGGGATTCCCTGTAACCTTAAATCGACCCTGGAATAGACTGAACAAACGTCTTGCATAATTGAAATTTTATTCTCCCTAATGTATAGTGGAACGGTGTTAATGTTTGTCAGCTGGTACTATTGGATGCTCAACTTTGATGCAAATGATTGCGTATCTATGCTAATAAACATTACTTTCTATGACAAAATTTTAAATGAACATGACAAAAGGGTAAATGGGTGTCGATTCAATAAATTGAATGTATATTCACGTTATTGAGTTCAAGGTTGATGTTAAATAGTAACGATAATATCTTTTCTAGTAATGAACCCCAGAAAGTGTATTAACATGGTTGAAAAGACTGTTGGAAGTGTAGTTGTTTACCAACTGAAATGATCCGCATACTTTTTATTTTTATCTAAAAAGCTGTTGCTGCTTGGCTAATTTATATTGGCCCGAAAAATGTTCTCAAAATACAGGAAATACTGGAGATGTAAGAATTCCAAAATATTCTGGAAGACCGTTGCCAGGTACCTCCCCTACAAAACGTCTATTGTCCAATTCAGGCCTGACGTAAGTCACCCAAGAACATTCCTAATATTAAAGTAAACGTACACACGCAAAAAATCTCTCGAGTTGCTGCAACATGGTTAAAAGAAAGACGTTTTGGCAATGTTGTTATCATGGATGAACGGCATTGATGAACGAACAGTCTCGTTTATCCTTGTTCTGAAAATGTTGCTTACCATTGACATAGGCGTGGGATGTTCTTTAACAGTCGAAGGGAGGGGCAACAACAGCACTGATACGAAGCTATCAAATTTGGAATACAGGCACAGTACCAGGCCAAGTACTTGCGTGGGATGTAGTTCTCGTTACATTGGCGAAACCACTCGTCATTTTACGACAAGGATGTTAGAACACACTCAAACTGACAAAAATTCAAATAATTTAATTTGAAGTTTGAAATATACCATTCTGACAGGAGAAAATTTGCTTCACCAAATATCAACTCCATTTCATGTGATTGAGTGTTTTCTGGCTCAACCAGAACCAGTTGGGATAAATGCGACCCTAAGGCCTTCTCTGGGAATCGAACTGGCGACGCTATGAATTTAATGCAGTGCTCGGTCGACAGAGGCTACGACAGCCTCTGTCGTCGAAGGAGTTTATTGAATCGGGTATAAATGCCAAATATTCATTAAATATACCTTTCACTTGGTCGGCATTCGCCACAATAATACACGCAGAATTCGTGGCCAAGGTGTTGGCAACGGCATTTGGAGGGCATCTAGTAGCCTTCGCCAGATTTGCAGGGTCACGGACTCGATTCTCAGCCTAAGAGGTACAGTTTCGCAACTGATCTCAGTTGGGTTTTAAAATATCGTATTCTGACACTCGAAGATTTCTTTCACCAAATGTAAACTCCATTTTACGGAAGAACTTTGTTATCGCGAGTGAGCAACATTGTCCGCAACACTGGTCGTGGGATGCAGTACAATATTGTTTACCCCTGCTACAAAAAGCAAGAACGTTCGCATGTATTTAGTTTGACGGACATTAACGACTTTGCTAAGCAAGGTTAGAATCAACATAGACATCAACATAATCATAGGGCTTCAGAGATTTGAGAACCAACAATGACAACCTGTTTGTGATGTAAGTTTCTAAAGTTCTATTCAGTGGTGTAGGAGGTGAATGGGTGCACTACATTTGATTTTTAATCATATAGATATTTTAGTTATTTATTATATAGATATTTTAACTGTTTATTATATAAATATTTTAATTTTGAAATGCAAGTACGTGTGATGGAAAAAAGAAAACACTTTGCATAGTGTTACTGTATCTGTCTTTAAGGGGGCCGAACGATTTTGCGGCCTCCCAAAATAAAATATTAGGGGAACCGCCGCCCCAGTGACCCCCCTGCTTGCTACTCCCCACTGGTTCTATTGTTTGATTTCCATTATGCTATTTTGACGTTTTTATGACATGACTGAAAAAGGAAAATTCCACTTTTATTTTTGTCCTACTCCAAAAATAATCTAAGCTGTATTTCCACAGAAAAGGATGGATGGATTTTAAGAATGTGTAAAAAGGACCCATGATACATAAGGCCTGTTTTGGGAAAACCCTGAGATACTTAAAATTGAAATGGATTTACTAAAATTCGCTCAGTCAGTATTCATATGTATCATTTTTCATAGAAAGCTGCTTTTGTTCAAATGACTTTTAAAATATAATAACGTTAGCCATTTCAAAATCGTAATTTTATTCTCACATTTTCAAAGGAATTCGCCAGCGGAGCAAAACAACAAATCCGAATACAAGCATCTCAACGCTGTCGGAAGCTATAGAGACCATACGTAGTTCAACCACAGAATAAGGAATGACCAGAAGGGCCACTTGCGTCGGAACCTCCGAAGTTTTTGTCCTCGCGCATATTGCTCCGCGCTTCCCGGAAATAAGACTGCCGCCATATTCCTAGCCAGTAAACTGCAGCCAGCCCAACAGCAAATATGTAGGAGGATTGGATGATTTGAGCGGCTATATCTCAAGTTCTTGGCGGCCGATTTTCTTTTCCACGTCAGTTGCGACAAGAGGAGAGGTAGGTGAATAGTTTTGTAATGGTTACTTAGAAGGTGATTGAACAAATTTAGATCGAGAAAATACTAGTTCATTTCTTCGTCGCTTACTTGATAAATCTGACGATTCAATGACCTTGCGTTTGCTTCATCCGTTGGCTTTCAGCGATAGACGAAGATAGGCTTTTTTACAGTTCATATTATCGTTGCTGGTAAACTCTTCAATTTTTTAATCAAAAAGTGTTTATCTTTTGGCAAAAACGTCTGATCTGATAGAGATAGAAAGGGCTTTACTTGCAACAGCCTCTGGAGTCATGATATTTTGCATTGTTATTCCAGGCATTATCGTTTTCTGCTCTTTCATTTTCCCATTAAAAGAACGGTAATTATTTCGAAATATTGAATTATGATAAATTCACCGCCTTAAGATTACCTTTGCGATCTTGGTAACAAGATATTTTGTATAACTGTTAGTAGATTAATTGCGGTGACCATGTGCATTCTCTACGTACTTCCCACTCGAAAACTCTTATTGCAGATTGGGAAGTGTTTATCAAAGTGACTTTACAGTTTTATGGTTATTCAAAATATCTTAGACACTGTTAGTGCATGTGATATTCCTAAGTTTGATCAAAGTTCGAGCTATTTTTATCTGTTATTTTTTGATCCAGTGACCAAAAGATTTGACAACATCAATGTCTTAATAATTGTGGCATATTTCATTTCTTCACATACTTAATAAACGGTTTCAGACGATAAATCAAACAGCTAGCTGAAGAAGAATTTCCTAACAGATCCAATGATATGGTTGATTCTGTCATTCTGTCAAGTTTTTTGCTTGAGCATTGGGATTCCAAATTTCTAATTTTATACTTAGCCAAAAGCAAAACTTACCCCACATACAAGCGGACACATTTTATCCAGCTCTGATTTACTGGTAATTATATTACAGTCCTGAGTTATTTTTTAAATACAGGAGTAATTGACCAAAATTGGAGTTGTAGATTACTTATATCAGTCTTGTAAACATGTACTAAATCATTACACGAACTCTGAACAACATGGTCTTTTTGCTCTTATTTGAACGTTTCAAAATATGAAGAAAACACCACATCACTGAATTTGAATATAGTCCCAGATTGCAACAATGGACAATCCATGAATGAATTAGAAGTTTGTATAATGGTGATCTTGATGACTGCACTTTTAACTATAAATGTTCTCATGACATCTTCCAAATAGGAATCCCTTGTTTCTCAATGGACAGGCAAGTTTAAAACAGTTGAACAGAATATTCATAAGCTAAAAATTAAATAGAAACCAGTGATTAAAATCATAAATTCTCTCTAGACATTCCAGTAACATTTCATTTCAGGAAAGTATGTGTCCTGTTAAATCCCCCATATTAGAGTATTCCTAAAAACCAATACCAGCCGACAATTTGAAAAAATATAAAACAAAACATAATCCGAAATAATAAAATTGAAATATCACAAACTCATTTCTCGTCTTGTTTCAATCCATATCTTGGATTTCTCAAGATGCTGATCTTCAGATTATGTTTTGTTTTATATAGAGTATTCCTGATTTATGACTATTGGATGAAATTTGTAATCTTTGCTCTCTAAACGTGGTTTCTTATACTGATGTCCGGAAGTGGAAATGTAAAATTGGTTGCAGTTCTTGGTCCCTGTAAGTCCATGTCACACTGCTAAAAGCGATTGATACAACTTAGCGCTCTGAAAGTTGACTGCAAGCCTATAATGGCATTCCAAGTAAAACTTTTTAACATCGTAACTCTTTGTTGCGTAGTAGTTATAGGTATAAAATCATAATAATGCGTTAAACATATCAAGGATCAAATTTAAAACTTGAATGAAAAAACTGCGATCAACATTTTAAAGCAATTCCTACTATCGAATTTTTTTGTGTCACTTTATGACTTATGAGTCATAGAACGTTGCTCTCACGATTTTAGAAGTATTTTAAAATCAGATCCATTGGAATTTATTGTCGATGAGTTAGAAATTAGTAAGTGGATATAAAAATATAACGAAAAATATAACGGACAAGTGCAATTGATTCAACTCTATACCCGTATTCTGCACAGAAAATTTGTTTACATTCCTTCTAATTACAAGCAGAATAATCCCTTACCTTCTCTCTACAGGATACTACTTCCCCATGAAAATCGTGAAGATAGTTTTTCAGCTGCAGCCATTTTAATGACCCATCTTCGTTTTTCACCATCGTGATCCTGGTTGAACTGACTGGAGTTTACTGGCTAAGAAAATGGCGGATCTAGCGCATGCGCACTGGAAAACGTGGACACTTTGCAACCCCGAGTGGCCCTTCTAGTCATTCCTTTATTCTGTGGTTCAAACATTGAACTCTAAAAAGACTGGATCCACTGATCAGTGACTGGAACGATACCTGCAACTGTATTTTGAAGCCATCATGGAGGCTGACATGTAGGTCAATTTGCAGGTCATCCCAGTCCCCTTCGCGATAAAAACGCAATCTATTTTCATAAAACTTCACCCAAATTTCAGATTTTTTGACAATTTTCTTTTTTGTCCTTGGTTAAGTGGGAGATAATGTCGTTAGGACTGCATATTTGTTAGAATTAACTGTCCGTGACCCACACACAGGCGTACGGGCCCTAATCATTTGGGGGGGGGGGGGGGGGCAGAGACGATCTGCCCGAATCGCTCTGCTCGAATGTTTAGTTTGAAAAAACCTAGGAATAACAATTACATACTGCACACGGTATATATATGGCAACCTGAATGCACACTAATATCCAAACTCTTGTTCATCGTCCCCGATTTTTTAAAATTTTTCTGTTTTAATCACGCTTAGAAATTTATTTTTCCCAATTCTACCTGAGCTATTTGCCCGAATCTGGTCTTCTCCAAATTTTGGGGGGCAGTTGCCCCCCTGTCCCCTGCCCCCTACGCTTATGGACCCACATGGCTTCCCCCCATGTCGGCTTCACTCAATAGTAAGGCCAGACTAGTGAACTCAATTTCCATATCTGGAATGCTAACTCCCAGTCATTTGCTCGGGCAAAAAGTGAAACCAAGATGGCCGCTCATGGAGGGAACAGTGAACTCAATTTCCATATCTGGAATGCTAACTGGCCAATGAAAAGTGAAGCCAAGATGGCCGTCCATGGAAGCCAATTTTGGACGTCAGTTTCAGTCCCCTATGCGGGCTTGTACTTCAGTTTTAGTCTCCTACGCGATTTTTACACTTTCCTGTACTGTTTCCCGAAGAGTTTTGTTTGAAAATACTCGCAAAATATTTCTTCAAAAGACAGAAATGAGTTTAAGAATTTCAAATATATTTCGACAAAGTCAAACCGAGTTACAAGTTATATATTTTCACGAAAATAAATTACCAAACTGACGAGGCACCTCTCTTTTTCTTTTTTCCTTTGTTTTTGTACCAAGTTGCAATAAAAATATTAAAAATCGCCGTTTCTTTGTGTAGTCCGTCAGATATTTTTGCAATAAAGATAAATTAAAATGTAATGCACTGCACAAACACAAAAAAATCACCAGTAGAACCACCTATTAGCTTTGCTAACTTCATTTTTATCTTTTTGTTTGTAAATTCCCGCTTTCTCACTTCATTTAACCTGTACGTTTTGGCGCCGAAAAAAGTTTCGTGAAACCGTGATGAAATTATTACGGTAAGGCGTTCACACGATGCCGGTAGAGGTACAGTTTCATTACAGTTTCAAATCATTACGGTTAGCATTACGGTTTCATGTTTTTTCATACCGGTATCGTGTGAACGCAAAGCCTAACCGTAATTATTTTGTTACGGTTTCATTTCGTACCGGCATCGTGTGAACGGGGTCTTAGAGCTTACTGGGTTCAACTAAGGATCTCCAGCTTAGGTCTGCCAGCAACAATCTGGAGTTGCGCAGTGTGTGACATCCGGGCTTTGTTATTTTCCTTACTCGGCGTGACGCTGGCTCATAGCTTACTTCAGAATTTCATTTGCAGTAACTACTCCGAGTTTAGGTGTGCAGAATATTTATAAAGGAGACTTAAAGATGACAGCCGAATCGGTCTTTCATATTTGGAGGTTCACGTTGGGGTCAGTATTTCTGAGTATGTTCTTTCTTCATTTTGGTAAGTAAGCGAAACATTTAAACTTGTACATGGTATTGGTGATAGAATCAAGACTATATGTAAAGCCGAAGGTACATACTTCGCAATGTCCTGATTTTTCAATTGAATAATTTGGCAAAGCGCATAATTCCCAGTTCTTGTGGGTATATGCTGTTACCTTTGAAACGGTTTTAAAAGTACATAAAGACGGGTCGAGTTTACGTTTTTGCTTGATTGTCATATAAATTGATTGCCTGTATCCTTTCACTCGAAGACTTAAAGAATTCTTAAGGGCATCAACACTGAATTAGTCTATTCATGAGTTCAGTTCTGGCTTGCCTTTATAAATCCAGTTTTAACTGAATAACACTTCTACATTATTAATACATGACCAAGCTTACTCAAATATGTATCATTGAGAATGGCGCATGTACGTGATCGTGTATTTTCATTTGATCGTGGAAAAAAAAGGTCTCCGCTCGTCGGTAGTTCGATGGAGGTTCTTCTGTGAATTACAGTCGAGGACCTTTGCATAGAACGCGCTAAAAAGTATTACGATTCCGACAGGACAAATAAGTTGGATTCCTAAAACGATGGCTTGTAGTCAGGATCTTTTATTTACTATTTTGTTATTACCATTGTACTGGCGTCGCTTTGCGTTGAGATGAGTGTTAAAAAAATACACAGCGTTAAGAATGCGGTGTTATGAATGTTTCTCATAAGAGCCAACGATGTAGGTGATCGACATGTTTATAGAATCATGTGTTTAAAGGGTCTCGCTTGATTCAGTTCAGTTAGTTCAAATTGACGCTTGTGTTGCCATAATCATTAGTTTTCCCCCATGCTTATGTCTAGGTTTATTCCTTGCCTGGTTTTTATTCTGTAATGCAGTGAAGGCAGTCGGCCTAGTTCGCCGAAGCAATTGTTATCATTTAATGTTATACTGCGTGTAATCTTTAAAATACACGTTGCTCACTGTTCTGTTTTCAGTTCGGTTCGGGTAAGAACACATTTAAAGTAAAAAGTCTTCAGGCTTGTTCCAATTCGGTAAGATTTCCGACGAGTAGTCTCTAGACTCAGAAGAGCAATTTACCATCAGACCTGAGTTTTATACAAGGAGCTGTGCACGTTTATCCTTTAAGACTTGTTGATAGAAATCCTAAATAATATGCACAGCACAAAGTATAAGTACTGCTGTATGGCAGCCATATAAGTGTTGGCAGCCATATAAGTGTTGGCAGCCATGTAGCAAACAGTTAGCACCAGTCTGTTTGCATAAAGTCATTATAAGTGGAAGTGCGGTGCCACATTGTCTGCATTCGGAGGAAAACAGGGAGCAAATTAATACTATTAAGAGCTCAGACAATATACCCATGTCATTTTTCAACTTGGATGCTTGTTTACAGTTGTTTGTCTACACTGAGCACTCCATAATTGATTGTCAAATTAATTGAAAGTTAGTAAAGAATTTTTATACTCTTGAAAGTAAAGGTTAAACATATTGTAGTATCAACAGAATTTTCTGACTGTGAAACTCTGGAGCAAGGCATGCAAAATAATGTATAGTACATCTGCTGGACCTGACTATGTGACTGCATTGCAATTGCATTACAAGCTTCAAGATTACAGTATGTCAAAGGTATGTTTCTAGCAGAATGCTCACAGGTAAACTGTGATCAGTGACTGTAAAAGTCCAGTGATGTCAGAGTTCAGAAATGTCAGCAGCTTTCCAAAATCAGTACATGCAATGTAATATTATTGAAATTTTGCCCTGTGCAATTGTAAAGAACCTTGAAACCTGGTTTGTCAGCAATGTATCAGTGTCTCATCATATTACCAAATTTTATTCGTTTGCCTTCTATCACATCCAATTTCAACTAATGCAGTAGAACTTTTCAAGGCTTTTCTGTCATCTTGTAGGGGGTGCAAAAATACTGGTGCACGCTCACATATGCCAGCTCTTATTTTCACTCTGGCTAAATGAGTTATTTTCTTTAAAATTCCATGGTTTTATACTCAAGTCCATTGGAAGTGTTATTTTAAGAGGTGAAGTATCACATCAGTAACTTTGCAAACTTACGAATTATTTAAAATTCTGATGTATTGCCATTAATAATAATACTGGTAATAATAATAATAATAATAAATAATAGTAATCATAATAAACCAAATGGAGTCATTGAATCAGGTGAAGTTAAGATTCTATGGGACTTTAATATACAATACAATAGTCTAATTGAGTGTAGAAGACCTGATATTGTGGTGGTGTTGAAGAAGAAAAAGGAGTGCAAGATTATAGACATTGCAGTTCCAAGAGACAGTAGAATTGGTGAAAAAGAATTAGAGAAAAAGAATTAGAGAAAATGGAAAAGTATGACGACCTGAAAAGGGAAATAAAAGGGATGTGGGTGGTGAGGAAAAGTGAGGTAATACAAGTTGTAGTAGGTGCTTTGGGAGCAGTTAGTAGGCAACTGGATAATTGGATTGAAAAAGTGGATGTACATATGAGAGTAGAACTTCTCCAAAACACAGCATTGCTTAGAACAGCAAGAATACTGAGAAGGAGCTTGGAAAGCTGAAAAACTCGTAACCTTAGGCTACTAGTTGTAGCCAGCTTTTGAGGGAAAATTAAATACTAGTGACATAAGCTGTGAAAGATAATATAATAATAATAAACTTTATTTTATGAAGGTAACAGATGACAGTTCTTACAAACTGAAGAACTACTGGCCCTCAAACTACACTACTATTGAGTAATAGAAAAATATTAAAAATCTAATATTTACATAAATATGAGTTACTAGAAATTAAAATGGTCAACAGATTTATATTTGTCTAAAAATGATTTCTTTAAAGTATTCTTAAAATAAAGGAGAGAACTTTTATGTAGTGCTGGCAATAAAGAATTCCAAGATTTAATAGCCAATACCATAAATTTTCTTCCACCATCATTCTCATTATAATGTGGCCAAACCATATCAATATGTCTGTATCTAGTTACTGAAGAATGTACATCGGCATTATGAGGAAACATCGTTGATGTGTTTGTTGTGATTGTTGAGTTACTTAACTCATACATATTTTAGTAAAAGCAGATAAATAATGCACTGAAGTTTATTAAGTCATTGTGGGCAAGTAAATGGCAATGTGATCTGGTTATAACCAGCAATCCTGCACCTCAAACATGGCACCTACATGTAACTGTCCTACTGTGAATGATAAAATTTCAATGTAAAAAATTTGCATTCAAATAAGTATTTCAGTATCATAATTTAATGAATACAGCCTAGAATGCTTTGGATTTAAAAGTCAACTTATTTTGGATAAAGCAGCATTAGAAAATGAATTCTTCAATTGAAAGAAAAGGTTCTACCTAAATAACTACTATTAATTATTGCTAGCATATACCTGACAGGGGGATAGTATTTTATTCACAACATGATTAGCCCCTCTTCCTGAGAATATCCTGCACTATTGGATTTTGAGCAAAACAAGATTGCTTCCCATTTTGTTTCAGTTATGGAAGAAGAATTTTTTTTTAATGGAATTGTTGTACCAGACAGTTCCACAAAAAAATAAAATGTAGCATTAAAGTATTCAGAGATATGTATATTAGGTTTTGTAGCCAGATTATTAGCTAGAATCTACTTTTGTTGTTGTTGTCACATAGAACTCATGTCTATGGACCAAAACCTAAAGATACCAACATCTGTTATCTTTTGCTATAGTCTACTCTACCTCCACCATTCCAGACATAGTCTTCCTTTAGATAGTTTCACTCTCAATTATTGTGGTCTTTGCATTTCTCTTACCACCCTTTGCTGTTGAGATTTCTCTTTTATCAGCTTCTTTATCTGGTCTTCCAGTGTCTTTAAACCTCTGCTTAAACATCTGACTACCAGGAGTACTATTTCAACTATGAAACCAGTAGTCTAGGGTGACATTGGTCCATTCAACTTTCTATGATCTTTCTTAATATCCTTGCTGTTCCCAAAATTGAAATCTTCTGGAGATGTTCTATATTAAGTTTTATTCCTATCCTATCTATCCATTTTTCCAGCTTCTTGTTCACAGTACTGAGTGCTCCAATAACTACTGATACTAAATCTAACCTCTTCATTGACCACAACTATTTAATTTCCCAGTTTAACTTGTCATACTTCTTAACCTTCTCCTCTTCTTTTGCTCCAACATTCTTATCATCAGGGATGGCAATGTCAACAATTAAGCATTTCTTTTCTTCTTTCTCCACAACAACTATATCAGGTTTTCAACATTCTATGTGATGATCACACTGTATCATGAAATCCCATAGCACCTTTATCTCACCAGATTCCACCACTCCTTTCAGGGCATGATCATACCAATGAGCTGCTCACTCCAAGCCATATTTCCTACATAATGTCCAATGGACTATTCTTGCCATGTTATCATGTCTTTTATATTCCCTTTGAGCAGCCCTTTTGCATCTGCTAATCAAATGCCCCACGCTTTCTCGTTTTTCACCACACATTTGACATAGAGGTGATTCAACAGTCTTATCCATGTTGAACTTGATGTAGTTAGTTCTTAATGGCTGTTCTTGTGCAGCACAGATAAGAGCTTCTGTTTCTGCCTTTAAATCACTGTTTTTCTTCTTCTTCTTCTCATTATTATTATCTTCTTTACACAGGCAATTAACTTGCCAGTATAATTGCCTAAGGAGCAGGTAATAATGTATGACCAAAGTCCCCAGATTAATACTGTCTCATCCAGTTTCAACCATCAAGCACTTTCCTTAGTGTTTTAGCTGTCCCTAGTAAAATGGTTGTCTGCATAACTTCCACTCTCATTTTAATTCCTATTTCCTTCAGCCACAATTATGTCCTATTTTTAATTGTTCCCAATGCTCCTCCCTTCACCAGAATCACTTCAACCTTCTTCACTTTCCACAACCTTGCAACTTCTCATCATAATTCGTGGTATTTTTCTATTTTTTCTTGTTCCTTTGCATATACTGCACCCTGCTGTTGTTGGGCACTGCTACATGTACATCTATTATTTTACAAATCTTTTCTTGTTTTTCTACTGTCACTATGTCTGGCCTTCTCCTTCTATAACCTTGTCACGCTGTATGTTAAAATCCCATAATAGCTCGACCTCCTCTGACTCAATCATTCTATTAGGTTGGTGTTCATACCATTTTTCTGTCCTCGAAAGTTTGTATTTTCCACAAGTGTTCCAGTGTATCATTGTAGCTCAATTATCATGTCTCCTTTTGTATTCTTTCAATGCTAACATGCTGCATTCACTTGTGATATGATGCACACTTTCTCCTTTTTTCCACACATTGTACATAATGGAGATTCTCCATTTTTATCAATGTTTTTTGACATAATCAGTATCTAATGCCTGCTGTGTTGTGGCACATATCAGTGCCTCTGTTTCCACCTTTAGATTGGCCTTCTTCACCCACCTCCATGTGGTTATTATTATGTTTCCATTAGCCAGTTCATATTCTAGCCATTATTCCCTCCCACCAAATATTGCTGGGAGGTAACTGTGGTATAGGTGTTCCCATAGGTTCACATTAAGGCTGATGCACTTTGGCTGTACATTCACTACTCTGGCTGTATTACTCTGCCAAGCACTTTCCTAATTATTGTTTCCCCCTCAGAAAGCACCATCCTCTGCATTGTAGTGATTATCCTAATCACACTTTCCTCATCTTCAATAATCTTTCTCACTGCTCTTGTTGCATCTTTGACACCACCTCCCAGGCATCCAATTATTACTGGCACTACTTCCACTCTGTACCTTCTTCTCTTTTCTATGGTTTTGAATGCCAGCTGCTGATACTCCTGTGACTTTGTTCTCATTGCTTCCTTGATATTATTATTATTATTCAGGGTTTGAATAAATTATTGATAAAGGATATGTGATTTTTCAGGTATTTTAAAGCTCAATTACAGAGATTATACTACAGTGTTAATAACAACAATAATAGGATTTTTAGAATTTAAGCAAAATATAATGTAGCATTTAACTTATTCCTCATTTACAAAAACAACATGCAGAAATATCTTGTCTGAAATGATGGTTCTCATCTATCATTCCAGTTTCTAAATCTTGCATTATAAATGGTGTAACATCAAGAAATTTTGTGCTGTGCCATCATTTAGTTTTGGTGTTTTACTGGGTAGTTATTCCAAAACTTTTAGCTGATGTTATGGAAGGATTTACTTTCATGTTCCAATTTGACAATGGTGAAAGGGGTAATGAGCAGAATTTCAAATGTGTCAAGGACATTTCTGCACTCAAGTGAGAGATTACAATCGGTAAGACCTTTTTCCACACATTGAATTCAAATCAAATTCAAATTATTTGCCACTTCTTTGCAGCATGTTTACAGGCTTCCTTAGGCAATCAGCATGTTTATTAGCCTGAGTAATTGCACAAAAAGTTTGCATACCAGACAAATTTGATGGTGTCTGGATTAATTTTATGAAGAAATATGTCAAATTTTCAATATGAGTATATACATGTATGTTCAGTTCTCCTACTATGTGATCAAAAAATATCTTGCAGCTAACCCAGTATACCAAAGAATCATAACTACCACAGTACACTAGCCAAAGTAGAAAATTCTGATTCATAATTTTGCTTAAGTTTTCTAAAGTTCTGATTGTGAAAATCAAAATTTGATTTGTGAATCATGGATTAGAAAAAAAAAGAAAATTATTTTTACAGTATTTAGATGCTTCCATATTGCTAGCATTCCTGCTATTTAAAATGTAAATAAAGGCAAGATCACAAGCATAATAGATAGGGCTATCAAAACCTTGGTGAAAAGTTTGTGAAAAAATGTACAGAATTCACATGGTGTTCAAACTATTGCTGGAGATTGAGGGTTTGACCAGTCTTTGCACCAAAATGGCTTTTTAATGGCCATGTCCTTCATTAGATTTCCAACAATGAATTGGCAAACAGTGTGAATGTCCCCTGTATAGTTGGATTATGTTTGGCAAATTCCCCATCCCTACTCTATTTTCTTGTCAAACCTGAAATCAAGATGTCATTGTATAGTACCTTTTATTTGTTACTTATTTGTTTCCCTCTCAATACATACTGTATACTTGCAAACACGTCTTGTCAATATAATAAAACTTTAGCAAACTTAGACACCTAATGAAGCAACAATTTGGGGAGGATGATCAAAAGGATCTTTGGTGAAAACAACAGTGGACTTTCCCTACAGAAAATTTTTGATACTGGAATCTTGATGGCTTAACGTTGGGCTGCCTGTTTGTCACATCAACTAAGACTAGTCTACCAGGTTCACACTTGCATACATGGATGAAGCATTCTTGTGCTTCCATTTCTGACTGTCCTAGCTGATTTATCTCATCTAGGATCCATTCTTTTGAGCTTGATTTCTCTAGATTGGTGAAGAAGTAATTATAGTTAGGTGGCTTCCTCGGGTAATTTTTAATTGAGGGACTGGTTACTATATATTGAAAGACATTCATGTTTAGATATCAGTCATTTCAAGTTGTTATTGTATTACAAAGACATGGTCTGTGTTAGTGCCAGTCTAAAATCTTTGGATTTTGCTTCACTAAATTTCTTTTAGGCAGGACTCATCCCGTTGACGAGTAAAATCGTCTGGCGTTAGCCAGAGTAAAATGAGAGAGAATGCCCTTGCCCCTTAATGGGTTAAGAAGATTGCTGTTTACTCATTAAGGGGCAGGCTTGTCCCCTTGACGAGTAAAATTGTCTGGCATTAACCAGAGTAAAATGATCGAGTGTGCCCTTGCTCCATAATGAGTTAAAATTGGTAAATAAAACGGACAGGATAACTGTAAGTACATATCTAATGTTCAAAATTTTTATTTCAACAAATTATCTGGACTACGTTTATTCTCGCGATGTTATTCTTCACTAAAATATCTCAAGCTAATTTCAGAAAGGTTCACTGAAGAATGCCGATAACGCGTTTTCGTTGTGGTAATTATGAACATATGGCAAAGTTCGACTGCTATTGTTATTATGATAACAGAAAAGTGCCTAATTTGACAACTACCACAAGTTAATGATGTTTATACTTAAGGTGGTAGTTAACCCTAAAATTTGCAGAAATTTTCAAAATTTCTTAAAACAATCTATTTGCACTTCTGAATTGAAATTTTGCTAACTTTTCACACCCCCCCTCAACTTATTTTTACAATATTTCAATAGTTTGCTTCAACATATTAATTTATTTGGAAAAGTGTCATAAAATTTACCGTAGCAACCGTATCAGATGATATCGTTTACTTTGGTTACTATGAGCTTTTTAAGCTGGTCGTCCACAGGATTTTAAGTTTTTTTCTCAATTTGAAACATTTGAGACTTCGGAGTGAAACATTTTGGTGGTAACTGGTGTAGAACGTTGATTGACGGAACGAAAGAAGACACGCAAAACGCGGATGCGAATTGTGCCAGCTTTGTAAGAGTGATGTCTCACGGTTTCAAGTATCCTTCACGAGAAACGCTAAAATGGCGCCAAGACGTAGTTGTCTGTTGAGATGTCAATCCGTCTAAATAAGGTTCTACTTTAATGTTGTTGCTGAATTACGGGACATCATGCCAAGTCCGAGTGATAGTCGATCTGCCCATGGCTTTTCAAAGAACCGAGAAGTTTAGCAAGTCCGACTTGGGCGAGTTTTACTGTATTTTCAATTAGCAGCAAGATCGAACTGTCACATTAAGGCTAATGTTTCATCCACCACCTCTTTAATAGTCGATCTATTTATGTGTATCTGTGATTCGATTCTTGGTGTTTTAAAGCTAAACTGTTAGCTGCTTCCGTATTCTAGTAGTTAATAGTAACATAACTTTTTGAGCCAAATAGTATCAGGCGATTCAAGCGTCAGTTTTATAATAATAATAAATATGAATCACTTTTGTTTATCCTAATATCTTCAAATTGCCACCCATACGTCTTACGTATCGTCGGAACAGGGCCGCCGAGAGGGGGGGGGGGGGCAGGGGGGCGCAGGGGGCAACTTGCCCCGGGCTCCTACTTGATAGGGGCCCCCTAAAATGTTTGAGCTTTACATTTTTGACGTAACAAAGATTACAGACAGTGACATAACAGACGGCAGTTGGGTTAGAGCAATGGTTACTGTCTTCAAAATGCAGGGAAACAGCGTTTCAGAGCGTTGGAACCCAAAAAGGAGACGGGGGCTCCTAACGCAAATTTTGTAAAGGCCCTCTTCAGCTCCATAATTACGTCACTGATTTATCATTTATATATATGACGTCATAAAGGGCCCCAAATCGATATTTTGGGCCCCAGGCCCCACAAAACCTCTCGGCGGCCCTGCGTCGGAATCGAGTCGGATAGAGCCCATCAGATAATCCCACAGGGCCCCGAATACCTAGTTGCACCACTGGCAGAGTACTACCTTTACACTTTTTCTACAACGTTCAGAATCGGCAACTATGTACTCCATTTTTTGAGAAGTACGACTGCACACGGCGAAAGTATGCCGGGCGTTTAGGTACAGTTATACAACCCAAGTTTTGTTCTAGCTACAATTAAGAGCTGCGTTCGATACTCCCTAGATGAAAGCCAGACATCGCGAGCCACGCTTCCGTCCCCCAAATGATTTTGTGTATCAGAATGTGCCACGTCAAGATCCAGCTAAGCATGTAAATTGTGGTACACCACTGGCTAACTTTTGTTGGTCCAGCAATGTAAATTGAGTGAATGTTTGATTTCGGTCAAACATTTTGTCTGATAAATGATGAGGTGTAACAAATCGTAGATCGTTTGGCCACTTTCCCCAAGATCACGAGCCAACAACGATGGCTATTGTTCAACGTCATTCGCAGTTTGTAACTTGTTAATGAACTTCCTATTTAACCCACACGATTTGTGCATTTTCCTTTCACTTAAGCGAGATAAATAATTCTGTGTTATTAATGAATTTTCGTTGGACATTAAAGAAATTTAATCAGCCTTGTTGAAATTTGAAAAATCGGTATTGAATTTAAGAGTTGCGTTAGTAATTCCCGTTTTCTTCACCGGCAAAGGAAAGAAGTGCATAAACTCAAGCCTTCACTGAGGGGGAATATAGGATGCGCTCCTCTTTATCTGTTACGACTGACTTCTCTCACCTCGATCAACTCTACCTCTTTCTCACCACCTCTCCACTGGTTTTCTTTCTTTAACTTTTAGTTTTAGTTCTGATGTGATTTGTTTATCGACTTAATTTGATTCGCATTAAACTTGTTACAGTATATGATGTAAATTGTTTCCGTGAAGATGTATGTTTAGCGACGAAACCTATGGCCTTACTAAATATTTCTGTATTCCGTTGTGAGAATGGATCTTCTCTGTATATTCTGCCGAAATTTGTGAAGTTTGGTTTTGCTAAAGCTTGACATTCAACGTGAGTCTTCTTTAGCTTCATAAACTCGACCTTTCTCTTCATAGTAATATCAAAAATGGAGTGCTGCGCGGGTATTTTCTAACAAACGAGATAAAGTTTAAAGATAGCACTCAGCCAAAAAATGTCATTGGTGATTCAAGTTCGTTTGTAACCTGTCAATGTAAAACAATTCACTGCTGGCTCATCCCGAAAAGAATGCTTGTATACATAAAATTGCAGACTGCACAGTCAGAGAACTAGATAAACCGGAAACTGCGTAGAAAAGGCACAAGGGTGGTCTGTAGAAATAACCAAGGGCAAAAGGATGGCCTGAAAAGAAACAAGGCGGGCTACTCCTTTATAATTTCCAAAGGTTATGTTTAAAATTTCAGCTGCAAGGACAAAAATGTCTTTGAACATTTCAAATTTTGGTCGTCATAGGCCATTTTTCTTTTGCCATCGAAAATTTACCCCAGACGTAGATAGTGCCCATCTAAACCTATTCATGTATGCTGAGCTACACTTTGCCTCGTATTTCTGTGATTTCTAAATTATGCAAGATATCCGGTGGGGAAACAAGATAAATTCATTTCAGGAACATTTTGTTTTTAAACTGTCCCACGCCTTTAACGTCTGTGACCTTTTTTTGTTGGCTTTGTTGAGGTTGTTTGGCTAAGTTTACACGGATGCATTTTTGGATGGCAATGCACATTTCGAGACAATCCGCTTTTGTCAGTGTTTTTGAATCGTATTCTTGTTGTGGGATCCATAGTTGTTACAATTACAATGTGCAATGAATATAAACTTCCACACATCCGTAATAGCACCAACCTTCCACATGCGCACTGTTTGTGTTTAGCATTCAGATCGTCCATTCACATTATCATTAGGTGGCTAACTCGCAATATCTCGAACTTGCACCTTAGCTCGCTATATGAGTTTCTGTATCTCAGTGGTCAGGGCGCCTCACCAGTAAAGAGAAGGTTGGCATTATGATCCTCTCATTGGACACAGGAATCGTTTTGGTCAGTAAACCAGCTTGACGAACGTCCACATATCCTCCAGCTATTTTTTTTGTTTCGTCTTTTGGAACACCGATTAATAATTCATTTACTAATAATGCATTCACTGTTTTGATATATTTGTAGGTGTTCCTGTTTGTAGTCTTCGTTGTGCACATTACAATGGAACTCAGCGAAATGTGACAGTGGTTTCATGTGAGAAGGACGAAGTTTGTTTTGCATTGTGGCGGAATATTAGTGGACATGTCACCGTTTCAAAAAGAGGATGCTTTGGTTCCGATGGAAAACGTATGGAATCAGAAAGTGTGTGTGAGGGTGTAGCTGCTAGTGGAAACCTTACATTTTGCAAGTGTGTGATGGATTTGTGCAATATGAATATTACCTTTTCTGGTCGGAAAAGAAGTTAGTATTCTACTTACCGTAAAAATACAGACTGAATTATTCCACAGGAAATAAGCTACTGTCCTATTGAGTTATATGCCCAGATTTTTCATTACGTTTGCCATTTGTATAGCTCCTTTGAGTAAGTTTCTGCTTGATCGCTTGAATTCCTAATATTCTGACACTAGTAAGATGCTTGAACGTCGACAAAAACCATGAATTATTGAACAAGTTGAAGAGGATTGAATGGGTTGGGACGTCTTTTGGACTTTGCTGAATTATGAAAAACAATGGCAGTAATCGGAAATAAAATCATGCCATTTAAGGTTACCGTGTACTTTAGGTAGCACTTACATGCAGTCTAAAACGCCTAACTCCTCCTGATAAATTGCAGATACTTTACACCTTACAATCGTAAATACAATAAAATCTTACAAAATTTATAGCGAAAATTCCGTGTTAATTTATATTCTGAAAAACCCCGAAATTTTCGCGACTTTCTTTACGGAAACGTCCAAATCATTTCTCAAAATCTGTAACTTAAAGTGACCTCACTGATTTGAAAATCTAATCCAATCCGGGAGATCCGAAGCGAAATTGCTGAAAAGCTTGGCGGAGGTATCCCACATTTACATGTCGTGAGGAAAAAATGAACAAAAAAAAGCTAGTTTCTTACAGTAAGGTAAACCTTTACAAGTCGCCCTTATAAGAGAAACATTCACTTTAACGAGACAGGATACGTAACCCGCAAACTTCATCAAAGTTAAAGACGTTTAGTCGTCATTTGTTCGTAAAATTTTTAAAGGATACTAAACGTCAACACTTTCGCAGCATTAAAAATTAGATTTTCAAAAAATTTTCGCTTACGAAAGTACACGGACCCCATTTCGTCATTAGAAACCTCCAGAAGTCTGGGCCTAGTAATTCGATAGGCGATTGGTTTAACCTTTAATTAGTGAAATGTTTGTGAACTTGTTCTGAAGATGTTGCTGAAGAAGGTTGATATTGTCTTTAACAGAATTTTACAGGATTCAAAAACATTTTATCCTATGAAATTTGCATTCCACTGGTCAACGAAGGGCTAAGTCAACGGCTGTCATCCTGTTGGTTTTATTCCAGCTCATAATTAGACCCTATCTTTTCATACGACTCAATTTGGTTGGTAATGTCCAAGAATACAATTTATACTTCTTAACGTTTCGGCTTGTCACTTAGTTCTAACGACGTCGTATCCATGCAGAGTCTGCCCTCCTTGGGAACTGCACCCAACAATGTAGATTATAGGTGTGCGTGGGGTGTGTGACCCCCCAAAGTTTGCGAAAAAATAGAACGTTCGGACAAAAGTTGGTAAGGTAAAGAAGGTCAAAATCTATTTTGGTTACTAGTTAATATTTAATTTACGTACTGGGGCAGAGGAAGCGACGGTACACCATACATGGCTTAAATGTGCGTTAAATTAAATAGGGCAATTTTTGAAAGTACACAATGTACGGGCAAATTATGCTGGATACTCTCCCCCCTATCAAAATGGGTTAACTACGCCATTGACTGCGCCGCGAAACGTACATTCTGGGATAATCCATATCTGAAATCACGATTTGTTGTTTCCGTCTCTTGCCGACACCCAATCAATGCAGGATCTGGACCCGAGTTTGAATGTGACCGGGGCTCTGGTGCGAGGTTGCTCAACCCCGGGGGTCAAAATCGCGACCAGAATGAGATTTTCTTCATTTGCGAGTAAAATTTTTGAACCAGTTACTATTTGTGACATGGGGCTTGTTAATCGTCCTACCACTTTTTTTATCCTAATCCTTCGAAACTTTCTCATTTGAAACTTTCAATTACCATTACGCGATTCGTTGAAAGTTTCAATTTTTTAACGCGACGAAATTTTCACAAATTAATTTT
Source organism: Heliopora coerulea (assembly GCA_030142905.1). NCBI lineage: Eukaryota > Metazoa > Cnidaria > Anthozoa > Scleralcyonacea > Helioporidae > Heliopora > Heliopora coerulea. The sequence continues at coordinate 308,600 of JASJOG010000137.1, read as the reverse complement.
TCCCAGGGCAGTTTTCGCTATCTGCTGCTTCTAGCGGTCGTACCTAATCGCAAAAGTTCTGCACCTAAATCTTCCTGTTTTATAACTACAAATTTAGATACGGTGGCATTTTCCCGATCTTTTCTTTTTATATGTCCCGCGGCCGTTTCTGGCTCCGGCTATCCTCCTTAAGATGCTAAGTCACGGAGAAAACTGCTGCCCGGGCTATCTAAATTAAAGTGTCCGTGTTCGTCTCATAAATTAACTCTTTTTGAACATAGATACTACTCCAACATCCACCAAAGATCAAGACAAAAACGACAAAGAAAAACTAAATCTCTTGGTTATTTTGGTGCCTGTTGTTTGCGTCTGTATATTGATTGCGTTTCTGGTCTTCATGTACTGCAAAGCAAGATCTCATTCCAAATCTCTACTTGACGACTCCAGCAAAATGACAGAAGCGGAGAATCTATTACCGGTGAAAGAACTCCCTCCAATAGAATTGTTGGATTATTTATCCCAAGGCCAGTTTTGTAGTGTTAGAAAAGGTGTAATGGGTAGTGTTAATGTTGCTGTGAAAATCTTTCCAGTCACCCAGCGTGCAAAGGCAACTCCGTCAGCGTTGACCGAGAAGGACATCTACATCACCTGTAACTTAAATCATGAGAACATTTTGAAGTTCATCGCTGCCCAGAGCCACGATGAAGGAAGTCAAACGCAGTTGTGGTTGATTACTGAATATATTGAGAAAGGATCATTGTCCGACTTTCTGAAACAAAATACGATTACATGGGATAATCTTTGTCACATGGCAGAAGGAATGGCTTTGGGCATGGCTTACTTGCACGCTGAGATACCAAAGCAGAAACCCTCTATTGCACATCGTGACATGAAGAGCAAGAACGTGCTGGTTAAGAACAATCTGACCTGTTGCATCTCTGACTTTGGTCTGTCTCTCAAGTTTGACAGTAAAAATGGCCCAGGAGATACCCATGGCCAGGTGCAGTACATACGACTACTGACATTAATTACACCTTTTGCTGTTCATTACCAGAAAATATGCTATCATTAATACCAATGTCAAACTCATTAACGCAAAAATACATTCATTTTATTCAATCGATATTCATTAGCGCAGATACGCAACCATTTGCATCAAAGGGCATTCTGTAGCGCCAACAGACGACCATTAACACCATTCTAATATACATTAGGGATAATAAAATTTCAACTAGGTAAATTATTTCTCTTGTGTAATTGAAATTTTATTATCCCTAATGTATAGTAAAATGGTGTTAATGGTCGTCTGTTGGCGCTATGGAATGCCCTTTGATGCAAATGGTTGCGTATGTACGCTAATGAATGTCGATGAAATAAAATGAAAGTATTTTTGCGTTGATGAGTTTGAATTTGACGTTAATGAAAGTTTTTTTCTGGTAATGAACAGCAAAAGGTGTACTGCGTGCGTATTAATATTTCGTGAGAAGGTTTCTTTATTACCAAACTAAGTTCAGTTAAAACTTATGGCGAAAATATACGATTCATGGCTAGTGCGTACGCTCGGTAATCACGCGAAAGTTGGTAGGGTACGTACGGGTCATGGAAAACCTGGAAAGTAGGAAAATCAAAATTTCAAAATTCAGGCCTGGAAAACCTGGGAAATTAGTGTCGGTCATGGAAAGTCTTGGAAAATTAAACTTCTTCTGGATCAGTGAATAATTCTATCTCAATTTTCTTCGCTCACATTTTCAAGTTTCTTGGGGCCACCAGTGAACGTGAAAAATATCGCAAAAATTGTATCTACGATACACGTAACCTTTATTTGTCACAGCTTGGCCGCACACTTCAGTTCAGAGACTGGGTCCCAGCTACCTCTGGTTTGATGGAGCCCCTGTTCAGATCGCTTCGTCGTTTCTAGCTTTTCCAGGTCATGGATTATTGTAAATATGGTCATGGAAAAGTCGTGGAATTTTGATGGACCAATAGTGTTCGAACCCTGAGTTGGTGTATCAGAAATCGAACTAGTAAGTGAGATTTCTGAAACAAATCAACAAGTGCGTAGATACCATACAAAAGCACTTCCCGCGCTGTAATTCGTTTACTTCTATGGAAATTTTCTCTATCGTTCAAAAAGTTTTGTTCTTGTTTGGACGAAATACAGTACTTTGGCCAAACGTGAAAAAGTCGTTTTACATTTCTGATCGTCCAAAGTATTAACGTTTCCACGTTATTAATTTAATTAGTAAAGGCCAGTGTGTATGGAGTAATACGTGATTTCCGCAAATTTCGTGAGTGGTACTGGTTGCTCGGCTGTCATTAGTTTAATCGAGATTAAACACAAACTCCAAAATCATTTTAAGGTTGGTACGCGTCGATACATGGCCCCTGAGGTACTGGAAGGAGCAATCAACTTTTCTCGGGAAGCTTTTCTTCGGATTGATATGTACGCCTTTGGTTTATGTTTATGGGAACTTCTGTCACGATGTACTGCTGTGGAAGGTTAGTTACGTACGGTATTTTCTGAGTTCTATCGCCGCAGCTTCTGTTGCCTTGAGTCATTACTGCTACGTATTAGCGAAGTTGTGTTCAGGATAGTAACTGCATGGCTACCCAAATGTGAACAAGTCACTGTTAATAGTTCTGCACAAAGTCAATCAATTTTCCTGAGTTAGATTTTGACAAAAACTAAATTGTTTTGTTTGTAGCTGAAATTTACGTCAAAATACTTCTTAGAAATTGTACTTAATACGTAGTCAGTGAACAGTTTACTGAAGTGGACGTCGACGTTGCGAAGACAAGGTAGCAGTACGGTAACAAGGCTTTTAACTATATTTCATTGATAGGTCTGACCTTGGCGCGTAAGTCTTCCTAAGAAAATAGTCATTGTCTTTCAATTATTTTCATATTTTGCATGTATCAGTGTAAGTTACGAACTAATTTGAAGTGCTATATTCAACGAATGTTTGGCATTTACACTTGCACGATCACGTAAACGGTGTTCATATTTGATGACGGAAATTTTCGAGCGTCACAATCGTATATTTCGTGATCCAACCGGGACCTGTTGCGAAAACTGGCATCGCTTGAGCCTCTGGCTGGGAATAGAATCTGCGACCTTGCGAATCCAGTGCTACTAAGCTATGAAGGCTGTTGCTGAATTTATGGCCTCGAGTTTTGCACTACTATTGGTAATACCGATAAATTGAAGTGTACATGTATATTCAAAGAATTTTTGGTATTTACCCTCTAAAATCATGCAATACTCTGAAAACGAGCATTTAATCAATCACTAACTCCGTTTCATATGATCAAGTGTAAATGCCAAATATTCGTTATTCCAAAATCCGTACTATGTTTTTTTCACGTGAACTTATCTAAACTTCGACCGTCATTAGTGTTTTGTCTGACTCTTTCAAGGGCCAGTTGGCGAATACAAGTTTCCTTTTGAGGAGGAGGTTGGTATGCATCCCAATCTGGAGGAGTTGCAGGACATTATCGTTCACAAAAAAGTGAGACCGAAATTCCGTGATGACTGGAAAAACCACATGGTTAGTTAATTCGATGTTATTCAAATATTGATTGGATGCCATTCGCGGGGCGAAAAATGAAGAAATTCTTCTCAAATATGAGAAGACCTGGATATTATTTTATTTCCGTAGCAAATGCGTTTTAAATTATATCGCAATGTTTTACAAGATTGTTATTCTGTTTCATGTTAGGTGTGATTTGGTGGAATAATTTTTAATTTTTAAGAGAACTATCCTATAAAGCAGAATTTGGCGTGAAGGTTTTTATGTCATATGTTACCGCATTTGCATACCTTTCTAATTAAGCAAGATATGGAAGTGCGGTCAATGCCATTTTCCATCGTTTCGAGACAGAGCCCATGCGACGAAGACAAACTTAATTTTCGCATCACGTACACTTTACCTAAAAAAATTTCACAACCAAAATTCTTGTGCTACGGAAAATTGTTCTGATGTTGGACGTTTGAATTTAATTTGAAGTAATCGAAAAAGCCGGAAACATTAGCACGTATCTTAAGTTAACCGTGGCCATGTTTGAATCAAAGCGGGTTTACATTAATCGCAGCGTTGAACAAGAACTTTGGAGTATCGACGAATGATTAATTTCGGGTTGTCTTTTTTAGGGAATTGCTGGTATAATAGTGACGATAGAGGAATGTTGGGATCATGATGCAGACGCACGTTTAACAGCTGACTGTGTTGCGGAGAGGTTAAAGCAATTGCGTGCAACAGTGAACATGATTAATGAACGGCAAACAAGTGCACCTCTATCCGTTTCAGTAAATATTAACTCGGGCATGGGGAATGAAGTAACGACTTAGAACAGTTTTGAAACGTAAAGGCCAGCTGGAGTTACAGCTCCACCTTTAATTTTAACCTACCTAAGGTTCGTCAAGTTGGGTTTCCTGTCTGGGACTGCTGTTCATGATGAGTTTCCTGAAGAAACGGGAACTAAATTTGCAGATTTTGTTCGATTTATATTACTCATCAGGTTTTGTGTTTGTTGTAGGATATTTGACCGTGCAGTTGATAGATACTTCACTATATTAGTGTTGGTTTATTAGTGTAGACGTTTAAAGCACTTACAATGGTGCTGTGTCCGCAAGTCGGTTACGATTCTTCTTTACTCTTTGAGGTGTACAGACAGCAGGAATATTTTTCGGACACGTTTAACGTATGTAACCTTTGTAACTAGCTGTTTGAATTTTTTGGCTTTCCAGTTTTAACCAGTGTCAATCCTTTGGAGACTTGAGACATATCGCACTGTATATAGAAATAAGTCTCATTATAGTATGTAGAAATATATGTAAAGTTATATTAAATACCAGTTAACGTAAATTTTAGAAAACTATTCAGCTCATATAGGAAATGTCATCACTGGGATCTGGATACTGGCAATTTTAAAATAGTCTTAATAAGTGTTCGTGCTATCATCGTTTTCCATTCAACGTTTTTGAGGAAGCTTATAATTACCGAGATGATTACATCTGGATTAATTGAACAGTTTTCTCTTGGTGGACGTCACTTTGCTTTTTTAATATTTCATCCTCCAAAAAGTATTGTTTGCATGCTTGGAGGGTATGCTGTTCCCGTATTCATTCCGTATATTTCCAACACGAGCGACACTTTGTAACTGTCACAAACACTTTTCCAATGTAGAATTTCATATACAATCTAAGAAAATTTGTTTAAAGCCCGTATTCACATAAAAAAGTTGGTATAAGGTGGAACGGAAGGGTTGTAATGTAAGCCCTAACTCAAAATTATGGTCGAATGCTGTTGAGACAAATGTGGAAACGATAAAAAAAGTTGCATTTTCCGAGATTATGAGCTCACATACCTATCTTTCCTGGCACCCTCACCCGATGTTGTTCAGTGTTTTTTTCGTCATGAAAAACGATTTGCCCGACACAACTGCAGGCAGTGGGAGAGGGTATACAGTGAACTCTAAGGCGGACACTCTCGGGACCAAATTTAGTGTCCGCCTTAGAGAGGTGTCCGCCTTAGAAAGAGCTGAGTAATCTGACACCCAAACGTCAAAACTGTTCTCCTAAAGTGAGCGTTTTGTATTTTACAGAAGCATTTTTGGAGAACGACATTCTCCACTACAAAAGTAGCGCAAACTGCGACAAGAATGTCACGGTGTAACTTGCAAGGTTGATGGAATTTCCGGACAATATGGCTAGAACGATGTGCAAAGTGCCCTGGCATGCCTCTGAATTTTTCACAACAACCCGCAATCCATAGCCTTATTTGTGACTTGAGCTTATACGCGCAATAATTTTTTAAAACCCAACCAGTTAGTACTAGCTTGAGTTCTTCGATAAAAAAGTTGTGATGAATTCACATACAGATTGTGTAAATGTGAATTTATTTCTTCACTTTATAACACGTCCTCATTGTTACAAATTATGTTGCTCTCTTGTGTATTTTCTTCCCACGCTATTTTAGGATCACACCCTATTAATAGTTAGTTTAGTCAAAATATTAGCAAAATATCGATACGCACAGGACACCATGAGCAGAGCGTAGAATTTATTCTCGTTTAATTCTTTCGTTTGTGGGCACCATGTATATAAAGACGTCTGGACCCCTTCTCTTGGAGAAATTCTAGTGTGCAAACGAGAGCCCAGCAACGAAAAAGACCCGAATGATGTTGCCATAGTCAGTGATGGGGAAGTCGTCGGCCATGTGCCACTGAACTATAGCCGCTATATTAATCGATTCCTGGAGATCGAATCAAGTAGCGTTTCTTGTGAAATTACAGGAGAAATGCTAAACCGTGGGGGTGGATATGGGCTTGAAGTTCCATGCAAATACACATTTCGAGGCATCCCAGAACACGTGGCCTGGATTGCGAAGTGTGCAGTCATAGGAAACGCAAAGATTGAAACTGCCGTTAATCAAAACCAAGACAGTGGCAAAAAGAAAAGAAAGAGTACAAGTGACTCTACTGATTGTAGTAAAAGATTGCACAAATAAGTTGTCTTTCGACTGCGAAATAAATACTATTCTTTTATCAAAACCAGAAAGTCAGATTGTGTCTATTATGTCGTAGGTCATTTAGCGCTAATACTGCCCTGTTGTAAAATTTCGTAAACATCGTGTGTCCACTTTGAGAGGTATTTTGAACCAAGACGCTGGGAAAAAAGTGTCCGCGTCCGCCTTAGAGAGGTGTCCGCCTTAGAAAGAGTTCATTTACAGAGAAACAAGCGTGATACTGCAGCGACCAAATTTTGTGTCCGCCTTGGAGAGGTGTCCGCCTTAGTGGGGTGTCCGCTTAGAGAGAGTTCACTGTGGATTAACAGGAAACTATTTCCTATTTAACTCTTAGCCAGCTAGTAGGATAACACAGGGGCTAAAGAAGTTCCCGTCTTTGCTCCTCCCTTTCTCCCGTTATGAGTACAGTAAGTTCACAGGAGTAGAGTCTGCAGAGCCCCCACCCACACCCGTTCACTTGCACATGGGCTCCAAGATTATAGGTGGGTTTGGCAATAATCTCGCAGAATAGTCCGGTTTCTTTTCAGGTGGGAAACTTTCGGGTTTTCAATGAAGATATCACGCAAAATCGCATTCTAAGTGAGTTGACCTAAAAGACATCAAAAATTTTTCAGCCGGTAAAGAGTTTAACGAAATTTGAGGGAATTCGATTGTTAGTACATTATTGTAGCTCAAAAGTTGCCAGTAATGGTAAAAATTGGCGGTTACATGATCGTCAAAACTTCATTGAAAACCACACCATTTGCTAATAGTTGCCGAGTTATTCACATTCGACATTTCACTTCAATGCTGCCGTTTCTTTAAAGGTGCTACGTGAAGTTACGTCGGGGAGTCGGATCATGTTTTTCCGAAAATTGTTAAATTTTAAACTTGCTATGAGGCCATTCTCAAACAACCTTTGAAGATAACCTTTCTGTCGCCAGAAAGGTTTCCTTTACCGTACGCATGGGGTTTGACATGAATATCTCCCCAATTTTGTTATTCTATAATTACAGTGTGTATGGGCAGAAAACTCTAGCGTAATTTTTCGTATGAGAAGCAGAATGAAATTGAAGCGAAAGCCACGTGAATCGTCCTCGAACTTTTCCTTTTACAGAGATTACTGAATGGGATACTTTCGTCTTTAGTCCCTGAAAAGGCCGTAAGGCCAATTTGAAATTTGAAACCTCGCTTTCAGCTTGTCGCTAAACCGCTGAGCTTACGCTCAGAATTAGATGGTCTGCTATCCAAATAATACACTCTTCGATCTGCATTGCTGGATTGGTCGGGGTTAGACCTGCTCCAAGTCTACCTCTGTTTTTGTTTCGGAGTGAGCAGGATAGCGCACGAAGCGTAAAAAAAATAAATTAAAAAAAAAGATTGATGAAAAATATTGTAGCGCGCCAGTGTGTCGTGCGCTCTCTTGCTCACTGCGAAGTAGAGGCAGACTTGAAGCAAGTCTAGAGCAGAGAAGAATGAACCAGAATCTTCATACTCGCTTACCATTAAACACCCGCAAAAGCCAGGCGATAATATTTGGTACAAGAAGTCTCCCTTAGGAAAGAATGAAGTCGGGAAGCCACTTTTGAAAGCTCCTCAGAACAGTTCCATTCTTTGATCTTGTATTTCAACGCTACTCGACTCAGACATACCTGTGATTGTGTAGTCTCGAGATTTATACAAATCAGCATCTATTCAACTTCAGCGAAGAATGTCGTTTACATGCTTAGTCGCTTAAGGTGATGTTACACCAAGCATTGTTTTGTGCAACTTGCGTCGCAAAAAATTCTCACGTATTGCATACGGGCATGTCACACGTCACATTTTCCTAGTAACTTGCGTGACAAAAACAAAATGCTGCAAGTTGCAAACTATAATCCAACATGGCAAGCAGTACTGAGCGCTGAAAAGAAAGCACTCGCAATTCTCGAAATACCCAAACGAGAGGTTAAAGAAAGCTTGGATGAGATCATGGATTTCAAGAAGAGAGGAAAAAGAATGTTTTCATCAGGTATTCATTTGAACTCGTCATATTGACACGATGGTTTACTGGTTTTGCGACCCAAGTCGCATCATCAATATTACACGTAATTTTGCCTTTCAACTTGCAGAAATTTGTTGCAAATGTAGAGACCAAATCAACGTTTCGTGCAACTTGAAAAACTGAAAAATTAGTTGCGTTAGGGGGTGTCACACATGAAATATTCACGTGCAACGTGAATTTTATTTCTTTGCGACACAAGTTGCACAAAGAAAAGCTTCGCATAACATCACCTTTAGCAAATGTCCTGCCTATCAGAAAGCGAGCTCCCTTACGTCTTTACAATCGCGTAGCTAGGAATTTGAAAATGGGTGTGGGGGGGTAGGGGAAATTTTTAGACCAATGTATCGACAAGATGTTAGCAATGCACCGACAAACATAATTAAGTAAAGATCAAAGTTAACAAAGCCGAAAGCAGGAAAAATTTGAGTTGCACAAATGTATCAACTTAATAAAAGCAAGCACAGTCTCTCTTCACTGATTTATCAATTATCAGGGGCGAATCCAGACTAAAATCTGACTTAGGCACTAGGATACTGAAATAGTTTGATGTTTGAGAAGACGTGAGAGCTTGGATATATTGAGGTAGATGAACGATCTTAAAGCTCGATACTCAGAAAATGATTTCTGAGCCCCATCTGGGGCTCAGAAATCATTTTCTGAGTATCGAGCTTTAAGATCGTTCATCTACCTCAGAGTACTGAAACTTAGGGGGATCCTGGGGTACGCTCCCCCGGAAAATTTTGAGTTATTAGAAACTCTTAAACACGATTTCCTACATTTTTGACAGTGATTTACCAACGCAGGAATAAATCAAAATCAGAATATTTTTCAATGGAAAACTAGTCATTTTTCTGAACACATACTTCCCAAAGTATACATTTGATGTATGTACAATTTAGGGTAAGGTATAACTCGCTACAAACCAGCGCAACCAACACCCAATTCTTGCTGGCATTTACTGTATAAAACATTTTACTGCACTTTATTACAAGCTCCAAGCAACTCACATTCATGCACGTTTTAGTTTTGTCAAGAAGAGTTGTAACCACAGTAACTATAGCAATTAATGCAACAAACAAAAAGCAAAGTAAAATCCCAAATTATTGGTTTTTATCATATTCTAAATAAACTGTAAATGCAGTGTATTACAACTCTTGATCTGTCCATAACAATTTTTAATGAGTATTGAGTTACCTAAATAAAATGTAAGAGTTCATTGCAGCAGTGAAAAAGTATAGTAAATTGGATTACAAATCCATAAATACATTCTAAGTTTACAGTATCATCTTTCTGGAGCTTCTTTCTGCGAAAAAGGAATAAATGATCTGGGGCTGATCTAGGATTTTATGGAAGGGGGGTGTGCAAGATCAGGTGTGGCTCCAAGGTTTTGAGAAGGGGGTGGTTAACCGGGCCATTGGTTGTTCTACGTTTTTAAAGCGGTAGCAGCTCTTTTATCACTTAAATAGAATGCACAGCTTAAGAAAACAGATGCATATAAAGTTTATCATGTAAATGTAGAGACTGTGGGGAGGAATCCCCACATTGTTTGCTGTCTCAAACGTTCAGGGGGTTTAAACCCCCTGAACTAGGCTTTTATCGATTGTGCGACTAAAAGTAGGACTTTATGTTACTAGTACTGCTAGTTTTTAACCAAAATTATGTTAGAATTATGCTCGTTTTTAAAGATTATGCTAGTTTTTCTGAAATTATGCTTTCACAAATTAATTCTAATAGCTCGAAATTAAATGCTTGTTTTTATATAGTAACAAAAGCAAAACATGTTGTTGTTTCCAACGTTGTCAAGTTTTTAATAGATTGCTCCCCATCACCTGAAATGTTTTAAATGCAACACAAAATTGCACTGATGCCTTTAAAGTGGCCTCAAAAAGTTCCCTGCTGCATTACACTTGCTTGCAAGTAATCAAGTTAAAGAATATTCGTTGAATCGACAGTAAGGTTAGAAAAAAATCCTACAACAGCAGTTCAGTTAAATTTAATCATTCTGTTTTGACTTTGAGAGCGTGGACTGGATCGGAACTGAAGTTCCGTTGAGCCCCAGGCGCCTAGACTAAGGCCCTCTCAGTGAACTCAATTTACGCGACCGTCTTTAGTAAGCTTGACCTTAATCAAGGTTACAACCAGCTGGAGCTGGCACCGAAGTCGAGGTATATAACCACTTTTAGCACTCATCTTGGCCTCATGCGCTACAAGCGTCTCAACTTCGGCATATCCAGCACCGCAGAAGTCTTCCAAAACGCCATTCGGGAGACCCTTGAAGGCATTAAAGGCGCAGTCAATATCAGCGACGATATACTTGTCTTCGGCAAGAACGAAGACGAGCACAATCACGCACTTGAAAAAGTATTCCAGCGACTTCAGGACGGAGGTCTGACCTTGAACCCACTCAAGTGTGAGTACAGCAAAAAAAACCTTGAATTCCTGGGGTATGTCTTTGGCGAAGGCGGCATGGCCCCCGACCCAAAGAAAGTTAAGGCCATCTTAGACCTCAAAGCTCCAACATCAATTACAGAGGTCCGTAGCCTGCTAGGCATGACCAACTACTGTTCCCGATTCATCGAGGGATATGTAACAATAACCCAACCGCTGCGAGTGCTCACCCACAAGAATTACACCTCGGAGTGGACCAACAAGCACGACAATTCTTTGGCCCAGCTTAAACATGCCTTAACCAATGCACCGGTCACGGCGTACTTTGATCCTGCCAAAACGACTGAACTCTCCGTCGATGCAAGTCCCGTCGGTTTGGGTGCCATTCTGGCACAAACTGATCCCATGACAGGTGAGATGAATGTTATCGCCTCTGCCAGCCGCTCTCTAACCAGCACGGAACAGCGCTATAGCCAAACAGAATGCGAGGCTCTCGCAGTTGTATGGGCGTGTGAACACTTCCACCTCTACGTGTACGGTAAACCCCTAGATATCTACACGGATCACAAGCCTCTTTTAGCCATTTACGGAAACGCAAACTCGAAGCCACCAGCACGCATTGAGAGATGGGCACTCCGACTACAGCCCTACCAGATAACCGTGCACTACAGAAAAGGCGAAGGAAACCCTGCCGGCTACATGTCGAGGCACCCATTGAAACACACACAACCCGTTAGCAGACAGGAAAAGATCGCTGAAGAATACATCAACTACATTGCCACCACTTCAGCTCCAACTGCACTCACTCACTATCGCAACACTATCGCAACACTATCGCAACACTATCGCAGAAACCACAGGGCGTGACCCGACTCTTCAAGCAGTTATGGAGGCATTGCAAACAAGCAAGTGGCACGAATCAGCCAAGTATCCCAAGGTTGACCCCGTTGCCTTTCGTACATACGAACGCCTCAGAGAGGAGCTGGCCATTGGAACAACAATGCAGGTCATCATTCGAGGAACAAAATTGGTGATCCCAAAGGAGCTACAACGTCGTGTCGTAGACCTGGCCCACGAAGGTCACCAAGGGATTACGAAGACCAAGGCATTATTGAGAGAAAAAGCATGGTTTCCGAGAATCAACCAACTAGTAGAAGTGTAACTGTTCAATGTCTGTCAATATTTCAGATAAGCGGTCTACATGAGTGTAAAATGTGTTAATTACTGTGTATCCTGTTTGTGTGATCTTTATGTTAACTTAATTACTCGGAGGAAATTAAAAATATAAAAATAGTAACATAACAAAGATAAAAAGAGAGGTTGTAAAAAGAATAAAGTTAGATTTGCACTGGATCTCAGAGTGTACGCGTTTCCATGCGATCGGCACGTAACAAATTTGGTGGCAGCGGTGGGATCTGTTGAATCCCCAACCATGGCGACAGCAATTTTGCCTGGTAAATTTGAGCACGGAGACATAGTAACTTGGCTTCGCGAATTCGACGCTTGTGCAGAGGCAAATGGATGGAACGCGGATGCCAAAATCAAGAAGTTACCCGCTTTTCTTCGGGGACAAGCAGCGAGCCATTTTTACGCATTTGACGATGCAAGCCGTGAGTCCTACGCCAACGCAGTCAAAGCTCTGAAAGAGGCAATGTGCCCACCGGCCAATAAAGAAATTTACTACGCCGAGTTTGAGACGAGATTGTTAAAACCAGGCGAGGACCCATCCGTTTATAAATGGGAGTTAGAGCAGATCCTGTTAAAAGCAGATCCTGATGTTGACGAAAGAGCAAAAACAGCACTCCTGACGAGACAGTTCATGAAAGGGTTGCCAAAGAACATAAAGATAAAACTGTTGGAAAGCGACCCTGCCCCAGATCTGCCGAAGATGGTTTCCTTCGTCAAGCGGTATCGAGCCATTCAAGACTTCACAGACCAGAACCATGAGACGCTTACTGCGAATGTAACAAGTAGAGGAGGTGAAGAAATGGCTACCTTAATTGCGATGGTTTCTGATCTTGCCAGAAAACAAAACAGCATGGAAGAGAAGTTATCGGCAAGCGACCGGAACAATCCTAGAGGGACGGAACAGCCAAGCACAAAACGAGAGAAAAGAACCTGTTTTGTTTGCAACAAGCAGGGCCACATTGCCAGAGACTGCTGGTTCAAAGACCAAAGACAGTCAACCGACTCCAGAACCAACGCTAACAGATGCCACGAATGCCAGGGGTACGGACACTTCGCCAAAGATTGTGCGAACCGTAAACTCCCAAAGGGCGACTCGGTAAGTGGGATCGCAGGTCGTCCTTGGGTAAGTGCTAATGATCGTAGTAAGAGTAACGAAGATTTTTCTGTACCTACACAACCTTTTGTTAAGTGTTTTATTAATGACGTCGAGGTGCATGCACTTATTGATACAGGCTCAATGAGAACATTCATTAGCGATAAAATTCATTCTATTATTGATTTTGATAATCACCTAATGGATACTACCGTGGCAGAACGGTGTCTCTCAATCACAGGGAGTAGTTTAAGTATTCTTGGTCAACTAATGGTAAATGTAAAGCTTCCTAAAAGTAAGGTAACGTACAACGGACGTTTTCTGGTTAGCAAAAACATCAGTTATGACTGCGTGTTAGGGTGGGACTTCCTTAGAGAAAATAGGTTAAGTTTAAAGGGCAATTTTGATAAGGGGTGTAGCTCCTATTACTTAACAGGGCTCTATGGGAGGACCAACGTGAGCTTTTTCCCTTCGACCAAAGGTGGAACGGTTTTGGGAGTAACTGAGGCAAGTAGTGCTGATCCTTTTCAGACCCCTGAAGCTCCTGAGACGTGCGAGGGGGATTCAACCGTTCTCGTCCAGTCGCGTATGAAGGCTGATGTTGTGGTCGTTTTAGACCAAAATGTAGTGGTGCCAGCTCGTACTGAAGTGATCATGGAAGGGAGGTTAATGAAGTCGGCAAGGACTGAAGTAGGTATGATAGCACCCCTAGGTAATAAAGATGTAGGGGAGGGAACGCACGTGGCTCACACCGTTGTCTGTCCAAACGGTAGAAATGTTTTAATTAGAGTTATGAACGCTTTGAGTAAACCAGCAGAGCTAAGGTTTGGTACTAAAATTGCTACATTTAGCCCACTAGTTGAATCTCATAGTAAAGTCGCTGAGGCATGCTGCGGAATTAAAATCGATGATTCGAAGTGTAATAAGGCCAGATTCGAAAAGGTTATAAACCCTGAGCTAGATCGCCTTGCGAAAGATAGTATTTTTGACGTTTTATCCGAATTTAGCGATGTCTTTGAAGAAGAATTAGGCCATACAAACGTGGTAATGCACACCATTAATACCGGTAATTCCGCTCCAATTAAACAACGGCCGCGACGTTTGCCTTACGCCTATCGAGAAGAAGCCGACAGGCAGATTAAGGAAATGTTAGAGCAAGGAATTATTCGACCTAGCACGAGTCCCTGGTCAAGTCCAATTGTCTTAGTAAGAAAACGTTCAGGCGAACTTCGGTTTTGTGTAGACTATCGCAAATTAAACCAGGTGACGCTTAATGATGCGCACCCGATCCCAAACATCACGGATATTCTTGATTCGCTAGGGGATGCCACATATTTTTCAACTTTAGATCTGCGGAGCGGATACTGGCAAATATCTGTTGACCCCAACGATCAATCGAAAACCGCTTTCGCCACCAGTTCCGGTCTTTTTGAGTTTAACCGTATGAGTTTCGGCTTAAAAACAGCGCCTGCCACTTTTCAACGGGCCATGGAAATCATCTTGGCAGGGTTAACGTTCGAAATATGCTTATGTTATCTTGATGATGTTATTTGTTTTGGACGTACTCTTCGCGAGCATAACGAACGCTTAAAAATAGTATTGGATAGGTTTCGGCAACATAATTTGCGAGTTAAATTGGAGAAGTGTCGATTTGCGGAAACGAAAGTGTCTTTTCTCGGCCATGTGGTCTCGAAACAGGGAGTGATGCCAGACCCAAGTAAGGTCAAAGCGGTACAGGAAATTGCACCCCCGACGTGTCTAAAAGAACTGCGGAGTTTTCTAGGGCTAGCTAGCTATTATCGGCGCTTTATTCCTAACTTTGCAACTATCGCTGCTCCGTTGACAAAACTTACAACAAAAGCTGAATCGCAGAAACCTTTCTACTGGTCAAACGAATGTGAGATTTCTTTTGTGCACCTTAAACGTCAGCTCTGTTCCGCACCATTATTAGCCTATCCAAAATTCGACCGAGAGTTTACGTTATATACCGATGCGTCAGATGTTGGCCTCGGCGTAATTTTGTCTCAACGCGATGACAACGACGTGGAACGAGTCGTAGCTTACGGTTCTCGCAGCCTTACACCTCGAGAACGCAACTATGCTACCACCGAGAAGGAAGCTCTCGCAATTCACTACGGGACACAGCATTTTCGTCTTTACCTTCTAGGCCGCAAATTTATCATTGTCACTGATCACAGTGCACTTCGTTGGCTAAATAGTATAGAGCCAAAAGGGCGGGTAGCGCGGTGGTTAATGGATTTGCAGGAATTTGAGTTTTCGGTTCAACATAGACCTGGGAAATCACACTGCAATGCCGACGCCTTATCTCGCTTAGTGAACGAAAGCAGCGACCGCGTTGCGGAATGTTCAACCTCCCGTTTGGTTACATCAACACAATACACTTTATCTGATTCAATGCTTAACCCTAAAGCGCCCCCCTTTCAACCCTCTGCGTGTAAGGAAGTATGTTCCTCTTACCATACCAGTGCAGTCACGATCAATCAGATAATTAATTTGCATGAAGCGCAACGCCAAGATGCGTGTATTTCTAAGGTCATTGAGCTCAAACTTCAAAAGAAGCCAAGACCTGACTTTAACGACTGGAAAGATGACCCCATATTACGAAATTTTTGGTATAATTATGACCGATTATTTATGCATGAGGACCTTTTAGTAAGATCTCGTCAGAAACACTCCGCTCATCCTAATCACGCTGTCGTTGTTCCGCAATCCGTTGTGCCAACAATCCTTCAAGGCATGCATGATAGTCCTTCTTGTGGTCACCTAGGGTCAGTGAGAACGGAAGAAAGAATTCGCGAACGATTTTATTGGCCAAATTTGCGCGCATCAGTTCGGTCTCATGTACGACACTGCCTATCTTGCCAACGGCGTAAATCGCCGCCAATCCCAGACAAAGCGCCCATGCAAACTATAGATGTCGGTGAACCTTTTACGTTTTGGGCATTAGATTACATGGGACCTGTGTCGGAGACCACCAAAGGAAACAAGTATATACTTGTGGTCATGGACCACTTTACCAAGTGGTGTGAAGCATTTCCAACGAAAGATCAGAAGGCTTCTACGGTAGCTAATATTTTAGTGTCCAAAGTGTTTTCGCGCTTCGGACCCCCCGCTGTGCTGCATTCGGATCAAGGTTCAAACTTCGAAAGCACACTCATGCACGAAATTTGCAACATAATGGGAATAACAAAGACGCGCACGACAGCCTACCATCCCAGTGGTGATGGCCAGGTCGAACGGCAGAATCGCACACTGCAAGATATGCTCGCCAATTATGTATCCACTAGAGCAGACGATTGGGATGTATGGTTAGACCCCGTTGTATATGCATACAACACTAGTAAACACGAATCTACCGGGTTTAGCCCATACGAATTAGTCTTTGGTAAGCTCCCTCGCATGCCTTTGGAATTGGAATTTGGTGTGACAGTCGGAAACCTTAGTACCCAAACAGAGTATGCACAAACAGTTAGAACAGTTCTTCAAAATATCAGACATATCACTAAAGAACGGTTAAGACAGGTAAGTTTGGCTAGACGTGTTCAGCACCAAAATCCGAAATGGAAACCTTATGTTACGGGGCAAACAGTTTGGGTGAGACGCCCTAAGAAATGGAAGCTCGGTAGGAAGTGGATAGGGCCGTATAAGGTGTTGAGTAGACTAGGAGTGACATACCGTGTGCGGTCGAAGGAAGGAAGAGAGATGGTAGTTCATCACGACAATCTTAAGTTGTGTTACATACCGTTGGATAAGGGGCGAATTGTGTCTCCCGGACATGAATCGGGAGAGTTTACAGTGGTCCACGACTTGCCTCAACACCCCAATGCTCGACCATTTCCCTGTAGGCCTAGAGGTGAAGCCCCCCTAAGGCCACGTTATCAGCTCCGGCAAAATATACGTCCTCCAGTACGTTATCCTGATGACATTCGTTACTGATTCACTTAGTTGTCGCTAGGAAAACATAAGATGTGCTTTTGTAATATTCTCTTAGGTTCGTGGCCGAATATCAAATACGCTTTTGTAAAAATTTTTAGTTTTCGGGACGAAAACTTAAGTGGGGGGAGTGTGTAACTGTTCAATGTCTGTCAATATTTCAGATAAGCGGTCTACATGAGTGTAAAATGTGTTAATTACTGTGTATCCTGTTTGTGTGATCTTTATGTTAACTTAATTACTCGGAGGAAATTAAAAATATAAAAATAGTAACATAACAAAGATAAAAAGAGAGGTTGTAAAAAGAATAAAGTTAGATTTGCACTGGATCTCAGAGTGTACGCGTTTCCATGCGATCGGCACGTAACAGAAGAACGCGTGAAGTCCCGCCTCGCGTGTCAAATAGCTACACCGGAGACATCACGTGAGCTTCTGCAAATGTCCCCCTTACCTGATCGAGTATGGCAAGAGATCAGCATTGACTTCGCGGAACTATCAACAATTGACTACCTTTTAGTAGTCTCCGACGACTACTCCCGTTATCCAATTGTCGAAATACTTCGTTCGCTGATCGAGTATGGCAAGAGATCAGCATTGACTTCGCGGAACTATCAACAAGTGACTACCTTTTAGTAGTTTCCGACGACTACTCCCGTTATCCAATTGTCGAAATACTTCGTTCGCTAGCAGCCCAAACGGTAATTCCAAAGCTCCAGAAGATTTTCTCCGAGTTTGGTATTCCAGAAATTGTGAAAACCGACAATGGTCCTCCATTCAACTCTAATGCATTCGCAACCTTTTCTGCAAACCTGGGATTTGTTGTGTTTACTTCCGGTAATGCAGCTTCCGGAGACCCCATGGTTCCGGTTTTGTTGAGGACAGTTTTTGCTTTCCGCCTGTTTCTTGTGTTGTTGATGAATAAATCATTTAGTAGTGGTGTATTTTGTTATATTACTCGGTCCAAACACAACAGTGGCGACGTAACTACTAAGAAGAATACGTCAAATGGCTGCAGTATTTGGAAAGATTGAAGAATTCGAGATTTATACAGACCAGAATTGGGACGAATATATCGAGCGACTAGAGCACTACTTTATAGCCAATGATGTAGAAGTCGAAGAAAAGAAAAGAGCTATCCTCCTAACAGTATGTGGTCATAAAACCTATGGATTAGTTTGTAACCTAGTCAGCCCTACTAAGCCAAGTGAAAAGACGTATAGTGAACTTAAAACGCTGATTCGAAATCATTTGAAGCCGAAGCCGTTAGTGATAGCCGAACGCTTTAAATTCCACCAAAGAAAGCAGAAAGATTCAGAGAGGGTAAGCCAGTATTTGACAGAATTACGTAAGCTTAGTGAACATTGCCAATTTGCTGCCTTCTTGGATGATGCATTACATGATCGATTTGTCTGTGGGCTATCCTCAGTGATAATGCAACGGAAGTTGTTATCTGAGGCTGACTTAACGCTAAAGAAAGCAGTTGACATCGCGTTAAGTATGGAGATGGCAGCGAGAGAGGCGCACAAGCTTTCCGGTGATGTTACGGAAAGGACCAACAAAATGTCATTTCGCTGTTTTCGTTTTGGGAAATCTAACCATAGTGCTGATTCGTGCTTCCACAAGAAAAGTCAATGTCACACTTGCCATAATCTGGGACACTTGAGTAAGATGTGCCCAAACAAACAACGAGGCAAACCTAATAATCAAAAGGATGAATCTGATAAGCCTAAAGAAAAAACGGGAAAATCCCCAAGAAAGGAAGGGAGGATTAAGAAGAAATCTTCCAAAGTTAACAAATTAGCAAAGGGGAGGTGTACTGAGCTCAGTAAGGATTCTGAAGAAGAAATTATTGAAGAATGGCCTATTTATACCATAAAATCTGATGAAAGAAAGGAAATCATGCTCCAGGTAAAGATTAATAACCAGCCAATACAAATGGAGTTGGACACAAGAGCTTCAGTATCAATAATTTCAGAGTCTCTTTACAATAATAAATTTAAAAAGGTTACAACTTTGAAGAATCCCTCAGTAATTTTGAAAACTTATACTGGAGAGACTGTACCAGTATTTGGTAAAGCAACAGTTGAGGTTCAATATGAATCACAGAAGGCAAAGTTACCCCTGTTAGTGGTAAAAGGGAGAGGACCAGCATTGTTTGGAAGGAACTGGTTGAACTGCCTCAAGTTAAATTGGAAGGCTATTTGTTATACCACCCAAGCAGCTAGTCTGAATGCTAAAGAGTTGTTGAAATCATACTCTGTGTTTAAGGGTAACCTAGGAACAGTAAAAGGAATAACAGCAAGTCTTAAAGTCAAGCAAGATTGTCAACCAAAGTTCTTTAAGCCAAGGCCTGTGCCATTCGCATTGAAAGATAAGATTGCAGATGAGCTGCATCGATTGGAAAAAGAAGGAGTGTTAGAGAAAGTATCAAGTTCTGACTGGGCTACACCCATAGTACCCGTGTTGAAACCAGACAAGACCGTATTTGTGGAGATTACAAAGTCACGATCAACCCAGTCCTGGATGTGCCTGAGTATCCACTTCCCACAGCTGAAGAAATATTCAGTAAATTATATGGTGGAAAAAAGTTTTTGAAACTTGACTTGTCACACGCATATCAACAAGTAATCTTGGAAGAAGATGCACGTAAATATGTAACTATTAACACCCACCTCGGATTGTACAGATATACAAGATTACCCTTTGGTGTAGCTGCTGCACCGGCGATCTTCCAACAGACCATGGATAAGGTGCTACAAGGAATCAGTGGCGTGGGTTATATCCTTGACGACATCCTGGTAACCGGCAAAAATGATGAGGAGCATAAGAAGAATTTGGAATGGACCTTACAACGACTGGATGACTTTGGCATCAAGCTCAAACCCTCTAAATGCTCGTTCATGCAAGAGGAGGTTGAATATTTTGCCTTTAAAGTAAATAAGAATGGAATTCACCCGTCTCCCAAGAAAGTCGAAGCGATTATGAAATTGGAAAACCCGAGAAACAAGAGAGAACTACAATCATGGCTGGGAATTGTCAATTATTACCGTAAGTTTATTCCCAATATGTCCACCGTGGTTCAACCTCTTACCCATTTATTGGCCAACCACACCGAGTGGGTATGGAACGATAAGTGTGCGCAAGCCTGCAAAGAAGTCAAGAAACTACTAGCTTCTTCTAAAGTATTGGTCCATTACGACCCGACTAAGCCTGTAGTTCTAGCGGTCGACGCCTCTTCACATGGCCTAGGAGCTGTTATCTCCTACCACAACGAAGAAGATCTCTCTGAGCGACCAATTGCTTATGCCTCTAGGACACTAACAGCGGCGGAAAGAAACAACTCGATGATCGAAAAGGAAGCCCTGGCTATTGTATTCGGTATGCGGAAATTCCACCAATACTTATATGGGCGGAAGTTTACGTTACTGACAGATCATAAACCACTCACATTAATTTTAGGCCCAAAGAAAGGAATTCCAGTATTAGCAGCATCGAGAATCCAGAGATGGGCAATTCAACTGTCAGCTTATCAGTTCGATATCAAGTATCGCACCACCAACAACAATGGGAACGCGGACACCCTCTCACGATTCCCCGTACGTACATCAGAGGAAGTGTGTGATGGTATTTTCTTTCAAGAAGCCGAGAAGGTAAACAAAATGCAAGTCAATGATCTGCCCATCACCGCTACTCGAATCGCTGCTGCAACTAGAAATGAGGAGTTACTGTCTAGAGTGGTCGAATTTACCAGAAGTGGATGGCCGGAAGGAGACCCCGACAACTTACTGCGCCTATACTATCGCATACGCGAAGAACTGACAATTGAAGAAGGATGCCTCCTGCGTGGAGTAAGAGTAATAGTCCCTGAATGCTATCGAGAAGAGGTCCTCACGGAATTACATAAAAACCACCCGGGAATGGTACGAATGAAATCCCTCGCCAGAATACACGTTTGGTGGCCAAACTTAGACACGGATATTGAGAGTAAAGTGGTAACATGTGAAGCCTGCAAGAAACAGTTACCCAACGCACCCAAAGCTCAAGCAAACCCTTGGATCTGGCCACAGTTACCATGGCAAAGAGTACATATTGACTTTGCTGGACCGTTCACGAAGGAAATGTTTTTGATCGTAGTAGACGTCCATTCAAAGTGGTTGGAAGTTTTAAGGATGGCATCGACGTCTGCTGAGAGTACCATCAACGCTCTACGCTATTTATTTTCATCCTATGGCCTTCCCAAAGAAGTGGTTTCCGATAATGGTCCACAATTCGTGTCAGAAGATTTTCAGAAATTCCTAAAGAGAAATGCAATAAGTCACATCAAATCCGCACCCTACCATCCGAGTTCCAACGGAGAGGCGGAACGAGCGGTACGCACTTTCAAACAAGCCATGAAGACGATGGCATCTGAACGCGGCACTTTGAACGAGAAACTTGCTTCATTTCTGTTATCTTACCGCACAACACTCCACAGTACGACAAGAACTACCCCTAGTGAACTTTTTCTTGGAAGAAGAGTGAGAACTAGGCTGGATGCGATCAGACCAGCTTTAGAACAGTCCATCATGAAAAGATCAACACCGAAGGAGAAGAAACCGCGAACATTCCAAGTTGGCGATCTGGTAACAGTTAGAGATTATCGAAATAGACCGCATAAACCATCATGGATTAGAGGAGTAATTCAGAAGAAATTGGGACCCGTCACATATACGGTTCAAGTGGGAAACATGAAGTGGAAACGACACGTAGACCAAATGCGTTCAGGCGACCCTGACTGTAACGTTCAAGCTGTTGAAGAGACATCCACCGTAAACATGGATCCTGTCATACCACTGTGTACCACCAGTCCGTGTGGACTTGAAGAAAAGAGTTTAACAACACCCCCCTATGCCCAACCAGTCCACCAGTTGTACAGAGAAGGAAGAAGTTTTAAACAGCCCCTTGGAAAATACGCCTGTAGAACCGCGCAGAGTAAGACAAAAACCCAATCGCTTCATTGACAATCAATAGACGATTATACGTTATAACCTTGTATAATAATGAAAGTAAATAAGCTTCAAGTAAGAACATTTCATAGCGGACAGTCTATGTTACGTTTAAGTTTGATGTTCAGTATAAATTGGTAAACACAATGTAATGAAAAATAGGGAGGAGGAAGTTGTAGTGTTTACTTCCGGTAATGCAGCTTCCGGAGACCGCATGGTTCCGGTTTTGTTGAGGACAGTTTTTGCTTCCCGCCTGTTTCTTGTGTTGTTGATGAATAAGTCATTTAGTAGTGGTGTATTTTGTTATATTACTCGGTCCAAACACAACAGGATTCACCCACAGAAAGATTACCCCGCATTGGTCAAGAGCCAACGGTGAGGTAGAGCGTTTCATGCGGACCGTCAAGAAGATTGTGAAGATTGCACTCACCGAACAGAAACCATGGCGAGAAGAATTAACTCAATTCTTAACGAACTTTAGAGCTACACCACACAGCTCCACAGGCAAGGCCCCTGCGACCGCTTTCTTCAATTGCCAACTACGTACAAAGCTACCAGAAGCACCAATCACTTCACGAGATCCAGCAAATATCCAGAGGACTGACCAGCTATCCAAAGCAAAGATGAAGACGTACGCCGACAAAAAGACGTATGCCAAGCCTTCCAACATTAAGCCTGGTGATATCGTTATTGTAAAGCGCGATAAATCGCACAGCAAATGTCAGACCTCATACGAACCAAAGCCATACAAAGTTGTTGGTTGTAAGGGTTCGATGGTAACTGCCAAGCGAGGAGACAAGACCTTGACCAGAAACTCCTCATTCTTCAAAAAACGTAGAAAGACAAGCCTATGGAAGTCAACACCACAGACGATGAGTACGACTACTTCGATGACGCTGATGATGGATATGGTGACGATGCACATAGCCAACAAGCGCAGCTTCCACCTGTGCAGGAACCTAGACGTTACCCCCAGCGCATCCGAAGACCACCAAGACGCCTAATCGATGATGTTTGATGCTACCGAACTTATCCATCACATTTGCTGATGGGAATTCAAACGTATTTCGTTGACTTTAACCATAATGCATGCACTTTACGACAGACCACTGTCACTAGTGAATCTTGACTATTATTTGGTTAGGTTACTAGTTTTGTTTAATACCTGAAGTTATTGCACTCTTTGTATATAGTTTTAAATCCCGGTAGGGGAGGGATGTAGTATCCTATGTTATTACGTAAAACCACGTGATACAACTAGATACGTGACTAGAGAGTAATAAACGAAGCAGTTGCGTTTGGGAGCGAACAAGAACATTACAATGTCTACTAACACATCCTCTTTTTCGGTCATCACCGCTACCACAACCACTTTGTACTGAGGGTTGAGCGGATCTATCATTTTTTGTCCCTTAAAAAAGAACAGAAGTCCTAAAGAACATTTTGTATTGAACGACCTTCCTATACTCAACCTTCCTATACTTATACGTCATTCATGTTTCTATCACAGCACACACACTCAAGCAATTTTCTATTTGTTAAATAGAAACATAGATACGCAATGCGAAAATTTTCCTCCCTAGTCACCACGCGTGTAACAGGACTCCAGGCGTGTCGAGAATAGTACCCTCACACCACGCTTTGCTCGGTGGGCGAGGAATTACTTTCGAGGGCAATACAGATGGCGTAGACCTAAACCTAAATTTGTGTTCATCGAAAATCTGAAAGCTTATCCGTTATTTTGAGAATGTTAATTTTTTACTTTTGAGGACAGTACAGATGGCGTAGACCTAAATCTAAATTCGTGTTCACCAAACGTTAGGTTTTAGTGGGAATCAGGTTTTTTGTTCTCAAATCAACTCCGAAACTTTCCCGCCAAAACTTGTCGGTCCATATGGAAAACTTATTTAACTGTTAGGCAACCAACCAACCCACACCGTTTTGGGTTCAGGCCGGATAACTGGTTCAACCATGTAATAACTGAACTTACCATTAAATTAAGCGCGAGTGCTTTGGGCTACTCTGTTTTTCAGGGCAATAGCAATTAGTAGCAACTGTAGACTTAAGCCTGCTTCACACGTGAGCATAAGCATAAGGACAAAACAGGAGTCAAAACAGAGGAATGAAGTCAAGCCTGCGACATAGGGATCGTCGTAATCATAAGCATAAAGAGCTGAGTACATGAGACTGGCACGAATTCAGACCGCTACAAAGTGAAGATGTTCTAAAGTGTTTACATGAGACGGGAATGAAACTAAAGCCATGTTCTTGTAAATATTGCAGTCCGTATTCCGAGTTTTTGTTCCCAGCATTGTTTTTCTTGTCTTTTACCTTATCAATGGTTGATCTGGAGAGATTTCGCGTTTTCATGAAGAAGATTTCGTACCGGTCCGAGTTCGAACTGGTCTGAACTCATTCGTGTCGGTCCAGCACCTGAAATGAGTGAGACCGCTCCGAGCCTATTTTTCGAACCGGTCTCATGTAAACAAGGACAATGATTTATATGGGGTGCGATCTCAAGTCGTACCGGTCAGACTTCGTATCAGTCTCATGCAATCAGCCCCTAAGATCACAGTCCAAGCATAAGCCAAGAGCCGAATAAAAGACGAAACAAAGAAAAATTCTTGTTGTTTCATCTTTGTAAGTCCCTGAGGACATATGCTTTTTTCGTTATCGTGTGAACCAGGCTTAAGTGGGAGTTTTGCAGTGACGGTTGTACATCTGCTGGTCATTACCAGAAAATATACTATAATTAAAGCCAACGTCGAATTCATCAACGTGAAAATACATTCATTTTATTGAATCGACACACATTTACGCTGTTGTCACATTCATTTAAAATTTTTGCATAGGAAGTGAAATTTATTAAATTTGATACGTAACCATTTGCATGAAAATGCATTCAATATCGCCAACAGGCAACCATTAACCTTTTGACCCCCAACCGTGTATATACGCGCCATTTAATGTCGGCAAACTGGATGTATAAGCAGATTTAAATAAATTTTCAGAAGGGTTTTGAATAGACAGAATAACTTATAGTTTCTTTTGATAAACTCAGGGTTGAAATTGTTTTCAACTATACATTAGGAACGAAATTTCAATTACCCAAGGCATTAGTCCAGTCTGTTACAGGGTCGATTTGAGGTGATTTGAACTTTAAACATATGTACATGTATTTCAAACTTTTTATAAACTTTAGGTCAAGGCGTTTAGCTAATACACATTAACTTTCATATCTTTGAAAAAAATTGTTTTGCGATCAGAGCTTTGCGATCAACGTTTGAGTACTGTAAGATCAAGACATTGGTGAATGATGGATGGAGGAATTGGGCACGAAAAACCGGCTGCAAACCCAAAGGAGTTTTGGAAACGCCGTACATTTTCCGTAGTCGATTTGAGAAGAATAGTCCAATGCACAAAGCTTTTCTGTTGTTTCCCGGTTTTGCTTCCCTAAGTAACTGTGGTGGAAAATTTTACAACTGCCTGCAACTTTCAAACGAACCATAAAGATATTGCCGCAATATGCTATTTCGGTAGATTCAGATGTAAGGACGAGTTATTCAATTTTGCTAGATCATTTGCAAAATTCGACAACTCGATTATATATATATATACATGGCAATGTGTGAGAATGCTGGTCGGTGTAGGGTTGACACACTCCCTCACACATCACCATGATACTTGTCACCTATTTCACTAGATGATTTCACTATCCTTTCTTCTTCTTCGTCTTCCTCCAGATGTGACCTTTTCATAAGAGAAAGCTTACTTATTAAGAGACTCAATCCCACTCTTAATTCTAATATCAGTTCTATCCCACTTTCTCTCCTTTGAAATCTTTACCTCTTCTCATCACCTCTGACCTCTCAAACGCCAAATTATGTTAATTAACCTGCAATAGTAACCTTATCATTAGTCTTTGTCTCATGCTATTTCATCCTCTGATGATGTTGTGTTAAATGCAAAGAAACGTTAGATCTCAATAAGAATTTTTCTTATAATGCTCCTAGAAGAGCTACGAGTCTCTTGCTGGGCTTTAAAGACTGTAAGAGTATTCAAACTGAGCTCAAAGGAATGAAAGGATTCATAGTGTATTTCCGAGGGAAATACAAAAAAAAAGACTAATTTTCCCCGTAACTAAACGTTACCTTTTATGATTTTTCAAACTTTGACGAAAAGAGGGCGACGTACTTTTGATCGACGGTCAAATAGCACGTCTAAAGGACTGAATTCTTAATTCTATTCTTCCTGTTATTAATTATAGTTAATTCTATTCTTCCTGTTATTAATTATAGTTAATTCTATTCTTCCTGTTATTAATTATAGTTAATTCTATTCTTCCTGTTATTAATTATAGTTAATTCTATTCTTCCATTATTTTACTCTGGCTAACGCCAGACGACTTTACTCGTCAAAGGGAGAGTTCCCTTCCTCGAAAGAGTTAAGTATTCCATTATTCATTATGCTAATATATATATATATATATATATAACTGAGATGATAACGTATACGATGAATCCAAGAGTGCTCCATACCATGTGGGGCAGAGCTTAAATATAGTGAGATTTCGCTTAAGAGTATATGGTTGCTACTCCAAGTTTCACGCGGATGCGATCTTCAGGCAACTGAAACAGCGTCTATTCATTGTCTCCTTTTTCTCTGTTCATTGACGTCATGGTTTGCGTGGGTTGGACGAAAGAAGATCGGAGATCGTCTCAAAGTGCAGACACCGGAACAGATTTCTCATCTCAAAGACAAGCCACACAAGGACAATAGCGATGAGTCATCCAACTCACGCAAACCATGACGTCAATGAACAGAGAAAAAGGAGACAATGAATCGACGCTGTTTCAGTAGCCTGAAGATCGCATCCGCGTGAAACTCGGAGTAGCAACCATATACTCTTAAGCGAAATCTCACTATATATATTAGATATCGCTCTATGGCCTCTTGGTTCATATTGAGCACTCTACAGGATGAGTCATGCCGCTAGCGAATTTGCGCACGCTCACTAGTGTTTAGATGTACCACAAGTGTGGGACATTTGAGTTGCCTATATAATTTAGGCTTCTCCATCCTGCTCGTCAGCACTACACTTATGAGACCCAATAGGCCGAAACGGTTCCGTCTGTAGTTATATATATATATGTATGTATAAAAAAGTGTATAGTGTGGAGCTTCAATAAGAGCTTCAATAAAAGCGAAAACGTTTGTGCAAAATGAGTGGTTAACTTATTTATAGTCTCCGTCGTTACCACAATATACACTTTTTTCTATAATTCTACTTGTGTTAGACAATCAAAACCTTTTCTCTCTTTCTTTCTTTCTTTCTTTCTTTCTTGCTTTCTTTCTTTCTTTCTTTCTTTCTTTCTCTCTCTCTCTCTTTCTCTCTCTCTCTTTCTCTTTCTCTCACTGTCTCACTCTCTCTCTCTCTCTCTCTCTCTCTCTCTCTCTCTCTCTCTAACAGAGAACCTAACAAAAAAATGCACAAACATGTTAAAAGGAATGAGACTGAAAAAACTGCGCAGGTGAGCCGTGACAGACACTGATCGATTTATCTGGAGGGCCATATTGGCTTTCTTCTTTTTTGCCACTTGATGATAGGAATTGGCTATTTGGCTTACCGTGAAATCGATCCATAAAGACGTAAAATGCATTATGAACTTAAAATGCATTACACACGAACTTTACATTTGCTGCACGATCATTTTCCGTTACTTATCTTGCTACGTATTGAAACCTATCAAGGACCAGCAGAGCTCAACCATGGGTCAAGTCGTGTTTGTTTCCACCCTCACTCCTATCTATAGAATCGGAGTTGATGCGTTCAATCCCAGTTAATGGTATGATTAGTTTTTTTGCGATAAAGAAAATACTCATAGTAAAACTGTAGAATGAACATCATTATGCTGTAATCCGACCTCCCAATGGGTAATATTACTGATGTTCACCAATGTACGTATTACTAGGGGCAGACTAGTACTGTAGTACTGTTTTGCTTGTGTAGACTGTTCTTGACTTCTTGAATAACTTTACAGATTCATTCATGTCATTTCTGTTCACATTCCATATAGCTATAAAAATCTTATCGATGATATTTAAAGCTGAAGCCCTAAAAAGAGAGCGAATCTAGCTAGGATTTATAGGGCTTACGAAATTGCCCTGTGCCTAGGGCCCACGAGTGTTTTAATCAGCCACAGACAAGAGAGTACTTGGAACAACATCCACTGAGGTCAGGCAGAGTGTATTTAAATAGTTCAACATCCTCTGAGGTCAGTTAGTGTGTATTTAAGTTATTGAACTTCCAGTCATCCACTGAGGTTAGGTAGTGTGTATTTGGATAGTACAACACCCACTGAGGTCGAGCAAAATGTACTTTAATAGTTCAACATCCACTGAAGTTAAGTAGTGTGTATTTAGATAGTTCACCATTCACTGATGTCAGGCAGATTGTATTTTAATAGTTCATGATCCACTGAGGTCAGACAAGGAGTATTTAAATAGTTCAACATCCACTGAGGTCAGGTGGAGTTACTACGTAAATAGTTCAACATTCACCAAGGTTAAGTAGGCAGGATGTATTTAAATAGTTCAACATTCAGTGAGTTTAGTGAAAGTGCATTTGGATAGTTCAACATCCACTGAGGTTAGGCAGAGTATATTTAGATTGAATAGCTCTACATGTACTGAGGTTACGCAGAGTGTGTGAATTACTAAATTGTTTACTTTGCTGTGTCCCCTTCACTAGTTCCTGTTTGATCTCAGTGGATGTTAAGCTGCTGCTTAAATAACTTTTGCCTGATCTCAACCAATATTGAGCAAGTTAAATACACCCTGCCTTACCTCACTGGATGAAGAACTATTTAAATATGCTCTGCCTGACCTCAATGGATATTGAACTATTTAAATACAATCTGCCTGACCTCAGTGGATGTTGAACTAGTTAAATACATTCTGCTTAACCTCACGGAATGTTGAAGCTTAGTTTTAAATGTCAATGGATGTTGCAGACTCGTAGATTGCATAAGATTTTATATCATGTTTGAAGAGGTCAAGTACTTATTGAACGAAAAGGACCATTTTTTCCACAAATATGACAATAGACGATCAAATAATCTTGAGATAAAACTTGGTAAACGAATTTGTCTCTCTCATTCGCTCGCTGCAACTTCTTTACTGCTTAATCGGTTGGGATAACTTGGACACAGAGTGACTCGGATATTAATTATTCGATAAACAAAGTTCTTAATTTTTTTGTCCCAGTCTCTACACGATTACCTGGTCTTGGTGGATACGTTCCTAGTGCCGACCCTTGTGCCGACCACAGTAGCAGGGCCAGTGTTAGTTGTGTTCAGTCACTTACAGAGGGGCCTAAGTAAGTGAAAACTTGAATCACCGAAAACAGTGACCTTTGGTACCCGTTTGGCCCGTAAACAATGACCGGTTCCGTTTCTGTGGAAAATTGCTCCTTCGAAGTTTAATGATAATCAAACATCATCAAAGCATTATACCTGTGTTTTTTTGAAAAAATACGAGTCCCGATATTTCCAAAACCCAATCTGCGATCTTTGTTTCTTTCGTTGAATGCAAAATCGGCTTCTGAATACTTTGAATCTACTTGAATGGATTCGATAGATCAAATCTGAATTCGGATTCACAGATGGTTTTATACGACGAAGAAAGACCTCACTTATATCATCTTGGGCACTGAGCCAACAAAGATATGAAACTATCTGCTTGAGGCCACGTGTTGTTTTGGTCTATTATCATTATAACCGTAAACAGCGTTTCTTTGAGAGAATATTAATCCGAATTCAATTGACATTCATGTACTTTCTAATGATATTTGCCATTTCTGTGTTTCCCGGGCAAGTTAAATACTTCTTTCGAAACTTTATCAGCGATGATACAAGTCGGTTATGTACCTTAACCTCGGTGTTGAAGCGATATAACGAACTACGGGCTTCTCTCTCAGGTCGACATATCGCTTGAACACCTCGGTCACGGTATATAACCTGAATTTAAACGACAATAGCGGCGTATAGCAACCAATAACAAGCAGGTATTTTAATAAATTCGTACTTAGCCATGTCGTGTAAAGTCATCTACGGAGTCGAACGTGCGGTTCTAATATTGTTTAATCTCTTGAGTGTGGAGTGTATGGTTGGAAAACTCACAGCCTGGTGGTAACAGAACCGTCCAAGTTGTACGAAAAGCATCATCATCAAAATACAATTAGCGAGAAGAGGTCAGTTTACTACAGTTAACTTTAAAATGAGCTGGGTCATTGAGAGTAAGGTCAAACTTATGTAATGTGATGCAATATGAATAGAAGTCATGATCGGTCGTTATTTACCACTTGTTTTTATTCGTCCTCTTTCCGTCAATGAAGTAGCTCGGTCCGGTCATTGCGTTACAATCCATGAAAATAGTTGCAAAGGTGATATTTTATTGGTTCCTCGGAGTGTAGCTAAGTCAGATCAATGGCCTTCAATGCATGAATTCATGAATGCTTGTGACATTGACACTCCTTGTACGACCTAAATATGTTCACAAAACAAGCTCATTCCATTATTACCACTACATATCGTGCAATCCAAAGATTAAGCTTACATACATACTAGTACGTGGGACGATATACAATCCATAGATAAACCTTAATACATGTATGCTAGTAAGTGGGACATACATACTAGTTAGTGATGTTGGGATTGCCTCCTAGTGTCGACCTACACTTGCCGAATTTCAATCACGAATCAACAACTATTTTTTTCAATCAGATTTATTCACGTTGTTCATCATTTATAGTTCACTCCACCCACAATGGTACCTTTACATGTCATGCAATCACCTAACTTGCATGCTTTCTTGCATCTCACACTAACTTTCCCTTCAGTCTTACTAGTGTCTGCTCTATTATCACTAATCTAAGTATGTAAAATATGTAACTTAAATTTTAATCTACTTATTGATGACTCTGTTGCCAACACACTTCCCTGTATACCTTGCTTGACGAGGTCTATGTTACCAGGGGCAGATCCAGGCTAAAATCTGACTTGGGCACTAGAGTACACAAATTTAGAGGGGTCCGGGGGCATGCTCCCCTGGAAAATTTTGATTTGCAAGAACCTCTAGAACACCATTTCCTGCTCTTTTGACACTGATTTACCCGTGCATGAATGAATCAAAATCGGGATACTTTTCAATGTAAAACTAGTCATTTTCCTGTACATATACTTCCCAAAGTATGGTAGGTACAATTTAGGGTAGGGCATAACTGTCTACAAACTAGTGCAACCAACATCCAACTCTTTATGGCATTTACTGTATAAAACATTTTACTGCGCTTTATTTCAAGTTCTAGGTTACCAAGTTCATGCACTTTTCAATTTTTTCAAGAAGAGTTTTAACCACAGTAACTACAGCAATTAATGTAACAAACAAAAAGCAAAGTAAAATCCCAAATTATTGGTTTTTATCATATTCTAAATGAACTGTGAATACAGTGTATTACAAATCTCAATCTGTTCATAACAATTTTTAATGAGCATTGAGTCATCTAAATGAAATGTAAGAGTACACTGCAGCAGTGAACAAGTACAGTAAATAACAACAGTCGTTTTACGGCCGTTTTCCTTGCTTACGCAGGGGTTGGCCGGCGGCTCTACACAGCAGCCTTCTCCACCTCTCCCTATCCTTCGCATCTTCCCTTTTCAACCCGCACTCTCTCATGTCCCTTTCTACCACCTGGCTCCATGTCATCCTCGGCCTTCCCCTACCTCTCTTACCTTCCACCTCGAACGAAATGATCTTTTTGACCCAATCATCATCATCCTTCCGCAGCAAATGTCCCAACCATCTTAACCTATTCTGTTTCACGGTGTCAGACACTGACTCGATCCCCATTCTTTCTCTCAGCCCTGCACTCGGCACTCTATCCCTCAGCGATACACCGCACATCCATCTCACCATCCTCATCTCCGTACGTTCCATTCTCTCACTCTGGTCCGCCGTCATGGCCCACGTTTCACTTCCATATATCATAGCACTCCTCACACACGTCACATACAGCTTCCCCTTCAGCTTAAGTGACACTTCCTTCCTTGTCAAGATCCTGATGACTCCTTAAACTTCCTCCACGCACAACGTGCCCTTGCCACGGATGCAGAATTCGCTCCTCCACCCCCATTCAGTATATCACCCAGGTAACAAAACTTTCCAACATTCTCTAAGTGAATCCTATTTCCGAGATCCAAGCTCTCCTCCACATTCCTATCCTCTTCATCACCTCTTTCACACGTCTTGCACACAAACGTATCCTCAGCTCTAACCAGAGAGCCCTTCACACCTGAGCATCGCTTGTGTACCCATCCACTGCATCCCATACATCTGATAGAATTGCTCCCAACATCCTTTCCACATACAGTACTTGGCCACTCCCCCAGTCTTTCAACATCACCACAATTCTTCCCTGACACCATCACCTTTGTCTTACCAATGTTCATCTTCAACCCTTTCGCCTCCATGCACTCTTTCCACCGCACCACTTTCCACTTAAGTTCCTCAATGCTCTCAGCCATCAGCACTAAATCGTCAGCATATAACAGCTCCCATGGCAGGCCCTCCATAACGTCTTGCGTCAGCGCCTCCATCACAGCCACAAACAGTAATGGACTCAGAACCGATTCCTGATGTACCCCAACCTTCACCTCAAACTTTTCAATGCTTTCATGCTTCGTTTTCACCATTGTTCTTGCTTTCTTATACATTATCATCACTGCTTTCAACAGCCATTCTTCAACCTCCAGCTTCCTCAATGTCCACCTAACCACTTCTATTGGTATCCTATCAAATGCCTTCTCCAGATCCACAAATGCATAATACAATGGTCTCTTTTTTGCCAGAAACTTCTCCTGCATCTGTCTTACCATAAAGATCCCATCTGTCGTCCCCTTCCCTGGCATAAATCCAAACTGCATGCCATTGATATTCACCTTCCCTCTCAACCTTCTCTCCAGAACCCTTTCAAATACCTTCATCCCGTGTTCTAACAGCTTTATTGCCCTATGTGCCTCACAATCCAATGGGTCACCTTTCCCCTTGTTAATGGGTAAAAGGGTACTCAGCTCCCAGTCCATTGGTATCTTTTCCTCGTCCACCACCATATTGCAGATCTCTGTCATCTTCTTCACCCCTACCTGACCAACTGTACGGATAATCTCACCCACCAATTCCGTCGGACCACCTGCCCTCCTACTTTTCATCTGCCCTATTGCCTTCTCTACTTCCATCTCTGTGATAAACTCTCTCGGTCCTTCAACTATCCCACATTCTACAATTCCATCCCAATCGTTCTCAACATTCAATAGTTGCTCCATATACTCCCTCCTTCTCTTCTTTATCATCTCTGGTTTCACAACTATATTTCCACTCTCATCTTTCAGGCAGTTCACTCCAACCATATCCTGCCTTTCCTTCGCCATCTGCTTTGCTATCTTGAACACAGATTTCTGCCCTTCTTCTGTGTTGAGCTTTTCTCCTAATCTCTTTCTCTCCCACTGCTGGGCCTGAGCAACTGCTTTCTTTGCAATCTTCTTTGGTGTTACATACTCCTTCAACACTACCTTTTCTGCAGCAGTACCCTTTGCCCGGCACCACGCCTTAAACTTCGACTTCTTCTTATTCACCTTCTTCTCAACCTCTTCATTCCACCACTATGTTTGCACATGCCTTAGTGGTCCTTTTGGCCATCCACATGCCTCACTTGCCGCATTCAACAAACAATCTCTTGTCTTCTCCCATGCCACATTCACATCACCCTCCCCCGCCTCCCTCAGAACCTGTTTATCCTGGAATTGCCTTCGCACATTTTCATCATTCAGCCTCCACACCTTTCTCCTCGGTTGGAATTTCTTCCTCTGGGCTTTCACTGTACGCCTCACCTTCATATCGGCCAGTATCAGATGGTGTTGTGATACCGCTTCTTCACCAGGAACTGCTTTCGCATCCCAGAGACATTTCCTATCCTGTTTACGTATCATCAGGTAGTCAACCGTGGTATTCGATCCACCCGAAGAATATGTCACTACCTTGTTGTCATCCTTCTTAAACTGCGTTCCACACACAATCATATCCATTGAATCTCCAAACTCCAAGATCGTTTCCCCCTCTATATTTCTAATACCATAGCCGAACCCTCCATGTACTCCTTCATACCCATCGCTTTCTCTGCCAACATGCCCATTCAAATCTCCACCAAGAACCACCATCTCTTCCTTCTTCAGCCTTTCTACTAAGTCATACACAGCATTCCAGAACATGTCCTTCTCAACCTGGCTTCGTCCAACCTGTGGCGCATAACCTGATATCACATTCATCAGACATTTCCCAATCACCAGCTTCACCATCATCAAACGTTCACTCATACGCTTCACTTCAACTACCTTATCCACAAACTCCTCTGACACTAACACCCCCACACCATGAATCCCTTCAGGACATCCTTGCCACAGAAACTTGTACCGTGCACTCTTTCCTCTCACCATCTTTGTGCTTCCACCCTTCCATCGTGTCTCTTGCACACAGCATACATCGACTCTCCGCCGTTCCAACACCTCCACCACTTCACTTGATTTTCCTGTCATGCTCCCTACATTCCACGACCCAAATCTTATGAGCCGAGGTCCACGTGATACATCAGGCGCGTTGCCTTCATCCATGGGGTTTCCCCCACGCACGCTTCTCTCGGACTCCCCATCTTGAGTTTTGACGAGGGGAGATGGGGACCCCCACGTGATACTTCGGGCTGTACCATGCCCATGCTTCTTGACTGCCATATTGAGTGCTTTGAGGCTTGAGATTTTTATGGCCGGATGCCCTTCCTGGCACTAACCTTTTCTGTCAGGGGAGGACCCTTAGCTTTTGCCTAAAAAGGCATTACCTACAAGGCAACAGGCGACTTGTTACTCTGAGTAGGGGATGAAAAAGTACAGTAAGTTGGATCATAAAACCATAAGTACATTGCCTGTATCTAGATCTCCATCTGTCCTTTGCAGGCTTTTCTTTATACATGTACCTGTCATGTTTAATTGCAAAGATGGACAGTTAACAAATTAATTTAACTCATTGCTGAAAAATTAACCTAACAGCCCCCTGATACAACATTAAGAATACACCTTTGATTCTCAAGGAAGAAGCAGTGGCATAGCTATACTAGGGCCTACCTGGGCCTGTGCCCAGGTGAAACCAGCTTGTGCCTGGGTGAAATATTGCTGACAAATCTAGCTTACATTTGGCAAAGTATAGTGTGTAGTCACTACAAAGATTAAATATAATTATTCTGTTTAGGTAAAGTCCAAGTATTAGTTCAATTTCCACATAAATGTTAAATATATTGTAAAAATACATCCTTGCAAGATGAAGTAAAAAACAATGTTTTTGACTGTCACCTTTAAGGCATGTGTCAGTGGGTGCTGATGAGTGAAATGTTTAAGTGTAAATATGGCAGCAAGGCAATTGTCTTTGTTCGATTGTGGTGAAATGAATCTGAATAATAAGAGAATGACAGAAAGTAGTAACACCAAGCCTGAGTTAAGCAAGCCTAGGTGTGATGTTGAGAAGCCAGATAAAACACAGTACTATTAGCAGTTAGTACAGAAGTGTTATTGGGCTCAAGTACTACAAAATATCTTGAAGGGCGTGCTGCATGTCTAGCTAGCAGTGTAATAACTAAAAAACTACCAGGAAATGTTGACACCTGTGCCCATGTTGTGCCCATTTAACATTTACTTTCTGGCTATGCCACTGAGGAGAAGTCCTTGAAAAACTTACAATACAGGCAATGATCATCAGTCTGGTTTACCAGCAGCTTAATAAAATAGTAGGTTAGGAACATCACTCCAAGATTATCTTGGTCCACTGATATCAATATAACAAAGTAGTTGTTAAGGCAAGTCAGTATTAGAATATCTTGATGCACCAGCAGCAGTATAATAAAGTAGTTGGCTCAGAAATTCATCTCAAGCTCATTTTCGTTGATGACAAATTATAAAATAATACTTGGTAAGGAATACAATTCAAGCTTATCTAGGTCCACCACCACTTTCCAGCAACAAAATGTAGTAAACCAATTAGTTTTGTCAAATTTACCACATTATGCCTTTTATAAGAAAATAAACGTGAGCCAGCAGCAATTTAGGATATTAATCAAGAGCAAGTAACATTTACATGATTTTGAGAATATGAAAATAATCTCATTGGTATATGTAGTTACAGATCATAAGTGTATAAAACTAATTCATAGTGCTTACCTAACTGGCAAGTGGTTTAAGCAGAGTAACTCTTTACTCTGCTTTAGTAACTCTTATAGAGTAACTAAACATGTGACTTCTCTGGAGAAACTCAGAGCAGAATAGGAAATGTTACTGTTTAACTACTAATCCTAGGCTGCCTCCCCCTTCAAGCAAAGTATGGATCCGCTAGTGATATCTGGAGGCCAATTGTCTTCCTTGGCTAGCCATTCTGGTCCCTTCTACCACAGCTTGTAGTCTTTTACCTGTCCACCCCGGCTCGACCTCCTCTTCAAACATGGCCAGTGTTCTTGGCGCAGTCGGTCTCTCGGGTAACGCATTCTCCCAGCACAACTACTTCTTCATCAGCTCACTTCCCAGTGGAACGTTCCATGCCATTTTTGTCTCGCATGCTTCCCGATAGGTTGATTTGCCTTGCAGGATTATTGGCGATGCCAAGCCAAGTGGATCGTAAATCTTCGACAGCTTGCATAACACTCCTCGTTTTGTTGTGGTTCCATTCTCAGGTGGTACGAATACGGTTATCTCGTCTACATCTTTCTTGCAAGAGAGCTCAAGAAGACTGTAGTCTCCCCCACCTGGTATTCTAAGTTGTTGTTTGGCGATTGTTTCTTTACCAGTCGTATTGGTTGACTCTTCCTCCAACTCGAGTGCATTTGAGTACCACTTGTGAAGGGTAAAGGTATCATCATGAAAAATTTCAGACGCGCTTTGCTTCAACTGCTGTGCTTCCTTTACTGTTGTCTCGCCAGTAATGAGGTCGACAACGTAGGGGCTCTTACGCAACTCTGCGACTAACTTTGGATTGCGGCTTCCCACAAATCTGGGTGATGCTCTATCACATCTCCAAGGAGAAAGGATGATGACGTGAGACCAAAGAGGACACGTGTGGATCTTAAAGTTTCAACCTCTGAATGTTCATTCACTCTCCGGTGGAACCGAAGTACGTCTCTCTCAAATTGCTTGATACGCACTTGCAGGAAGGCTTGTCTCAGATCTCCCGTTACTGCACTTGGATGGAATCGCATCCAAATTAATACATTCCACAGTCGATTCGAGAGAGGTGGGCGTGGGTTAAGGCATTCGTTTAGAGTTGATGCTCCTGGATATTTAAGGGCGGAAGAGTCATAGACAATCCTTCCTTTAGTCGACTCTGTAGCATTTCTAACCATTGGCTTGCGTGGCATGTAAAAATCGACTCTAAACGCCTCTTGGTTGGCTACTTCTACTACTCAGTTTGCCTTTCGCATCTCAATAATTTCTCCGTAGGTTTCAGTCATGCCGGTTTGGCGTAGTTTGTGTTGCAGGTTTGCAAGTCTTCGGCAAACTTCCGTTTCCGACAGATGCAAGCGAAGGATAGGCCAGTCTCGTACCATCCATGTTCACTCCTTGTACGATGCTCGAAAACTCGGCATAAACTTCCCTCTGATCGTTCTCTGGCGAATCAGTAAGACCCAATACGTCTAACCGACAAAACTCCTCATTAGCATAGCCAAGGGGGGCACAGGGTGCAGTTCCCCCCCACTTTTCGTCTTGACAAGGTCTGTCGGTACATCCAGTACATTTGTCGGTACATTAAGCCTGTCTGTCGCGCATTTCGTTTGCGTTTGAATTATCAAATTAAAAAAATTTTTAAATAAGCTCCGGCGAAAGTTAAGTACGGGAAAGACGTTCAATACAAAATGTTCGTAAGGAATTCAGTTTTGTTTTTGTTGTTTTTAACCGACAAAAATGATAGATCCAGTTAAGCATCAGGACAAAATCGTTGTGGTAGCAGTAATCGCTAAAAAAGAAGGTATGTTGGTATATATCATAGCTAACGTGGTGCGAGCACTTTTGCGTTAAATCATATTCGAAATTTAATACCATTATACCAGCCAGTGATAGCACAGTAGAAATAATTTATTCCTTTATTGAATTTCAAATTTCTCATACCCTCCGTTTGGTTAACTTTGATTCCATCACATGACACAGAGGCAAGAGATCCCATGAGATAGCACTGAGTCTGCGCAGGTTCATTGCACGCTTTAAGCGGGTTCAAGAGACACGTTAGTCTACGGTTTCTTGCGAAAAACCTACAAGAAACGGCCGCTATCTTCTTCAGAGTGCACAATATAGTGTTAACGTAGTTGGTCTCGCAGCCAAACTACTCTAACAGAACCCAACGCAGTTGGAGTTCACTTCGCTAGCCACATCAGGTAAAATGACTGAGCATCGTGCAGAACAAGATCCAAACGAAAACATATCCAAAGAAGACGAACGAGACTCAAACCTTTCATCCATGTTTTCGGCACTCCTGAACGAGATGAAGGCGATAAATACCAATATCTCGTCGATGCATAGCGACTTGAACAACATCGTGGTCGTAGACAACGCTTCACTGTTGACTGAAACCGAATGTGAACCTACAGAAACTGAATCTGTAATGTCTGTAGACACAAAAGTGGCACACTTATTACAGTCTACCGTAACAACTCAAGCGGAAAATGCTACGTCTTCACGGACGAGCATCCTTTCCTCAATCGCTCAAGATTTAACTGTGAGCGAAAAAACAGGCAACGCCATACAGAAGGCCATGGCAGAGATTGTGTCAAGTCTCCTCGAAGAAAAGTTGCCCGACGAGAAAGTGCGTACCAAACTCGAAAAGTACCCTTTAATATGGAACCACGTTACTTCAACGGCTCGAACTACTGATGCGAAATATCAAGAGATTCAACATTTGCTCAATGGGTCCATTGTCGCCATGACTCAAGCCGCCGACCATGCTATTCAAAACAACAGTGACCCGATATTGATCACGGCGATAACTGATGACATCGCCTTGGCGATCCAAAGCCAGCATGATCTTAACCAGACACGTCGCTTGGCCATGAAGAAAGACCTACACTTAGACTTTGCAGCTCTATGCAACACAGCTACACCGTCGGGGGAGTTCTTGTTTGGTGATCTGGCAAAGTTAACTAAAGACATCAGCGAAGCTAACAAACTTACGAAAAACGTTCGCTCGTCGCAGTCATCATCCAGTGGTCGAGGACCCAGACACACTGCTCGCCCCCCCGTACAACAATCAAGAAAACCGAAAATTTCACCCTTACCAAAGAAGGGGACATTTTTTCGATCGAAGTCGATTTCAAGGCACAAAAAAGAAGAAAGAAGGGCCAACGAGCAAGTAAACAAACCTTGTCATGATACCAATAAGATAGGCTCTATTGCCATTGTTCACAAACCACACCAAATGTCATTGAATAAACCGCCAGTACAGACAGCTGGACGGTTAAAACAATTTATAGCTCGCTGGCAACAGCTAACATCCGATCCGGTGATCCTCCAGTATGTTAAGGGTGTTAAAATTGAATTTCAAAATGGAACAACGCCCAGCCAAGCTGGGGCGCGAGGTTGCAACTTCAATATAACAGAACAAGCTATTGTTGAACGCGAAATTCAAACTTTGCTGAACAAAGGTGTCATCATTCCCTCCACGTGTGAAGCAGGGGAGTTTATCTCCACAGTATTTTTGCGTCGCAAAAAAGATGGATCCTACCGAATGATTCTAAATCTAAAACAGTTCAACAAATTTGTTTCTCTATCACCATTTTAAAAAGGATACCTTAGATGCTGCAATCAAAATGATGAAACCTGGTTGCTACATGGCTTCCATAGATCTTCAGGATGCATATTATATGATACCTATCCATAAAGATCACCAAAGGTTCCTTAAATTTAAGTTCAAAGGGAACTTATACCAATATACATGTTTACCTAATGGTCTGTCTAGTGTCCCTCGAATCTTCGCAAAACTGGTTAATCCAGTTTACTTTACCCTGCGGGGTATGGGTCATTTGATTTCTGGATATATAGATGACTCGTATCTTCAAGGCGATACATACACAGTGTGCTCATAATATCACCGACACCTCCAAACTTATGACAGAATTAGGGTTCATAACACACCCAGACAAATCTGTTACCATTCCAACACAGGTGCTTGTGTTTTTGGGCTTTATCCTTAACTCTATAACAATAACTATTTCACCAACTCCACGCAAAATCAAAAGAAAACTATCGCTACCTGTTCCTGTTTGTTAAAAACCAGCAATCCAACTATACACCAAGTCGCTGACGTCATTGGCATTTTGGTCTCCAATTTTCCGGGTACTATGTATGGACCCCTGCATTACCGAGCATTAGAAATGTGTAAGATAGATGCATTAAGGAGGGCTCGAGGAGACTACAACTCTAAAATGATATTGTCACCAGACTCGAAAAAAGATTTGGTCTGGTGGATTGATAACATAGCTACGTCAAACAAACCAGTTCAATGCAAAAATCCTGACATAGTTATCCTATCAGATGCATCCAGCCTAGGTTGGGATGCTGTTAAAGGAACCCTTAAAACTGGAGGTAGATGGACAGATACAGAACAAACAGCACACATCAATGTCCTAGAACTTCAGGCAGCATTCTTTGCTTCGAAATCGCTGTGTGATCAGGACTCAAATTCCCATATTCAAATACAAATGGATAACTCCACTGCAGTAGCCTACCTTAATAACATGGGGGTATTAAGTCCACAAAACTCAATGCCCTCACATTACAGATGTGGGAATGGTGCATCCAACGCACTATTTGGATATCAGCGGTACATATTCCAGGCATAACCAATGTAGAGGCTGATAAGCAGTCACGTATATTCTCAGATAACCATGAGTGGATGTTACATAAGAAACATTTCCAGGCTATTTTAGATAAATACCCAATCCTCGAAATTGATCTATTTGCGAGCCGGCTGAATACCCAGCTGACAAAGTATGCAGCATGGCATCCTGACCCAGGCTGTGTGTCAGTGCATGCATTTACCATAAACTGGGGTACTACAATGTTTTATGGGTTTCCACCATTTATTCTTATCCCCCGATGGATTCAGAAGGCAACCGGAATATTGATAACACCTGTTTGGACAACCCAAACCTGGTTTCCACGACTTCTTCAGCTGCTTTACCACCAACCATGGATTTTAAAACAGTCTCCAAGCCTGTTACAACACCCCAACAAAAAGAGACCACATCCACTACACAAATCACTGAGACTGATGGTTTGTCCTGTATCCGGAATTCTTTCCAAGCAGCAGAGCTTTCAATAGACATTACCAACATCATCATGTCATCTTGGAGAACTGGCACAAAGAAACAGTACATCACATACATCGGAAAATGGATGGACTTTTGTCGTGAAAGGGAGATTAATAAGTATACGCCAACACTAAACAAGCCTTGTCATTTCTGATGACACTGTACAACCAAGGACTGAGTTATTCTACAATAAATACAGCCAGGTCTGCAAGGTCAACTATTATCTCCATACCAAATTGTCAAACATTTGGGACACACCACTTGGTGAAACGGATTATGAAAGGAATCTTTGAAAAACGGAAACCGCCGCCAAAATATACACAGATCTGGGATGTATCAATAGTACTTAAGTATCTGGCTACACTTAAGCCAAATTCATCGTTGTCGCTAAAGAGCCTTGCTCTTAAGTTAGTAATGTTAATGTTACTTGTCTCAGGCCAACGAGGACAGGCCATCCATAGCCTAAGTTTAAAGGGCATGACACTATCAGAAGCCTCCTGCCAATTTCAAATCTTCGAACACATGAAAACCAGTAAGCCAGGAACTTGCCCTATAGTCATTAATATTCATAAATATGATCCAGATGAAGACGTTTACCCTCTACTAACCTCAAGGGAATACCTAGAACAAACTAAAGACCTGGGGGGCAATGTCGACTAACTGTTCATCAGTTACCAAAAGCCTCACAAGGCTGTCTTCCGTGACACAGTTTCTAGATGGGCAAAATTGGTTCTAGACTCTGCCGGTATTGAGACTAATGTTTATGCACCACACAGCATCCGTGCAGCGTCAACGTCTAAGGCTTACATCAATGCCGTACCTATCGATATCCTAATGAAGGCAGCAGGATGGAACTCGGCAAATACCTTCAACAAGTTCGACAATAAACCTGTCCAGACGGACAAACCTAATATGACACTGGCAATACTGTCATAAAATCACAGGGCTTGTTATTGTATTAAATAAATTCTACACATGGTTTAGGGACTATATAATTTGCATTGTTTATTCTGGACACATCAGATCTTTGAAGTCTCATGGGATCTCCTGCCTCTGTGTCATGTGATAGAATTGGAAAATTAAGCGAGACTTACCTGTAAGTTTAAGTTTGATGGGGATTCTATCACATAACGCATGGAGGCAGGAGATAACATGCCCGCCCTTTTTCCTTTTCTCTTCTCCCTTGAGCATGTTATGCTCTCATTACTCATCCCTTGAATGGGTTGTATTGCAAGGTTTTCATACATCCCTGTCCTGATGAGCCCATCATGCTTTCAAGAATGAACCTGCGCAGACTCAGTGTTATCTCATGTTATCTCCTGCCTCCATGCGTCATGTGATAGAATCCCCATTCCCCATCAAACTTCATCTTACAGGTAAGTCTCATTTAATTTTCCAATTTTTCCTTAGCATTTGTAGGTACATTATTAACATCTTGTCGGTACATTTGTCCAAAATCTCCCCTGCTCCGCTACTTTGAAATTACTGGCTACGCGACTGAAGCTCTTCGTAGTCGGATTGACTTGTTTGAGTCAACAACAAAGCGGTACAGTCTATCTCCTTCCCTTTAGCCCTAATGGTCCATCCGAATTTTGCTTTCTCCGCTACAGGTTTTCCGGTTCTTGCGCGTGCGGGAGGGCTTACCGTTTTAATGCACATGTAATCATCTGTACCTAATATCAGATGAACTGGGAGCTTTGGCTTGTGATCACAGTCGTCCATGTTGATTCTTTCAAGATGTCGATAAGCTTTGATGAGTTGCTGGTCATTGGGATTCTCCACATTAAGCCTTTCCCTTTTGTAAACCTTTGTCACTCTTACATTCATTTGAAATATCCTATCCAGAGCCTCCACTTTGATTGTTGACAACTTCACTTCTTTGGTGACGGCGCCAAGCATCATTTCCACTCGACTTCTTTGCGATGGACTCGATTTGGAACCAAATTTAATAACGCGGCTGAAGCGTAGGAGCTCCGTACTCCAGTGTCCAGGAGTGCTTTGCACTCCACTCCAGCGACTTTCACCAACACAATCGGGCGGACTAATGGCCCTTAATTTGTTTTGGTTGCAGTTAGTAATGGTTCCTCCTTTGGACAGATGGAAGTATGGTGTTTTAGATCACCTTTCCGACATTTTATATTCCGAATTGTGATCCTGGGGGTAAATATGGGCAATCAACTTCTACCTCGAATGTATTCCAAAAGGGTAACCAATCATCATAATTACCGCTGAATTTCGTTATCGTTAATTTTGGTGATTTAACATTTGTTACCTGCTTCAATTTCGTCACCTATGCCTCCATCGGTTTCTCACTTTACAGTTTTCAGTTCAACATCTTGTTCTAGTGCACCAACTCTCGCTTTAGCTCTTCTTCTTTGTGCTGTAGTTCTAGTGTGTACCTTGCTCGTTCAAGTGTTAACTGTCTCTCCTTTTCCAAGTCGTCAGCGACCGGCTGTCTTTGCTCGAGTTCGGCGTGCTGTTACGCCTTTTGATCTTCTTACACTTGCGTTAAAAGTTGTCGAATGGCCACAACTTTCTAATCGGCTTCGTTTAGTTTAGCATTAATATTCCCGGCCCATTGTTGCATGTCTTCTTCCTTATTCGTTTTCAACATCTTCCTTTAGGGTATATACGGCCTTGATTTTGTTTGTGATGGACGCCTCTTGTCTGGTCAGGGCTTCACTGTTATTTACTGAAATAGCTTCTTCAGATCTTCCAAGGGTTAGATTCAACGCCTTCAATTTCCCGTTCAGATCGGCTTCTTTTGCCTCCATGGTTCACAGATTTCATCTCACAAAAGTCTTCATCTTGTTCGATCTTTGGATCACAAATACCGTTCTTTTTGTATCCCGTCGGAGGTGCCACTATGTCCGGGATTACTTCCTAGTATCGCCCAGCATTTGCCGAACGTCAGTCACGAATCCACAATCAGTTTTTTCAATAGGCTTTATTCACATTGTTTGTCGTCCACAATTCACACCACAACAACTCCTTTACAAGTCATGCAATCACCTAACTCGTAAGCTATCTGATATACCACTCTGTCTTTCCGTCAACTCTTACTGGTTACTGTTCTATTATTATCGCTAACATACGTGATTTGATGTCAAGAGTAAGAAATAATAAGATAAATTTAACCAGTGGCTAGGAATTAACTCCGTCTCCGACAGTCGGTCGGGATGCTGATAAGAACTCTTGGTGTATGATTTGAGGGACCTGGAAATTATAAATGTCCGT
The DNA here is from genome assembly GCA_030142905.1 of Heliopora coerulea. Taxonomy (NCBI): domain Eukaryota; kingdom Metazoa; phylum Cnidaria; class Anthozoa; order Scleralcyonacea; family Helioporidae; genus Heliopora; species Heliopora coerulea. Next base: position 263,785 of record JASJOG010000137.1, on the reverse strand, counting down.
GTTAAATATTTTGAACGCATTTTTGAAAAAATCTCTCAAATTTATAGTAAAAATGTACGAAATAAAAAGAAGTACAAGCTGCAAGCAAAACTCATCGGGGGCTTTTCAGCATTCATCATAGAATATACAAGTACTTACGTAGTTTGTACTTACGTACTATTTATCTTCACGTTTGAATTGGTTGGTTAAGAATGTGTAATTTTTTCCCGAACGAATTGTTTGAGAAGACTGGATCGTCTAAATATCAAAAATATCATTGTTTGTACATTTTGAGTTGTGACAAGTCTTAAAATATCGGTCGGACGTGGCCATTGACCCATCCAAATGTTAAATTGTCTGATGAAAGGGTTGGGGAAGCCACTGTTCATTCTATCCGAAGCCAGTGAAAATAATATTATTTATCCGATCCGTTGTATTAATGTCTGTCCGAATTGTTTCTTTCTCCGGCATTCAATAAAAGTGTGATAAAGTGAACAAATATGAAAATCATATTACTTTCTTGAGTGATTCGGAAATTCTTACTCCTCAAATGTACGATGAATTTAAAATTGTATTCTAGCATTGCCAAAATACTTTAGCGATTCATTTAAGATATCCTGCAATATCGATTTCCTCTGGATCCAGGGGAGGCCCCACGAATCTCCCTATCAAGAGCTAAATCTATTTACAGCATACTGAACAAGTAACTTAGTATACAATTTTGTTGAATTCCAAGGTTGGAATTTATACTCTTGTAACCAAGTCGTCAATATTAATTCCATTAACTTCGATTGGAACTTAGAAGGCTGGAGTATGGCATAGTTAACGCGAGCGTTCGGCGTCAAGCTAACATACTCAGAAAATATTTCTGAGCCTCAAACAGGGAGAGTAACATATTCACGCCATTCAGCTACCTTGAATTAGATGGAGAGCGAATGTTACAAAGCTCACTTTTAATATTAATTCCCATAAAACAGGGCATATCTGTACGTTGTGGGCCTTTCCAGCTATCCAACCTAAGTCGCATTTTCATTATCTTTCTTTTCCAGCAGTTTCAAAGTTAGCCGAGTTTCCATAGCCTTCTTTGATTGATTTGATTGACGAAAAATCAGTGGCGGATTATAGGGGGGAGAGGCACTTTAGGCCGGTGCCAGAGCCACCACACGATTTTTGGAGGGCACTGCACTTTTTGGGGGAAGAGTTTTGAGGTTAGAAATTAAACAAGAGACGTCCGTTAAAATTGTTGCCGCAAAATAACGATGTAATAAGCTAAATAGTCCCCATAATCTATCGACTTACTGCCCAGACAGTAAAATTTCTACTTTTATATGCTTTGTTAATTTAAATTTTCATGAGTAGTTGGATGTTTAAACTGGGTCTAAGATATAATTAATATGCTGTGTTAGATGCTAAAACTGTAATTTGTTTTGCACCCTCATCTTGTAATTGGGTGCATGGCTATATCTCGTAAAATATGAGGACAATAAGTAAACAAATCGGTTTCCAGTCAGAATTGTGAAAGCCCTTCATTAGAAATTGATTATTAATTATTGATTAGTATTTAGACATTTAGTGCATACGAATATTCTATATATAGCATCTGAGTTCTAAACATTTATGTACCTATACTTATATCTTTATTGATATTGCTTTGACTTATCATTCGATTATCTTGTTTAAATGAATACCATATACGTGTGCGATTAAGGGATTTAAAGGTTAAATGTGAAACGCATTACAATCATCGTATATTGTGCTTCCGTCGCATTTCATGACTAATACAATATTCCTGACTACCCTTTATACCACCCCTTTTCCGGGGATTGCGTTAACTGCAAATGTACCAGGGGCTACGCACATGCTCAATCTACCCCAACGAAAAATGCAGTTCTGGGGCCTCGTACAGAAATCGTACCCGCGACCTGGTGAGTTGCATCTCTAGTAAACGATCGCGGTCGTATCACAAAATTTATGATTCTGGCGCTCGAATATTGACGTTTACTTAACTGTGACTTAAGATAGAGTCCATTTCATGCGATCGAGTGTAAACGCCTGTCGATGATGAACTATTTTGTGTGTATTTACATGAATTTAGTCCTCCCGCTGTCCGTGTTACCAAGGGCGCAATGCCCCACTATTTTTATTCCCGGGTATGCTCCATTATAATTTCACGATAATCAGCACGCTTTATTTTTCACGTACTTGAAAAAGCAACAGGAAGGGATCAAAGGACCTAGACTGGATCTTATTTAACTATGGTCATACAAAAATTACTGATCACAATGAATTGGACGGAGGTAAAGTAGATCGAAATACACGTCTGTAAATTTATAGGAAATAAAATTTATGAATTAGTAAAGAATAGAACACAGACCGAATATTGTCATCTTGTGACTTGATATTCTAGTTGGAACAAGAAACAGACGAGTTGAAAACGGTAATCATCGTCAGACCAAAATATTACCGTTTTCAACTTGTCTGTTTCTTGTTCCAACTTGAATATCAAGCCACAAGATGACAATTTTCGGTCTGTGTTTTATTCTTTAAATTTATGAATATTTAATCAGAAAAGACTTCGTACAGAATTACCATAAGCACAAAGATTAAATGTAACATTCTTGGATTGATATTACACTGGCGGTGAAAAAGAATCGATCATGTTGAGATTTATGTTACTTTCTACTTACATAGGCAGACAAGAGGCACGTCGTTCACCAACAGCCTTCAGGGTTATAGTAATGAATGTTTTGGATAGATTAAGATGTGTCCCATAATATTTGTAGAGATATTCTGTTTTTAAAGAATTTTATAGCATATGCTAAATAAATTTTAAGTCTTACAAGAAAGGGTTGTTGGCCTGTCACAAATTGGAAGATATGGAATAATGGGTCCAAAGAGAAGAATCAGTTTGGAAGATTGAGGAAAAGTGCTGGCACTATCCAAAGAAGGCTACCCACAACATGAAATTGCTGCTTGTGTGGGTTGTACTCAAAGCAGTGTCAGTGAAATCCTCAAGAAGAAGAGACTCACTGGTAGTTGTGAAAGATGCCAAGATCCCTGGACAGAAACAAAAGACATCTGAAAGGGAGGACAGGCTTGTGGTAAGGAAAAGCAAATCAAATCGCTACAAGACTGCACCACAAATAAAAGCTGAGATGCTAATTGAACATGGTGTCATTGTCTCAGTTTCCACCACCCAAAGAAAGCTCAGAGAGGCTGGTCTACAGGTCTGCAAGCCCAGAAAGTAGCCTAGGCTTACTGCTCACCATAAGAAGTCTCGATTACAGTTTGCACAAGCACACAAAGATTGGACAGCTGAACAGTGATCCCAAGTTATCTTCAGTGATGAATCAAGGTTTCTTCTTCATAGGAGTGATGGGTGTATGTATGTCAAAGGATGGCTGGCGAAGAACTAAAGGAAAGCTGCATTCAGACAAGTGTCAAACATGGAGGCATCATGGTATGGGGCTGCATCAATGCAAGAGGTGTTGGCTGTGTTTCTAAGATAGATGGAAAGCTCAATGGAGAAGGATACATTGATCTTGTAGAAAATTCGCTTATTCCAACTACACACATGCTGACCATACCAATTGGTTGGATATTCCAGTATGACAATGCAACTCGTCACACCTCCCGCTTTGTCAAAGGATGGTTTAAAGAAGAGGGCATAACTTTTATGGAATGGCCGGCACAGTCACCTGATCTCAACCCTACTGAGAATCTATGGGACCAGCTTAAGACAATGGTCCAAGAGCAAAACCCTACCAATGTCACAGAACTTTGGAGTGCTGTAAAAACTGCATGGCAAAGCTTTCCATTAAATAAGCTAATTATTTTAATAAATAGCATGCCTTGAAGGTGTAAAGCAGTGATCAAAGCTTGTGGAAGAGCCACTAAATATTAAGATTTGTTTTCTGTTTGTTTTTGGGTAATTACTTGTCATGATAAGATTTGTTACAATGTTTATGGTGTCACCATCTTTAGCTTCTGTGTGATCAATTCTTTTTGATTGCCAGTGTATTAGAGCATATACCTAATTTTTACCTTTAGTCAAAGAGCAATCACCTGAATTCTGTTTTCAGCTCTTTCGAAATGTTGGGACCTGGTGGACTAGAGTGTACTGAAATGAACTACAGTGCACTGAAGTGAACTACAATTCTTATTAAAGCCACATGAGCACATTTCCGTGGCACGTTTTTCAATGACCATTTTTATTTGCTAGTGTACATGAGAAAATTTGCCTGAATTTTACATGACAAATGCATTTGCTGAAAACCCAGCTCGGCAGTTTTTACGTGGCAAAGAAAAAATGATATTAGTTTGTGTGCACCACCCTTCACAGAAAATTTGCCACATGCTCAGAGGTTGGTAGTGGCTTCTTCGGTGTTGTCTCTATTACCATATTCACTTCTGGCACGTAGATAAACTAGTTTCCAACATAGCATTTTCTGTCTTTATACACAAGGAAATATCTTTGTCACAGAAAACTTGCCATAGAAAATTTGCTTGTGTTGGCTAGGCTTAAATGACATTGGTGAAGGTTTCTGATATATTTCAAGGTATTTATTTGATTCAGTTTTCAACAAAAATGCACTGATTAGTGATACAAAAAGGCACAAAATTAGCTGGTTGGTGGTTAGTTTCTACTTCATGCATTAAACCACCATAAACAAAAGGTATCAACTATCAATTGAAGATTGCTATATGCAAAATGGTGTTAACATGCTCATGTGCCAATTAGGAAAAATGTACAGTGTTAACTCTTTCTTTACCCATTTGTTTGGGACCTGAAATGAGAATATGAAACTTTAAAAAGTTGTATTTTCTCCATTACTTTGTTTACATCTTTTGCTTGCTATGTGTATTTAGTTTAAGATCAGTTGTAGACCTTGTCAGAGATCATGGTGAGCCATTGTGATAACAGATTTAGTACAAATGTTGTTTGGAATAAGTGACATCTCCAATATAGTCTAGAGGAAATTCAACATATATTTCTGTGTGATAACTGATAACAGTCTCCACAGTGTAGTTCTAACAGTTATGCATGTGAGCAATAATCTTTGGCAAAACTGAAAATGGTTTATTATGAATCGAAAATTATCAATGGTGTCCGGCTGGATTATCCAGCTAGCCTTTCTTTCACTATCTGGCAAATCCAGTATCCAGCTGGATAGTAAAAATTACTATCTGGTGCACCCCTACTGACATTTAATAGACAATGCAAGTGTGGTTGATTCATTGTGTAAGAGTGTGCTAACTATTAAGTTTGACTAGTACATGTAGAAGGGCAGAGGGAGATGACAGCCATAGTTGGAATCATTATGTTAACCCTAAAGATTAATTGATTCATAATTGCTTACCATACAAGTACTAATGAGCAAATAAGGCAGGCCTCTCAGTGGGACGCGCGCGATCGCGCGCAGGCACGCGCTCCATTAATGTTACGCGCGTGAATGATCACGCGCGCAAGTGTTAATTTCCCCTAGCCTGTCAAACTGTTTTGTTTTCAAAACGCTCCCGTCTTGAATGAAAGCCTTATCGCCGATAGAAACAACCCACTTTGGAGTAGAGAAGAGAAAGAGGTCATATTAGAGCGTGCTGTTGAAATATATATGACATCAAACAGACGGAAAAAGGTCTCAACCAAATGAAATGATGTCAGTGAGAAATATCGTTATCGTTGTTGACGAGGTCCACGCAACACTTGACCAACACGAAAGCAGAAGTGAGGACAGTGAATTTGAACTTTTCCAAGAGGAATTCGAAAGCGACTCGGACTGAAGCAATATCTTAACGTTTCTGTTCCTACTTTTGTTATAAAAAACATTGATATGACATTGTATTCATATCGGAATTAGATTAATGTAATTTCAAGAAAATTGAAAAATTTTTTATTTTTTTGACAATCCCCCCCCTCCAATTTGTTGTTAGTTAATTGCACACGCAACGTAATCTGCCCGCGCGATAGACCGGTCGCGCTAAATTTCGAACGTGAGAGGCCTGATAAGGCCTATAGAACTACGCTAAGGTGTACGATTAGTATATTAACCCTGAATGCTTAATGATTCATACTTATGGTTTAAAACTATATGTAGATAATTCAGGCAATATCAGAACAAACTGATGTAATATTTTAACCCAAGGGTGCCTGCAATAGCTTTATTATTAAAAAAACTAAATTTGTGTGTTACCTGCATGTCACTACAATTCTGTTGATCATTTCTTGGTTAGATGATTAGTTGAATATTTTGATGTTATGTACTTTCCTTTAATTTGTGTTGACTGGCTGCTATCTAATACTAGAAGCATTTTTGTATTGGGAAAAGAGGTCCTAGGCCATAGGGTGGGCATCCCCTAATTCATCCTCAGTTAAAGAACTTCTCATACATTTTGTTTTAATTCTTAGAGAACTGGGACATTTGAATAGGAGGAAGAATGTGGAAAATCTCTGATATTAAAAAAAAAAGGAAGGCTTTACCTTCCAATATTTGTTACATGTTTGTCCTTGGCTGATTTTGTTACTCAAAAACATGTTTTGTATGTGCTAGATGTAAAACAGGGCCCATTTATAGTCAAAAGCCATTCAAAACATTCTTATGCCTCCACATTTTTAGTGTATTAAGCTACCACAAAAAACTATCCTTAACATTTGTATAAGAAACAGGTTTATTATTGTTTTTTTTGAACTCCTGTACTTATCTTTTTTTTGTAGGGAAAGGTTAAAGTTTAGTCTCTTTTTGGCTCCCTATTATCAAATTTGTGGTTACAGGTATGTGCCTAGACAACAACAACAGATCAGTTAGAAACCACAAACTTGTAGAGTGACCATGAGCAATGAGTTGCCTACTTGCAGTAGAGGGTAACCTTTGGAGATGGGGCAACTTTTTTCATGTAAGCAGAAACATAGAATTACTAAACTTTTTCAAGCTAAAGATGATATACAATTGCCACATGATAAGGCTGAAACATACTAACCGCATTTCTTCATTAGCTACTGTTTTGTTGGCTTTTGCATAATGGGACAATATCCAAGGTCAATTCAAAATTATAAATACAAAAGGTTGCCATCACATTTATAAATATGAATCACAGTTCCATGAAAAGCCTGGGTTAAGTTTCACAAAGGGTCACCAAGCAAAGATTTCAAAATATAACCACATTGAATGGGTACAGATTAAATTGGATTGATGAATAATAGGTATGCTCCATAATAGGTGTCTTATTTTGAGCTTTCAGTACCAGCTTCAATCAAATGTTATTCCTTGGTCTAAATAAGGAAAGCTTCTTTTACTAGCCATGTAGCTACTTGGGAAACAGACAGGGCATTGGTATTTAAAATGCTAAATTTTGAGCTAGAAGTCTGGATGATAATTCATTCAAACAAAAGTGGTTTTGTCAAAAAGTTTCATCCCAATTGTAATTGCATATCTTTTCTTAAATGCTTAGTATATTACCTCTTTTTAAATACTGATTACTTGACTAGGAAAGCTGTTCCATATGTATTAAAATAATTGTTGTTTAGCTGAGAATGTCAGAATATTTTATCCAGAAAGAAAACTGAAATCTTATACTTCAGTTCATAAATTATTACCATATGGCTCACTGAATTGTAAGTTATCAATTTTATCATAAAAAGAAACCATTTGTGGGATGTCTGTAGTGTCATTTAATAAAATAGCATTCATAAAAAAGAATCCGAGGTTTGTGCACTTACATCTTTTATTTTATTTGGTACTGTACCCATTGTTTGCCATCACTTTTGTCAAAATAAAGTAACGCATGCTGTGGGCCAACGCTTTCATAAACCACAGTAATGTTTTATTCAAACTTGTCTGTTTTGGTTTTTTTGGTTTTTTTTGAGCCACATAATAAAATAAAAAGTTATTCATATATATTGTGAGCATTGCATTCCAAAATCTACCTCGCAGCAGACCGGACTTTTCTTTCTGTTGGAAAATTAGCGCGTGAATTCAGTCTAGACCTACATGATATTGTGAAATTGTCAGCCTCAAACAATGTACCTGAAGTTTGGTGGTGTTTGTAGATTAGACAATTTCAAGAATAGTTCATGCGATTACAAAGGGCAATTTACAAGCTAAGATAAGTACCGGTATTTTATCCTTGATGGTCGTCGTGATGTCTCTATACAAATCAGTGTTAAATCAGCTACATCAAACAAGGTCTGGAATGTTAATTGCTACATGCACGGTTATCTTACCTTGCCAAGGTAACCTTGAAATTCGATGGCACGAAGTACAGAATTTGTCTAAATAATGCAGCCGCAAAATCGTCAAAGCAAAATAATTTCAAAATGATCATGTGTCGAATCTCCTGTTACAGAGAGGTTACAAAATGATCGGGACAACTAAGTTAGTGACGTAAAATCGAACTCGGCCGAATCTCTCAACAAAAGCCAGATTTCCGTCTACATTTTAACGTAATACTTATTCCCGAGTCTCATCCCCAACGATAAATTGCACCTACTTCGTTTTGCAAAAAAGTAACCGCAGTACCTTCAACCAGCATAGGTTCAATATTAATGTCCAGCTCAAGATTCAAATATGAATAGCCATGACAGGATAAATCACGACAAATAACAAAACATGTTAGTTTATACAAGCTTTACTGACGTTTTGTTGCTGACGCGCAACATTTTCAAAGTGAGATACATGATGGATAAGGTAAGGATATAAATATAATATTTACATCATGTAATTATCCATCATGTATCTCACTTTGAATATGTTGCGCGTCAGCAACAAAACGTCAGTAAAGCTTGTATAAACTAACATGTTTTGTTATTTGTCGTGATTTATCCTGTCATGGCTAATCATATTCGAATCTTGAGCTGGGCATTAATATTCATTCTACGACTACGATTCTTGCCTGGTAAATCCTTGGTCAATAGTAGAGGTTCTGTCAAGCCTCATCCGAAGGGAACTGAGTTCTAAATGTCGTCGACATTTAGTACGCATGTCTTTAGAGTCTTCAGGCCGCAAGCGTGGGCCCTGTGGGCTATCCGGAGTCAAATTACCCTAATAAAGTGTAAAGTACAGTAACAGGATACTTAAACTTAGAAAAAAGTGGCTGACAACAATTTCTTCGGCTAATTATATTTTTGCCAGTCAAATGGCTCGGAAAGAAAGCTAACTGACTGTAAAGGTCAGTGAGGCATGAGTCCAATGAAATCTGCCCGGGTTGCCGGGGCCATCCTGCCGTAAGGGTTACCTTACCAATTCGGTCCGGTAACTCTACCCCAAGATCACTCCTAGGGATATGTAGAATGTAAGTAGAGTGGATAAACGCCTGTGCATTAAGGGATTTGATATACAAACGCGTTCTACAGTACAATTATAACTTGGATCACCTCAAAATGAAGGATGGCGTTGGGCCACATCGAATTAAACAAAAACAAGAATTAAAATGACTTGAAGTGAAGTTCAATTTTGAAATTTTATTTTATTTTGCTGTTTCGGAACCAAATCGTTTCACCTGATAAGAATCGTTGACAAGCTTTATCTTTGATTGATAAACTCTGACGTTTCGCTTTTAAACTAACAACATTCAGAGATCTCGCTATGGAGTATGATGGCACCGTCATACATATTTACTGGTGGAGTACTAATTAATTTTGAGAACTAATCAAATGAAAGAACTAAATATTAAAATAGGCTTCTATTGGAGCCATATGACTTCATAATATCGATAGATAGCGGCAGCAAAAACGACGATAAACAAGTGAATAAACACGACTAGCGAACATATGGTGTTTAGAGTGCGCGAATTTAAGACTGAGCGAAAATTAGTACTATGAGAATTTAAATACAAGTAAGGCACAGTAAAATCTGATGAGATGGAATGGATGGGAACTTCGTTTAGATCAGGTGTAGATATAATCTTTAAATAACGAATTCCACAGCATTGGCCTTCATTGATTTAGTTGGTAAGATTAAAAAAAGTGCCTCGTGTCATTATTGATTACGGATACAAGTTAATTTTTATTTAAAGATTGTACAAGCAAAATCTTCTAAATTAACTAGATTACTGGTTTGTTCCAAGGAGAGTTTTTTAAGAGTTCTCTTTGAAGGTTGAGGTTTAAATATGATCGACATCGTTTGAGGAGGAGAATTAAACCACATAGCTCTTCAATACCAGTCACATAAATAAACACACAGAGTAGTTCTAACGATCGAAGAAATAAATATTTACTGTTGTGGTAGAAAAGCGTATGCTCAGTTTCGCATTGTTTTTGATATCTTGTCTTGATGAGTAGCCAAACCTTTTTGCCATGGAAGATATAACAATTTAAAACTTCATTTTTCTTACGATGAACGTTCTTGACAGTGGCACACTAAGTGGTATCTGGAGTTCCTAGAGAATTAGAGAACTAGAAGTATATTACTTCGGGGGCCTCTCCAGCTTATGATAGAAAGAGATTTTATCTTGGCAAAATCCCTTCTTTCCACAGATAATGACCTTCAGGATTATTCGGAAAAGGTTGCTTTTGAGAATAGTTGAGGAAACATAGAACAGTTTTCTTCGATTGGACCAGATACTTTGCTAATGTTCATACTAAAAAGTTATTGACATATTCTTTAATCGTGGAGGAGAAACACTGAACGGCCAAACGTATATCTGTAACATTTCCATGCAATATGAAAACAACCTATGTATCATCGATGATTTCAGGTCTCATTCAAGGAATGAAACGAATAAAATTTCAAATTTCAAGTATTATTTCTTCACCGAACAATAGTACAGTACAGGAATTGATTTAAATGTGTAATAAACCCTACAAATCTTTTAGCTGGGTCAACTATGCTTGTTGACAGCAAATTCAAAAAGGGTAAGGTAACTGGCGAAGCGTAGTAGATGAGAAACTGACTTTTCAAGCAAAAGCCGTTCGTTGGAGTGAAGCGAAGGACCTTTGCACAAAACATCCTTTTGTCATCTAGTAAGTATAGGCAGTCCTCTTTTCCTTTTGGCTTTTTACATGTCGTTCAACACTGCCGACGTAGTACTCTATTTCTAATTTAATATGCTTATTGACAATTGGGCGAAGAATCAAAAGTTGATCAATTGAGTTGTGTGACCCTAAAACAATTTGAAAGTGTCCTCGAGCGGAATTATGCATTCATAGTTGTGAAATCGTACTAAATGTGTCATAAAATGCTCGTGGACTCTACTGAATCTTTTGTTTTGTTCCAGGCTAAGGAATTTAGACACTTATTCCATCTTGTTTTATCGCCACTGGTGTTTGGAAGAAATTTTTTTTTAGATAAAGGTGGAGGAGCTCAGACCTCAAAATTCACTGGCTCCGCCGTTTATGTCTTACAGAGAATTGATCAAATCAACTTAATAGTAGATGTTTTAAGTATTTTTGAAGCGAAAATGTGATCAAATTTACCCTTTGGATTAAGACTTAAACCATTCACCATGTATTTATCATTCAACAACCTCAGACTTTCATAACCCAGATGGCCATAAAGGTAATGCCACAATGACGGGGAGCTATCTTTGTCTCCAGAAGATCCAAAGCAACATGATTCTATGGGCTCTGAATTCATCTTATACAAATTCCCATGCATGTGTCCGATGCTGTACCTTTTATCGTTAATTATCACCTTACAAAACTGGCCCTTAAATTGAATTTCAGCACCTTTCTCTATCATTGAGAGTGACATTAACTTATTTCGTATTTTCGGAACATAAAGTAACCCTATTCGCAGATTCGTTGTGCGCTGACTTCTTCGCATCCGCTCTCCTTTTGTCGCAATCTTTTACAAAATGGATTTTCGTCTTACAGTAGTGTAAACTTCTTTGTGTCAGCCTTCTTTTGTTCAGCGGATTTATTGCTTAGTAAAGCATCTTGACACGTGTCGGTAATTCGGATTTTGGAACTTTTGCCATGTATTTTGTCGAATTCATGAATTAATCTGTCACTTACGAAGTCCCATTTTAGTTTATCTTCTGCTATAGTTTCCAAGCCGTTATCAAGGAGTTGTATTCCTCAGGAAGACTACTGATCAAAATGATGACCCAGTCTTTCTCAGCCACTGCTTCATTTACTGCTTCCAAGTGTTCATACAGACTTTTGATGTAATTGACATGATCGATCATACTTGTACCTTCTTCCATACGAGCGGAATAAAGTTTTCTCCCATAAAATATCTTGCGAGATAGAGATTTTTTCTGAAAATGACTTTCAATGTTTTCCCATGCTTCCTTCGCGTTGCCGGCTGAGCGTACATAAATTTGTAAACTTGGTGCGACAGATAAGCAAACAGATAACAGGTTTCCGTGTCGCGAACTAAGACTTCAAGTGTTATTCGAAGAAAAAACCATAACATAGCAACATTCGATAAAAATTTCTTTGGTGATCTGGGCCCATAACCTGGTAAAAGTTTTATACAAAGTACATTCACTACACGAGACAACTACACAAAAGCAAGAGAAATCTGAAGAAGGACAAAAACAAAAACAGGAAGTTCTATAGTTAACACAACAAGAGTCACACCCGTCATTATATTCGAACTAACACTATCCATGGTTAGTTCATGATCACCTCAGTTTTCTCTGATGTACTGCAGTTATTATATAAGTCACTCAGTAACCCCTAATTAGTTAATGTCCCAGGGATAATATATATTATCCAATCCCTAGGATATTAACTAGTCCTCTAGCTGTACAAAAACCCAGTAATAAACAGAACGATGAAGTCTAAATTTATTTTTAATCACTCAAATCAAACAGCGCTACATTACTACATTCTGTATGAAGCTTCTCTGATTATAAATCAAGAAGACCAGTTACCTTAAACGTGGTAACTACTTTGCTAATTAACCTCGGTGCCTGACGTCTCGGTTAATAACCAATATAGTTACCTTGATTTCGGTAACTAACCTATACCTAGAACAAGCAGGATAAGCTTTGTACAACCTGCTTAAGATATTTATCTTTGAAATGCTGATGTTAGTTTCACAACATGGAAACGCTTTCGGTCACGTCTTGTTAAAAACACGACTTAAGTACTTTTAGGATCTCAAATTATCTATAATCATAGTCTTGGACTAAAAATTCTATTGCTATCGTACTGCTCAGCAAGATATTTTGGTCTATAAACTTGGAGGAAAGCATATATATATGATTCAAACTTTTGTCAACCAGTAGAAACGCTGTTAACAAAATTTGATGTAAATAGACTTCTTTCGTGAGTTGATTAAATTAAGCCAGTGTTGATTAAATTAAGAGAGGCCCATCATTGACATAAGGTGTCAAAGAGTGTATGATATAAAAATTAAGTTTGTTTCATTTGAAAGCACAGTGCCGTGATCAGGATTTTCCTTAAGCGAAAGGGAGCTGGCAAAGATCAACCACTGGGCAAGGATGTAAAGTTCAGTTAATTGAGACATGGTTTGACACATATTAGCTTTCGTGACTTGCTCAAGGGAAGCTACTTTCTATTAAAAGATAAGAATATCCATCTAACATAGGTATAACTTTCTAGTGCAATACAACACGCGACGGATGCCGTGTCACCATGTTGACTCTGAATACGCCTGAAAGCTTTCTTGAAGCAGTAACGAATGGTATTTACTGCCTTTCCGTATCTCGCAATATTCTTGGGATATTCTTTTGTTAATTTTAGCACTTGGATATTTTAGTACATCTGGAATTTTACACGAGACTTTTTTTTTTGTGTGTGCGTTTTTTTAATTTAGTTGCAACAAATTAACATGGCACTCACAGTAGACCAGGTTCTGGACAAAATTGGAAGTTTTGGGAGATATCAGTGGATTTTGCTTGGTATTTTTTGTTTCATCACGGTGCCGATTGGAACATTTCCAATAATGGTTGCAACTTTCATCACTGCTGAGCCTGACTGGGTTTGTGTCAAAGGAAACAACAGCGTATGTAATTTTACTAAACCAGTATCAGTCAGAAGTGAAGACTACTGGGCAAGATGCCATATGCCAAGAGACAATTGGACGTTCGTTAAAGGATTTACATCAGTTGTTACTGAGGTAATGAATTGACTTTAAAAGTTATGTATCGGACTTTAAAGATAAAATTCAGGTACAGGTAAGTTTATGACTTTAAAGATAATTTGAAGTAACGACATTTATGCAAACTTTGTTAAAAAAATCCTACATGGAAGATGCTGTGCTGAAATGAAAATTGGCCGCTAGCCTGGATCGTCTATTGCCACTATTTAAAAAAAAAAGAGAAATGCTATTTAAATTGTATATTTAACGAATTTTGTATAAGAAAATAGATGATTTTGATATTTAAAATTGTTCATCGTATATTTTGGGAATATAAATTAAATAGTGCAAATAAAGTAAAAGTTATATTGAAAATCAATGAATTGTGGGAATTTTTCACCCTCTTCTGTGTAACGTAAGCCTAAGAAACCCGCGCGTATATTGGCTTCTGCCTGCTATCATGCTGCGAGGTTAGATGTGCCGACACACAGCAAAGAGACAGATTTGTAATTCTTTGATCAAGCTCTAACTGAATGAGTTTGAAGTCGTCTCAAGTTGAACCTCGCCAGCATGTCGACGTAGCAGCGAAGTTGAATTGGCGGCGAGGGGTGCCAGCATTTGAGTCCCAGGCCAAACAAGGTTGATTTTTTAATGTTAGGGAGATATAAATATTACGATAAATATTTCATTCACTTACACGTCATTTTGATCTTTGTCCAAATTGCAGCTAGGAAGGCGCTTAAAAGAATATCAATAGGCTGTTTTTCTCTTCAAAACTATATAATAGTTTTTTAGAAGAATTAATATTTTCAGTTTTCGTGAATGTAAAATATAACTAATTATCAACTTAATGACTCGAAATCAACAGTTTCCCGATGCCGATGGTTAGTAGTTGTCATTGCATGGTTAAGTAACTTAACATTGTCAGTAAAATTTCAGTTTGAGATAATTTCGAACCAGAAAAAAATCTTGTGCGAAAAGATGTAATTGAATCCCAGCAAACGCTGATGTTCATTTTTTCTGCCTTGAGATTGACTGCTTTTCGACCGATCGGAAAACGCGAACTAAATTCTAAAAAGACTTCATATCCAGCAGTAAATTTATAAAAAATCCGTCAACAGATTCTTGGATGGTAAACTTAGTAATTTGAAATTTTCCTAATCAAATTACAAACTCGAGTGGTCAATTATCAAAAAAGTTAAATACGAGCCCTGAATATTATGAGTCGAAATATCAAATCGTTGATGTCTTTAATATTTGGCATTGAGCCAATCATCGAATTAAGGTAGCGTATAATATTTGCAGAAAAACTGTGTTATAACTTTTAGTTAAAAATCTTTTCTGGTCATTTTAGTTCGACCTAGTTTGTGAACATTCCTATCTTCAGTCGGTCTGTCAATCGTGTTTCTGGGCAGGAATGGTGGTTGGATTGGTCATTGGAGGATTTGCATCTGATCGTTTTGGAAGAAAAATCACGTGCTGTTTTGGCGTCGTTGGTATAATAGTCGTCACTTGGATTATGGTGTTTCCTAAAGACCTTGGAGTGTTCATAGCTGGGCGAACACTTGTCGGTTTGGCATATGGTAAGTCGTCGTCATGGTACACTAAATATGTTTTTATTCATCGCTTGCAATTTTTATTCATCTTCAATTATGTGCAAGTACAAGTACGGCCGAATTACTTGATCATTTACTAGTGTCTGCTGCAAAATAAGACGTGAGTGATGCACTATTATCAGGTTCACTACCAGGATTTTACCATAGCGAGACTAACGAAGATCTATGACCAGACTTCTTTTGGGGAATCTTTAGCAACCCGCAAACTTAATAAAATACCATTTCATATATTTTGAAAGACCTTTTTGGTAAAATCTGACTGCCCTAAGTTGTCTATTTTATATGTGTGACCATTGTATTTAAACATACCATATTTAAACCATTTTATTTCTTAATTTAACCTAAATGCTCTGTTTATGTCTCTGACATAACGAGTGTTGTAACAGCGATATAAAAAATCGATAATGAGAAGATCTTTGAACATAGGGTTTTTACATTACTTGTAAAATGTATATATAGTTTACTTTTGTAATTAAAACATGCCGGCAATATGTTTTTTGTCAGTAATTTAATCAATTGTTTTACCATTTTGCTACCAAACATATCGTAGTCGAGGGAGCTTGGAAGAGTCGTGCTATATTTAGGCTATTTTCAGTTAAGCTGTTTTATGCATTAATTCGCAAGTGTAGAGCATAATAGCTTGAATAACAGCTTAACAGCTAAAACAGATAAAAATATAACGCTGCTCCTCCCCCGTATTTCCCCTTATTTTCTATAACAATTTGAATAACAGCTTAATAGGTAAAATAGATAAAAATATAACGTTCCTCCTCCTCCATATTTCCTGCGGTGCGGCACTGCACATTGAAATTGGAAAAACTGTGACCTTTAACAATTTCACAATGTTACTTTCAACATTTCACAATATCTTCATGCTTTTCAGTAGGTTTATTTAGGTGGCATTATTATCACTGTATTGGATAAGGCTTTAAAGTAAGAGATTGAATTAAGTTCTATGATTTCTTTTGCTCATTTTTAGCTGTTAATGAATTTGATATTCATACTCACTCAGGAGACTGGGATCCATGATAAATTAAAACACAATGCAACTAAAACTTTTCACTTGAAAATTTTAATGGATGTAAATCCTAGAGAGAATGAAATAGAATTTCAGTACTAATCTCCCACACACCTATACCTTGTACATAAGTAGACTAACGAACAGTAAACAAAGTAAGAAACGTTTGGATTTTCTATTGATATGATCAAGTAGTTATGACTCTATCATTCGATGCAGTTATGGAAGGGTTTGTCTTCATTAGCTTTGCTCAGTTAAATATTGCTTGTTTTTTTTAATCGATTAAAAAGAAAATTAGACATATTAATATATGACATACATAGCAAGGCTCTTATTCTCCCCATTCTGTATACGTGTAAAGTAAGAATATCGAAGCCCTATCGCAAAATCTTTCTGTTCTGAATTATTTCCAAATGGAATAATTAGTGAAATTTACTTCTTTTTGATCTTCTTGCATTCTTAGGATTTTTGAACGCTTCAGAGTTCGTTTTACTCACAGAATATGCCGGAAAAAAGCACCGCGCAATGATTTGCCTATCGGTTAACTATTTCTTTAACAGTGCCATGATGCTTGTGGCTCTTCTTGCATATCTTATTCCAGACTGGAGACAATTTTTGCTTACTACTGCGGCATTAGCAACTCCTGCTCTCTTCACGTTGTGGTAAGTCAACCTAAAGGCAACATATGTAATATTGGCTGGATATATGATGTAGATTTATATCTAAATTATGTCTTGACGTGTTTAATATACCTTCTGGTGAAAAAAAAAGCATTTTCAAGCGGATTAATTGGACATGGTCCGGGGATCGTTCGTTCAATTTTTTAATTCGATTGCCCGTTTTAGAACCCAGTCAATTCAGCCTACAATCTCGGACAAAACAGTTCGATTCAATTCCTCATGTAGATTTACCGTGAGTGCCTTATCATTAATTTACACCCCCTCTTCTTTCCACCATTAAATGTTGTTTCCATTAAACCATTTTGCCAGACATCAGAAATAACATTGAAGCCGCATTGAACAAGAGGAGTTGGTGATGTAGGTTTGTGAGCTCCAAAACCAGGAAATTTTAAGTTTTATTAGCATTTTGAAACTTGCCTCTACAGGTTTTCTCCAAGATTGTCAAATTCTCACAATTATTTGTTTGGGTTTTCATATTAAAATATTTAATCTTTTTTGGAAGGAAAAAACAGTTCAGATGACACCGAATAGCATAATTTTAGTTTGTGTTAGAAATTTGGTATGTATGGGGAAATTAGTTGGTGGAAAAAATAATGAAATTACAAGCGGAAGTCCAATCAAGCAGTCAGTTCTTTCTTCATCAGGGCTCTTGAAAATTATATATATATATAATTATATATGCACTGGTGGTCAAAAAGAATCGATCACACAGATGCTAAAGATGGTGACGCCATAAACATTGTAACAAATCTTATCATGACAAGTAATTACACCGAAAACAAACAGAAAACAAATCTTAATATTTAGTGGCTCCTCCACGAGCTTTGATCACTGCTTTACACCTTCGAGGGATGCTATTTATTAAAATAATTAGTTTATCTAATGGAAAGCCTTGCCATGCAGCCTTTACAGCACTCCAAAGTTCAATGACATTGGTAGGGTTTTGCTTTTGGACCATTGTCTTGAGTTGGTCCCATAGATTCTCAGTACAGTTGAGATCGGATGACTGTGCTAGCCATTCCATAAAAGTTATGCCCTCTTCATTAAACCATCCTTTGACAAGGCGGGAGGTGTGACAAGTTGCATTGTCATGCTCGAATATCCAACCATCTGGTATGGTCAGCATGTGTGTGGTTGGAATAAGCGAATTTGTAGGAGATTAATGTATCGTCCTCCATTGAGCCTTCCATCTATCTTAGAAACACAGGCAACACCTCTTGCATTGATGCAGCCCCATACCATGATGCCACCACCTCCATGTTTGACGGTTGTCTGAATGCAGCTTTCCTTTAGCTCTTCACCAGCCATTCTTCTGACATACACACGCCCATCACTCCTATGAAGAAGAAGCCTTGATTCATCGCTGAAGGTAACTTGGGACTACTGTTCGGCCGTCCAATCTTTGTGTGCTTGTGCAAACTGTAATCGAGACTTCTTATGGTGAGCAGTAAGCCTAGGCTTCTTTCTGGGCTCGCAGACCTTTAGACCAGCCTCTCTGAGCCTTCTTTGGGTGGTGGAAATTGAGATATTGACTCCATGTTCAGTTAGCTACTCAGCTTTTATTTGTGGTGCAGTCTTGTAGCGATTTGACGTGCTTTTCTTTACCATGAGCCTGTCCTTCCTCTCAGATGTCTTTCGTTTCCGTCCAGGAATCTTGGCATCTTTCACAACTACCAGTGAGTCTCTTCTTCTTGAGGATTTCACTGACACTACCTTGAGTACAACCCACATGAGTAGCAATTCCACTTTGTGTGTAGCCTTCTTCGGATAATGCCAGCATTTTCCCTTGATCCTCCAAACTGATTCTTCTCTTTGGACCCATTATTCCGTATCCAATTTGTGACAGGCCAACAACCCTTTCTTGTAAGACTTGAAATTCATTTAGCGTATGCTATAAAATACTTTAAAAACAGAATATCTCTACAAATATTATGGGACACATCTTAATCTATCCAAAACATTCATTACTATAACCCTGAAGGCTGTTGGTGAACGATGTGCTTCTTGTCTGCCTATGTAAGCAGAAAGTAATATAAATCTTAACATAATCGATTCTTTCTGATCGCCAGTGTATTTATAATATGCATAATATAATTATATAAATGAATTTTCTTTATTATATATATATATATATATATATATATATATATATATATATATATTTATTTAATAATCTATGACTTAACAACTACGTCGTTACACGGTGTTTCATACCCCGCGGCAATCATCAGACGACTGATTACAAACAATTGTTGATCGCTATTAATAGTGTGACCACGCGATGACGTGTTCGCCCATTATCTCTTAATTGCCCGGCGGTATAGCCTTGAAGTTCGCTAAAAGGAATTTGTTTTTGTGTCGGCAGTTTGAAAGGAGTTCGCTTCTTTTGTTTAGTAAGTCGCATTCTTGTCGGAAAATTATGTGGAATTTTTCGGTGAGGCACAGGTGGCAGGTTTTTGATCCGTTTCTGTAGGGTGGTGCTTTGTCCAAAATCGACCATTGGATGTTGATTTCGTTAGTGTTTTTCTCCTTCAGGGCCCATACGTATTTTGAGAGTTCCGTGCTCGTTGCCTTCGTCTTGTAGCGTAGCGAGTTTCTGTGCTTGTAGAGCCTGTCTTTAAATGAACGTTCTGTTGCGCCGATGTAACTTTTCAGATCATTGTTTTTGTTGTTTGTCACCTGTGCCAGGTAGACAACGTTTTCTGTTTGGCATTCTCCTCGGAGTGGGCAAGGGTTGCTCTTCCTGCAATTGCATTTCGGGCTTGTTTTGTTGGGTTCACCTTCTAGGATTTTCTTGTTGTGTGCTTTTATAATGCTGGATGTGTTTGGCATACAGCCGTAGCTGACCTTGACAGTGTTTCTGTTGAATATTTTGTGAAGTTTGTGTTCTGCGGGGAAGTGTTTGTCAATTAATTGTAGGAACTTTCCAGCGACGTTTGTCTGCACGTTCATACTATAAGGGGGATTGAACCAAATGATCTTCCGTTTTCGTTGTGTCTCGTTGGTGGCTGCCGGTTCTGGCTCGTACTTGATTCTTTCTTTGTATCCGCTGGCTTTCAGGGCGTCGTACTGCGGTGCGGCCTGGTCGAAGATTTCCTTGCTGGATGAGATTTCACTTATTCTTTTGCTAATGTTGCGCGGGAGTTGTTTTTTGATGTTAGGTAGGTGGTTGGAACTTGTGTGGATGTATAGTGGGTTGTCATTAGGTTTTCGATATGGTCTGTAAGAGTTTGTTCTTAGGTCGAGAGTCACGTCCAGGAAGTTTGCTTCTTTTAAGTTGCTTTGAATTGTTATTTTTAGACCTAGGTTGTTAAAGATTTTGGTGATTTCTTTCCGGTTTCTGTCAGAGGCTTGGCTGCTGCAGTTGTGGAATGCAGCTAGACCGTCGTCTCGGTACAGGCCAATCTGGGCTTCGCTGTACTTTTCTTGTAGGATCGATAGGATGTAAATGCCTACCAGCTCACACACTTCCGCGCCGTCGTAGCTCCCCATCGTGACGTCAAATGGAGTCGTTATTTTTCTTTACCCACGTTTCATTTTTGTTGAATAATAGTGATTTTCTGGCGTGCATGATTATTTCGATTTCTTCTTTGTGATTGCTTTACATGAGAAAGTATGCCGAGAGTTCAATATTCTTCATTCATTTTCCCGGTTCACAAGAATTTGAACCACGTAAATCGGCATATCAAAACAGATAGAAATTCAGGGTGTTCGTATGACTACCGGATCCCAGGGCTGTTTCCACCGATATTTCAGAGTGGAGAAATGTCCTGTGGCAGGCGAAAACTTTTACAACTAAATTATTATTCTTTCTCTCCAGGTTTATTCCCGAATCAGCCCGTTGGCTACTACTGAACGACAGAGATGACAAGGCAAGAGAACAACTTGCCAAGGTAGCTAAAATGAATAAAAAACCGTTACCTGATGAACGGCTGCAGAAACCGAACAGTGAAAAACATGGAAACCTTCTGCATCTTTTCTGCAGTTGGGAGACAACAAAGAGAACATTAATCAGTTGGAATCTATGGTAAGAGTGTAAAGTAATGTCTGTATTTTTCATTTGCGCCCTTAGACGTATACATAACAAATGCCAATTCATGTATGAATGAGGTATTTCAATTAAAACTAGTTATTAGGAATCTGAGTATGGTCATTAATTTTTAGTGTTTGTTTTGATTTTATTCCTTACATATAAGGAATTACAGAAACTATAAAACTAATCTGTAGTGAATGTTTACTTATCATCAAGAAGCAGTCTTTGTCATGGCATGTCATTGTTGACCATGCCTTCCACAACCATGTAGGAGGCTAGATGCTCGAAGTCTTAATCTCCATCAAAAAATAACCTCATCACTAACTTTGTGGGAGTCAAAAACACCCAAGCAAGACAAAAGTGACAACATTTTTGGCCATGAGCTGTAACTTTGAACCAAAACAATAAAACGAAAACCTCATTCAAATAAATACATGTAGTATATACATGCATATTTATATATTATATAGATATGTATGCATATGCTTATACGTACGCGTATGTGTACGTATATGAATATGTATACGTGTACGTGTACGTATACGTATGGGTATGCGTATACGTATTTATATATGTAACATGAATATGTTTATGTGTATGCATATTTATATGCATATGCATATGTATATGTGTACATATATGTGTTTATGTATACGTGTATTTACATACATAGTACTCTCCCGTGTTACGCATTTGTTGTTATGGATAAAATGAAGGTGACATCTTTGTTCACGCACTTGTGTGCGTGTGTCAGCTTGTGTGTGTAAATTTATATCTGCTTATAGGCATAGGCATAGACGTAGGCATGAGCTTAGATGTCGGCAACACGATTTGCATGGGCATATGTATGTATGAGTATGTAAATCCCGGATGCAGGAAAATTTGACCAAAAAGGGATGTGTACCCGTCGCGACTACTGGAAATGAGCTGCGCCACCAAGCGTGTTTACCCCCTTTCCGGGCCAAGACGTTTCCCTTTGACAAGTAAAATCCTCTGGCGTTAGGCAACGTAAAATTAAAACTCGGGTATGGACCGAAAAGAGTTAAACAGTGTTTACATCTCACTGTCTCTCTCTGTGTCTCCCCTCTCTCGTTTCTACCTAACTACCACCATCCCTTCTCTTCTTTTAGTCCATCATCCCATCCCATTCCATCTCGCCTTCGCTCTCCCTGACCTGGTGGCACAGTGGTAGTGCACGTGTCTCTCACCACTGTGACCAGGGTTCGATTCCCGCTCCGTGCAGTTATCTTATTTAGGTTGCCTTTGTCACATGTTTGACTCTACCAAACATCGCAGGTTTTCTCCAGGTACTCCATTTTCCTCCAGGTATTCCGGTTTCCTCCTGTAGTAACACTGGACCCATGAGGGGTGGCCCTTACTGGACCTCTGGGGTGAACAGCTCAGGGAGCTCATAGGGTTATCCAGTATAGATAAAGGTACTTTACCTCCCACGAACGCTCGGCCTTCCGTTGTCCTTTTCTCCCAACGTCCCACTACATGTCAAACTACACATGGTAAAAACACGTAGACACAGTGATGTAGCCAAGGGGAGGGCTCAGGGGACTCACTCCCCCATAGCTACAACGAACTTGAGTTTCCAATTCATTTAATAATGAGTTCATGGCCGTCCCTGGACAATAGTACAGTCTGGCCAGCTTTGCCCTGGTGAACCCAATCTAGACCCTGCTTTTGTTGACCCAATCTAGACCCTGCTTGAAGTTCAGTAAAATACCTGAAAGCTGGAGCCCCCCAAATTGACCTTAGTTCCATAAAATAGCAGGAGTGAAGCGAAAGTTGCAAAGTCGTCATAATCTATCCGTGTTTTCTTGTACGTAAACAGTATTGTAAATAGAAGTGAAATAGGCTAACAAGTGGTTTTAAAAGGTACGGTCGTGAGTTTAAATCTCGTTTGCCATTATGCCCAGAAAACTCGGTTCTTGTGTCAGAAACTGGAGTAGAGTGGTATATATATGAAGATGGCAAATTTTTGGGCTTCGTGAAAATTTGTAGTGGCCTAAGGCTGCTCGACTTTGGAACCCCCAAGAAAAAATTCTAGCTACGCGCCTGCGTAGACATACACGTAAATTTACATGATACGGACACGTGCCTACACCGTTATATACATGCACCTGCACGTACACATATAACAAATCTATTGTGCAAACATATGCAAGCGTAGACGTAGTCGTAGACTTCAGCGTTTAGGGTTGGCGCCTGCGCAGTTGCAAGCGCGAGAGTATGAATTATGAAGTGCATGCGTATGTGTATGCCTTTGCCTATATGCATTTCTGTACGTGTGTCTGTATATGGCTATACGTGAACGTCTTCGTGTATAATTGTCGCGTGGCTCAACCAACAAGATTAGAAAGATATATTTAAAAAGTAGAATAGTGCAACAATCTTGCGATTATCTCTTTAATATTTGTAGTACACCACGTAAATTATTGAAATTTCGAGCTTTCAACCTGTTATAACTCAGGATATAGTCAGTTGTCCATGGCGGTTTCCTGGTTATCCGTTTGGGTCGCAGGTCAACATCCTTACTCAAGTAATCAAAGGTAGCGTCTGCCGGCCCCTCCTTCGCCTCGTCTTAATGGTTGGATTGTGACAATCTCTGCTTATACCGTCTTTGTTCATCTACTGCACTGAGAGTTTCAAGCTGGTTGAAATCGACGAATATACACTAGCGGCCATTTTCAGTCAGGATGCGGCGATACCACGTCAAAGATCTTTATTGCAACATGATATGGACAACTATAGTCGGTAAACCTTTGAGAAACAATTCAACGTCGAAATAATTGGTTGATACTTTCAATCTCAATCTTCTGTTTGAAATGGAAATCCTGCGTGATCTTCTCCTTTAGTCTTTTCGACTTTCAGTGGACAGTTTCATCCTGCGTTGAACCTATTCGTAAGCGCCTTCTACATGTTTTCGAAGATGGCTACCTTTTTCTTACTACGCACTACTCCTCACGACGAAATATCGATCAAAAGACATCGTCTCTTCCAACAATGATGAAGTGCCCACTATACTAACTGGATTTATGTACAACAGAAATGTGGATGCGAGAAAACCTATCTTAATATCTAATATTTAGCTGTTACAAAGTACAATAAACAAGATGTTGGGTTACTTCTAATATTTAAATCTCCTTACAGAACCATTGTCGGGCTATGAACTGTTTACAGAAGGACTACAATATAAATTACAAGCAGTTGCACAATAGTCAATTGTCATTACCCGTAAAAATAGCTGAAGCGCTTTTGAGACTTTTAGTCCGACATTCAATAATAGGTGCTTTTGTTTGATTATGTATTGTGCTAGCTTCTTGGAAAATTAGGACTTCAAACTATGGTAGGAGTTGATTGGTCAAGTATGTTGTTCCTCGGGTCCAATGCAAAAGGTTTGATTAGTATTGTATTAATGCAGGAAAATAACACATGGACTAAGCAAATCCACTTTGTCCATGGATTGGACGCCCTTCCTATGCAATAAGCACTATATATAATAAAGCAAAGTTATCCGTTATTATCGCGAATCGAATTCTTCAGAAGAGCTGCGGTTGTTTTAACTGCTAGTGATAACTGACTCAATATGGAACTGGTGTAAAAAGGTTTAAGTATCAGAAGTAACCCACCATTTTGTTTCATGAATTTTGTGTTATCTAAATATTAGATACCGAAATGCGTTTCTTTTTACTCATATTTCTGTTGTATTTACGTTATCTGAAGGTCTAGAAGCTTAGAGTTATGGATGCTAGATCAGTGCGCTAAACATGCCAAGATGCAGCCACGAATCCCGAACCTTTTGATTCTCAATCAATCGTCTGCACAGCATCGACTTAGGTATTCTGTTTAATAACTCCACAGTTCCGTCTGAATGAGGAAAATGGGACTCTCGTTTTCCGAATTTTTTGTCGATCACATCGCTCCCTCGTTCCCTTGCGTTGTCAGATAAGGACCATTGTCCATCGCCATTCTTTCGCTTGGTGATCCAATTTCGCTATGACTTGCACTGTGAGTAGTTCCTCTGCAACACAGAAGTGGAGAGACTACCGTCTTTTTAATGAGGTGTACGTTTTTGTTCGTACCGCTGACATGTCAAAGTTCAGCCGGCCTTCTTCATTGGATCCTTCTATAAAAGAAAACGTCAAACCCATCTCTCTTCCGCTAAGGCAGTAACTTTCTCACAGATGAACAAGAAGACATAAATCTTCCACATAATTAGAAGCCGTCGAAATCCAAACCACGCCTGCGTTACATGCTTTACTTTGAGGTGCGTGAGATTTGAAAATGAAATGAAGTCTCAGGCTATTTCCGTCACACCAAATGTGAATGTTGTTCCAACTATTTCCGTTTTAGTTTGTGAAAATATGTGAAAGAATTACGTCTTATCCAAAAGTATAAAGTTTCAGTAATAAGGCCAGTCCCAATACATTTTCCTGAAGTATTTAATAACCTAAACTCCGTGAATTCTGGAGAAAATAGACGTTCGTTTTTATTTGTTCGTTAGTTATATAGTGAAGGGGCACAACAACTACGAAAGTACGACTCGAACGATTATTTTGGATTTCCTCGTAACTCTATTGAATGGCATTTCTTCCAAATCTCGTATGGGAAGCACAGTAAACACACCTTATCGTGTTTCGGTTCATTCTCTGTTGCTTTACTTTGCTCCTTTTTAAGTGATAAGTTGGCGGCCAGTCTTTTTAGTTCTATTGTTGTTTTCACTGCTTAAATAGCCATTTTACGAGCTGGGTTCACCATTTCTTTTGTCATGAAAGACAGGGCGTTTTAGTTAGCTCGTCAGTATCGCCATAACTCGTCTAATAATCCAATCAGAATTTTCCGTTGCTGGTGCTACGAAAATTCAACCTGCATCTCATTGAAAAAAAGACAATCTTTCTATGTTTATGTAGCTGAGGATCTGCTCTCAGTATAACTAAGATGTAAAGACGCACGCTTCGGCTGTTCTAGATTTTTCCTGGAACAGCATCCCAGAAGTTTAAACACCATTACCGAACTCATTGCTTCAAATATTGCCGTATTGTTACCATACGCTAGTTACGGGTCGAAGTACGAACACATTTGGATACTGACCTTTCTTTGGTAGACGCAACATCAGAGTGAAAGATACCGACTTTATTGAAAATGTGTATACTTGAGTCTTAGGCCATCCCATTACATGATTGATCACATATTAGTGAATGAATTATTAAGAACATCCGTGTAACAGTGAGACAGACAGTTAAAACAAAGAATGAAGACGGCAAACAGTAATAATTATAAAACTCAAGAATAACTTCACTTAAAAAATAGGCCGAAATCTATTTAAATATATAGATTATTCCAAAAGGAAGAAAGTGTCACATGAGAGGTTTAGATTTAGTCATTAGAAGAATCTCCAGAAGAAGTTAATAATTTCGAGGAACTTAATGGGATAACCTGCTTCAAGGTAGTGAGGAAAGGTACTGGTCGGTGAGGCCTTATCACTCCTTTCAGCCAGTTAGGGGATATATCCCATTATGATCTGAAATGCATGTGTGTACGTACTTCCAAGTTTGGTCAACTTGATTCCTTACACCAATGACTCGTCCATAAATATCCAACACGAGACCTCATGATTAACCAACACTACTAAATTCAGCTAGAAAAGTTGACCTGGGTGGGATTTGAGCTTGTATCTTCCGGTTTCCGGACCGCTGCTCTACAAATCCAGCTATCCCAAGAATATCTCGTGCTCTTAAAGTGGATTAAACGAGCACACTGTTTCCAGTTCCCAGCAGTGTGGCTTAATCATAAAATTCTCTCTTCATGTTACCCTGACAATTATTTTGAAATCAGACTTCTGACCAGTAAGAATTGCCTCCTCGATAGGCAAAAAGATCCAAGGCGTAAGGAGGGTCTGAAAAACGAAGAGTAAACTCAAGTTTACTCTCGAAGTTGAAAACGCCGATGCCCTGCCTGGCTTTGATGCTAAAATTAACCGCCCCGGTACTTGTTTCAGCTCGTCTGTACTCCGCGAACTCCCTATCAGCAGTTTATTAATAAATTTTATTATGTTCATGCTGTATTGCCCCCAAAACGTTATAGTTTGCATCCGTCTTTTCTAGTATTTTAACATACTGTCTGGCTGTTCCATTTTTTCATTATATATCTTCAAGCAACGTCGTTGAGAAATGCGTCGTTTTGTGTCTTGACAAAATATTTTAACCTCGTGATGAGTGCATGCTCTGTCACACCGGAGCTTTGCGTTTACTTCTGTCTACCGTACATTTAAGTTTAAACTTAAAGTGCACATGACGTCGAAATTAAGTTTAATTTGAAATTTTTGTTCTTTTACAAATCAAGTATGTTTTTTTCCAAATGTCGCATGCCAAATAAAAGTACACAAACAAAGCACTTACCCCGGCAACAAACATATTTGCTTTATTGCGAGAGTGATCATGCAACTTACAGTTAATCTCAGTAATGGTATTTCTTGCCTTGTGATTCCTAGTGCAATGTAATGCATTGACATGCAAAGTTTCAAATGATTTTGTTGAATAGCGTCAAAGATTTTTTTGATAGTTCATATAGTATCTCAGTTTTCAGGTCATGTGCACTTTAACAAGTTACTGAACTCTTACCCTCTGCCTGTCCTCATTCATTACGCTTTCTTTTTTTGTCTTAACCTTTGCATTGGTTCTTTCCTGTTTCAAGAACTGGATTCCCATTAGTCTAAGGTCTCTTTCCATCAGCCTGAGATGCGTTTTATTACTTTTTTTAAAATTTTTTATTTTTGTGTAAATGTAGAAGAGTATACTGTACTCGCATCTTAGATCATATGAGGATTCCGCCACAACTGGTAAAAACGTGTTAACCTCTCGCCTGCCTATATCCTCTTCCACCACCTCGAAGCAGGTAATCCCGTTTCGTCAACGAAATTTAATATAACTATTGACACAGTTACCTGGCCTCAACTGCTACTTAAGAAAAGTCATCTAGTTAATTTTAAACGTGCTTGCAAAGGGAATGTTGATTCCTAGCTGAAACCAACTTTTTTTAATTAACGCTATCATTTTGTTTTCACTTTTTTAACGTAAGTTAATGAGTTTGTTCGTTCTTCCATTTGTATCTGTGTATGCTGATAATATGGCGATATTCGGAACAATTCACTGATCAATTCAATGGTCTTTTTACTTAAATTATGCTTTCCGTCAGCAATCAATGATACCTTTGAGAAGCGGCGCTCTTCATGGAAGATTCCTCGAAACTTCCATGCCTATAAAATCTGTCCCTGGTTGTCGCCCAGTTATGAATATTCAAAGATTACCACTAAATGAGATGTTACTGCACGAGAAGCGTTGGTGTAAAAGAGAGAGAGGTACGAAAAACTTACGTGGTCGAATTCTCATCTTCCGATTTCCACCGACAACAAAGGACGCCCTTCTATAGCTTCAATCTCCCTCACTGACCAAAGGATGTGGATCATATATTTTTTCTTCTTCAAATGCTGCCAGAGAGTTGACAAATGCCTTCTAACGCGCTGTCGACAACCTAGAATGTTGAAGGATCTCTTCGTTACTCTCATTTTAGTTCCTCGGTTCATATTGTCGTTAAGTATGCTCAACGGTTGTAGAATTGTTAGTTTTTCCAAGTGAAGCACCATCTCTTGATGACTCTTCTGTCCATATTCCTTCTGGAGATCTTCTAGAAAAACTGTGCTTCGTGCCAGGGGGATGCTGTATCGCGAAGTTTAATTCAGCCAGCTTTTCCATTCATTTGGCCTCTTGAGCATGTGATTCGGTGAACGATTTCAACCATTCGAGAGTGTCGTGATTGGCAAGAATAATAAATAATCGTCCACAGAGGTAGTGACAAATAAGTGGTAAATTGTAGTCGGTGGTCTCTAAAAAGATGGGAAGAAGCTTTGAAGATTTCGGACGAAGACGGAGCCATTGCCATTCGGGACAGAGGATGGACTTTATCTTGTTAAGTTTATTTCTACGCCTTGCTGAATTACCCAGCTTCTCAACTTTGACTGAAGATTGAATATCAGAAGACAAGAAAAGTGAATTATTGTTCAATTCCCAAAGTGGTCTTACACGACGACCGCAGCATGTGCCTGTCCTTGCCATTTGTCACGTTCATGAGAATAAAAGTCTGCTCTGCTTTCCTGATCTTTGACTTTTGGTATGTAACAAGATACTTTTCACTATCACCTCGGATAAGCGATACATTTTGTGGCCTCGAGAATCTGATGCATCCGGTTTCTCTCTTTGCTGATAAATAAGCGGTATTATTAACAACGGTCGACATAATTGAGGTAAATTCAGTAATCTGGCTTGTTGGGTAAGTATGTAGAAATTGAAGTTAAAGGTTTAATCATGGGTGTATCATCAGATGTTTGATGAAGTTCCTTGTGTAAGTTAGTTTAATACTCTTACTCGGAAGACGACCGCCGCTGAGGCCGTCGAAACATCAGTTACCAGCAGCCTTTGATTCTCAAGTCCACACTAACCTAGACGTTGAACTTCAACAATCATCTCATGGAGAGAATGTTTGCCCTCAATTTTCTTCGTACGAAAAGACATGATTCGTACCAGAAAACTGCTGGCAACTTATTTTAGTACGAACTTAACAAATCAGGTTAACTAAAATCATCGTATCTTTAATATTCTTATAGGTTCACTGCTGGGTTAGTTTACTATGGAATATCATATGGATCTGTTGATATTGGTTGGAATAAGTACCTGGTATTTGGCTTGACTGGACTTATCGAATTTCCTTCCCTTTATGGATCAATATGGGCAATGAACAAGTAAGGGAAAATGTTTAAACCTACTTACATACAGCCGTACATACATGCATACATAAATGCATTCGTACGTATATTCATACATGCGTGCGTCCATTCATATTCACATAAGTATATGCCTACAAACGTGCGTACATGGGGGGCACGAATGGGGGCCACAGATGGCAAATGCGGTTAGCGCGTTGCTTCTCACCGCTGGGGCTCTAACTTAAGCCTGATCGACCGTGGTTACAAGTTGGATGGGTCACCTCTAATGGTAACCACGTGTTGACTCGCTTGGCGCTCATGTGAGTAGAGTTGTAGTTGGTCTCTGCTGTGCTCTGAGGGTTTTCCTCCGGGTACTCCGGTTTTCCCCCCTCAATAAAATCAACCCTTACATCATAGTTTACATCATGGCTCTTTGTTGTTCCTAATTTATATCAACGATTTACCCAACTTTCTTAATTTAACAACACCCTGTTTATATGCTGATGATACACAAATATTTGCTTCCTCGTGTGATCCTGTTGAATTAGCCAATAACTTGAATTTAGATTTTGACAATATAATGGATTGGTTAACCTTAAATAAACTCCAATCCCATTCTTCAAAAACTAAGTTCATGGTTATAGGATCTAAACCTAATTTGACATCCAAAGTTGCTGATTTACATTCCAAAATAACCATGAATAACAATTCAATATCGCCTGTTACCTCTCACAAATGTTTGGGAGTCGATGTTGATGAGACACTGGCCTTTGATATTTATATTGAAAAACTATGCTTAAAGATTTGTTCTGGCATAGGCGCTTTGAGGAGAATTAAACCATTCGTTCCCTCATGCTTTCTTATCAAATTGTACAAATCTTTAATTCAGCCATATTTCGATTACTGTTCTCCCTTGTGGGATACATGTAATAAGACATTAAAAGACAAATTACAAACGCTTCAAAATCGTGTTGCCAGAGTCATTACAGGAGCAAGATATGAAATTAGATCGAATGAGCTTCTGGAAAGTTTACAGTGGGACTCTCTTCATGTAAGACGTGCTAAATTGAAGAGTGTCCTGCTGTATAAGGTTCTCAACCGAAATACGGCACAGTGCTTAACAGAAAGCCTTGTTAGACTTAGAGATCTGAATAGAGGGTATGAATTACGTAATCTTGAAACTGATCTAGCACTTCCAAAGCCGAAAACTAATTTTCTTAAGCGAAGCTTTAGATATAGTGGCTCAATGTTATGGACTAATCTTCCACTCGAGGCTAAAAAAGCGACTTCGCTTCATCAGTTCAAACGTAGCATTGCGGACCTGCCTTTTACATGAACCATGTTGACTTGAATATAATAATTATACAGTTTGTAATTTTTATCTAATTTTATCTAATATAATTTTGGTTTTTTTTAACTATTTGGATTAGCTTCTATAAATATGTAGTAGTAGTAGTTAGTATTAGTTAATTTGTATTTGTAAGGTATCACGCCCCTCCTGTAAATCAGCTTACTTTTTAAAAAAAGTTGTGAGGCTAGCGTGTTTAAATAAAAGCGGTGTATGTATATGTATGTATATGTATGTATAGCTGTGCTCCGTGGACAAGTATAGGTCGAATGGTGGCTGCCTGCGGCGCCTTTAATATGCCTTTGACTCGACCACGTTGATCTGCGTCCTTCGCAATTCAGCCCAGCGGCTGCAAGTAAGGATGATTAGCTCCCCCCTTTGGCCTACCTTTGGCATACAAACGTGCGTACATTATATACGTCAACTAGAAATACCTTAATGTAACAACCCTTTGCTTTCACACATTTCACTCTTCTGACAAAGAGCCTTTGCTCGAAAAGTTAGAATGTATCGATCAGTCATGACAGTTACCAATATTTGAATTTGTTACGTTAAGCTGTTATGACGTTGGCTTTAAAAGGTGACGGTGCAGAATTCCCCTATACCACCAAGATCAACTGTGAATGTTATTCAGTAAACTTTAACACATTCGAAAGGAAAGATGTTTATGATAATACTCGGTTCTTTTGATTGTTGTATGCCTTTATTACTGGCTTCAAACTGCTTGCCATTGTACACATCAAACCTGAAGGATATGTACCGTAGATTCTTCGGAATGTTTGATTCCAAATACTGTACTGGTATTGGGCTAACCCTCACAGACGGTAATGACGGACTTGAGGTCGTTTAGGGATTTTGTTGGACCTGAAATTTTAATAAAACGCGTGGTTTAGATATTGAATGTCAGTAGTTGTCAGTAGTCGTCAGTTGTTGTAGCTAGAACTTGCTTGGTTTAATAAAAGAAATATACAAACAAAGTGGAATCGTGCGTGTGATCTGATAAATAGCCGAAAGATGTAGTCCCAAACGAATTGTGAGAGCCGGCTAAAGCACAACTATCGCACGCGAGGTAGAAAAGTGTAATAATTTATTGTATTATGTTTCTCTTTCCTGCACCGCGTGGCTGAGTTTGTTAAGTTTGTTTGACGAAGTAAACTCTTTTTACGGTCGACACTAGTTCCCTCGTCCCTCCCAATCCCAGAACAGCTGCTCGGCAGGCTAACTAAGAGTAGTTTGTATTGATTAATCTTAACATCGTTGACTTGTTCGAACGTGTATTGTTCAAGTCCTACCTTTTGCTAGGATACTTCATCTGTATCCCCTTGCCCACCGTGCGAAGCGCGGTGCTCGGGCCGAAGGCCCGAGCGGGCGAGGATACTAATCTCGACGTGTGTGGGAGTCCTTTTACACGCGTGGTGAGTAGGGAGAAAAATTTTCGCATTGCGTATCTATGTTTATATATATATATATATATATATATATATATATGGGTATATATCCATGCATTCCGGTCACTCGAGAAGGCCGTGTGCAAGCTCGGGGACTGGTATGTTGTTGATCAAACCTTAGGCTACTTAGGTCCGTATTGAAGCAAATCGGTTTGTCTCGGTTTTTTTCCGTTTTATGGATCTCTCAGACGTTGTTTACATCATTTGAACACGGAAGCCAGTAAATGATTTAAGACCGCCAAACGAAATAGCTCTCTTGGTGCTTGCGGCTGGTTTCATTTTTGGAGGCAATCTTAGTATCTGAACAATTTATGATTTGAAACAGCAATTCCCAAAGTTAGCTCCTTGGAATATGCATTGGCCAACTGTTCATTTGTTGCAGCAACGCTTTGTCTTGGTTCTTCCTGATAAATATGAACAAAAGACGTATGGGGACTTGCTTGCTGTCAGGACATTTGCTGAGCGACTAAGTGTAAACGACATTCTTCGCTGAAGTTGAATAGATGCTGATTTGTATAAATTTAGATATTTTTCACGTTCTGGTAAGTCTGAATCAAGTAGCTTTGAAATACAAGTTCTGTGAACGGAATTGTTTCGAGCAGCTTTCAAAAGTAGCTTCCCGACCTCATTCTTCCCCAAGGGAGACTTTCTGTACCAAATATTATCACCGACCGGTAACCTTTAAGGATGCTCCAATTTTAAGACGAAAAACCTTTCTTTGTTTAGCAGTAGAATTGTCAGAACGGATCTCTTACCATTCATTAAACCATTTAAGGTTATTCTCACCAAATGCTTTGTTTTGATAAAACTTAATCGAAATTTTAATCATAAATATGATGACAAGCAGTTTAAATATAAGCTATGTAGGTTGTTAATTTGAGGCCGAATTGTGTGTGTTTTATATTATCTTTATTATTATTTCATTCCGTCTTCCAGTTATAGTAAGGACGATTTTTCTGACAAGTTGGAAATTTATCTTTGTTACTTGGATTCTCGAGTGATATTTTGTTACATTTTTATTCTCAGCATCCTTCCCGCTGTCTGACGTTTCTCGCCTCTGTCAATCTAACGAAAACTCTAAAAACAAAACGCCCACGCAGCCACACTCACGTATGCTTGGGTGTGTCACACAAAAGTGTTTCAATATTTACATGCTCGACAGAATTTGTTACAGTGTCCAAATCTTGTATTTTTCTTATACTGCGTACCCTCTTCCAGTTATAGTATGTAGGATTTGTCTTTTTGACAATTTTGAAAAATTATCAATGTTAGTTGGATTCTCAAGGGATATATTGGAAGGGTGGGCGAGGGGTTGTTGCGTGCACGTATTTCTAGTTAGCTTCTTGGTCGGTCTTTTTGAGGGGATGGGTATTCAAGAATGTAAGGTGCAAATATTCCTCCTGAGAGAATTTTTGTAAAAACTGCACATTAAACATGAAAAACGATATATGTGTTTGGTCACTCAATTGAAAAATAAACGTTAATGCTTTATGCACTGATAAAATGACCAGTGGATCCGCCGATACAGTTACAATAATCGTTTGTAATGCCGTGGAGACAATGTGTTTACTGTTCCTATTAAAACTAAAATGCAATCAAAGTATTTAAAGTCAGGCTTCAATCATGCCCAAAAATGTTGAGACAGTATTTACAAATGATTACGCTTTTCGGTGTCCCTTTCCCACTATCGAGTTTTTGGTCGATTTTTCCGATGCCTCGACGCTTTATGAGCAAGCGCAGTGGAGTGACCAACAGTGTTTAAGGTGCGATGGGAAATGAGCGATATTCTTTGTTGTGTCTTTGGTATGGTCGGTAAGGGGTCGTTTGCGTCGCTGTGCCAAGATTTGTTTAGTACTGTTAGTATTGTAGTTTTGATTAGAATGTTATGCAGTACGGCAACTTTGTTGAGAGCGTACGTTTACGTCCAGAGGAATGAGGTATATGAATCCAAAATAAGAGGAAAACAAGGAAAAATTTAAGAACTTGTTGTCTAGACGTCGACGTTCGAGTATTCTGCGTTACTCCTTTGAGTGCAAGAGTGAAATTCGAACATTAGTCAGCTCCGTGACGAGCATATTAGGAATTATTTCAACTTGAAACATTGTGACAAAAAAGAATTACTATGCTTTTCGTTTCTTTGCTTTAGATATGGTCGTAAAGTAACTACAATCTTCGGTTTGGTTTCTGCTTGCATTGCTTCCATTGTGGCAGTATCCATTCCTGTTGATCGAAATAGTGAAGGTACAGGCCTAACGTTTTAATGTTAACTGAATTATTTACTCTTCTAGGTCTTTAATTGTCTAACCATGGTAATCACTTAATCACCTGTGCATGAAAAAACAAGTGGATCTTAGAACATTCGCAAGAGATTCTCCAGGCGGAAAACTTAATCTTGTGATAAATATCAGTGCCCAGCAAAAAACACGAAGTAGAGCCTTATTACTTATTAGAGCCTAATTAGAGCCGAATTACTATTCTTTATGGCTCTACTTCGTGTTTTTTGCTGGGCACTGATATTTATCACAAATGGACCTTAGGATAGTTCTGAGGAAATATAGGATTCTCTTATCACTTTATGAGCGGAGAATCCACCATATGAAGCTTTAACAGGCTACATAAGCCACAATGGTGTTTCGACAACGCATGTGCAATCGTGTGAATTGTTTAGAAAGGCGGGATAACATTCACATTCAGTGAACATTCATATATTTATTAGCAGAAAGATCAAATTAAGGAAAGCAACGCGTTATTGAGAAAACTATCGGAACATATTTGACATGTTTGTGAAAGTTGATCGTCCAGGTTAGTATAGTCTTGAGAAAGACTGTTGGTGGAAGTGACTGACGTTTCGACAGCCTTGGCGGCCGCCAGGTTCAAGCCATTTACTTTGGAACATATTTGCTTGGCTAATGCTAAATTTATCAAAATATATATAGTACGTACAGAAACGTGGTCAGCTGTAGTTGAAGTCGGTGTGGTTGTATTTAGAACATTCGTAAACCGTGATCAAAATAGCTTTACAATACTCTTCGTCAAGCATTTCGAGAAAATTAGCAGCCAATTAATCATATACCTTGAGAAAGCTTCCTTAAGCTGTAGACGTATGATAATTCTTTTAATACCACAAACATATTAAAGTGTTTTTTGCGCTACCAACTACCTACTAATTTTAAAAGTTTTCACCCATACATATTGAAATTTGGTGCGGATAGTATTTCATATGAAGTCAATTCAGTATATACTTGATTTGTCCATTTTTCCCCTTATTCTATTGCTAAACCTTTTCCATCCACTCGACCTCTTACCTAATTATGATGGAGAAGTGGAAGAAAAGTTCGACACATTGAGTCCTTCAAAGTTCTGTTCGAATTTTTGCTCCAATTCCTCTAAAAATATTGCCACACTTATTTTTATTATTGCGCGTCCAGGAGGATGGATTACACGTCTCATTCAGGGAACCAATACCTGCCGAGAATTTAAAGAAATAAAGAATAAAACAAACCTCTGAAAGGTTCATCATGTAAAACCCCACATTCGAGCTAGATATGCGATTGTAAAGTAAAGTAAAGTAAAGTAAAGTAAAGTAAAGTAAAGTACCTTTATTTATACTGGATCACCCTATCAGCTATCAGAGCTGTTCTCCCTAGAGGTCCAGTAAGGGCCAGGGTAATATTTGTCAAATTTTGCTTTAATAAGGACTATGTCATAAAGTCGAAATAGTACCTTTATCCGGTTTACCCTTGTATTATATCTTACTCAAATCTTGGGTTTTACAAGATGATCTTTGGAATTTGTTTTATTCTTCATTCAAGACAGGGGCTGTGAATTCAGCTTCAAACATCACGGTTTCGAAAATGTAGCCACACATCTACCGAAGAGACGACTAAGTATTCATCCCTGGGCTGGTATGAATAAAAGGATATTGCAGGGCCATTTGCCTCCAGTCATGCATTCGATGAACGACCGTCAAGTAAAACTTAGTTTGAATGTGGAAATGACGTTTTGTTTTTCGACTATTTTCTGGATCATCCAAACATCTGACAGATTTCTCTGATTACCTTGACACAACTTGGCACATGGATCACTCTGGCCATTTCGGCTACTTTGGAAGTGTCTCAGATCTTGGCTTCCATAAATTCCGTCCGATTGCATGCTTCAGAATTTCTCGGCACCGGAGGTATATAATTATTAAGCGTGCCAAAAGATACGCTAGTAAAGACATACTATCGCATTGGACTACAAATTTGGACATCGTGATACTTGAGGAGATAAGTTTCTCTGAGCGAGCTGCAGAGTATCTTTCCCTTCCACATCTGAGCTACAAGTGCATTTTGGAAGAGTTGGGAGAAACCTATTCCCTGGTATTGCGGAGCGATTCTTAACTACATGCAGCCTGTTCCTTTGCAAATAACTGGAGAACTGATTTCCTAAACTGAAATAGGAATAACGCATTTCCCACGTAGCAAGACAGAAATATCAATGCTTGAACAAAACTTGAACTTAGCTCACATAAAATCACAAGTGGGCAGAAGGTTTCGCCCATAAAATAATAATGTGTTTTTTGATTTATACTGAGTTTTCTGTCGACTATTCGTCGTAGAACTGAAGAACTTTCCTGTTCCAAAACAAAACATAACACAACAAGACACACGTACATGAACAGCTGCAAGAACAAGAACAAAAACAAGAAAAGAACATCAAGAGTAACGATGACAATGAAAACGATCATGACCAGGACTAGGGCTATCAAACCAACGGACAAAAAAGACAACAGCAACGATGATGACGAAGACGACTTCAAGAACAAAACATATCAAGGACAACAACAACAATAACAACCGTTAAAGGACTACAGCAACAACTTCGACAACAAGGACAACAACAATTTCGAAGAAAAGAACAACGATGGCAAAAACAACCAGATGACAGTAACAAGAAGGACAACGACAAGGATGGAAGAAGAGTGACGACTGCGTCGACAGGAACGATGACAACAACTACGGCAACCACAGCAAGAACTACG
Organism: Heliopora coerulea; assembly: GCA_030142905.1. Lineage (NCBI taxonomy): Eukaryota > Metazoa > Cnidaria > Anthozoa > Scleralcyonacea > Helioporidae > Heliopora > Heliopora coerulea. Next base: position 225,888 of record JASJOG010000137.1, on the reverse strand, counting down.
ACAACTTGAACAACAGGACTTTAAACTTTTTCTTAGTCCAATTTCGCTAAAGAGTAGCAAATGATACAAGACTAGACCTGATCTAAGAGAAGCAAACTCAATATGAATTGATATTCGTCAATTTTATGACGCGTGCTTAATTCCTTATTCCAGTGTTATCGTTCTCTTCCTGTCCTACTTTACTTTAAAACAAAGCCATAAAATGCAGGATCAGATTCTGAAAGTCAATGGAATAAAACGATTACTGTAATGTATAATGCAGTTTTCCTTAATCGATTGTCAGTCGATTATGTAAAATAAAAAAGCTCTTTGTTTTAACTTAAATAATAGTAATAACTTTCGTTTTAGACTCGTGTGGACGGTTTGCAGATTTCAGCGTTTGATAGAACGAGCGAGCAACAATACCTTCGCAATTCATTGCATTCTTGGTTTCTTGTGCAAATATTACATCGCAGATTTTAGTGAATTTGTTCTCACTTATCCGTAATTACTGTATTGTTCAGAATAAATGGCTTTATTCAGTTAGATGTTTCCATAAGCTTGTAAATTTAAAACAAGCGCCTCTCCCGAATAAACACCTCTACTCGAATAAATGCGGCCCAAAAGTGTGAAAATTTGATAAACGCCCAGGCCATTGATTCGGGAAAATACGGTATTAGTGCCAGTAGTTTTAAGCATTTTTCATTGTTCTTTGAAGTGAAAATCAAATGGTTTGGTACCAGAATACTGCTAGCCCGTCTTTTTGTGGCCTTTGTTGCATGCCAAATTGTTTTGTATACTAACTTTTGTCTTGTTTTATTGACATCAATTTTCTAGTTACCCCAAATACTATTGGCCGAATTATCATGGTAGTGCTTGGAAAGTTCTCGATTGATGTTGTTTTTTGTTGTGTTTATGTTTGGAGCATTGAACTGTTTCCGACTTTCATTAGGTTAGTAATTTTCTTTTTATACAACATTTTTGCCGCAAACTAGTACTGTACTTGGGCTTTAAAAAGAGGCGTCAGGCGGGGCCTGAGTTTAGGGATTATATCACGAGACTGGTTTGCTAAGCTCCGCCTGTACAATATTCTCTACGTTAATAACGGCCGTGGTAAATTACCATCATTTCAAGTGAGAGCGAACCAAACCACTCTTTTGAGTGTAAGAGCAATTTTCAAAACCAGCTTTATTCGCAGAGTCCGCCATCTTCGACATTTTCCAAACCACGTGACTTAAACAATACGTAGTCACAGGATCTCGACCTCGCGCTGTCATTGCTCATGGCAATAAACACGGTTTTTAGACATTTTGGAAGGAAAAAAGTTGTAGATGAGTGCGAACAATAAGCTCTCAAATAATTAGTAGAAAAAGTGCTTTATATTGCACTTCAACCTTACGAGCGAAACTTTAAAATACCATACTAAGTCGAACTAAATTTCGTAACAGGTAATTTACGTTCAAAGACAAGTAAGCGTACGTCGTTAGATTGCTTCTAATGTTTTCATAGGATGCCTTTTGGTCTCCATCTAGTTTACTTAGGGGCTTTTTACATGAGCCGGGTTGACACGTTTAACGAAAATATTTTGGTTGTATAACTGTCGAGAAGTAAAATTGATTTACTTTGGCTGTAGAGATAACTGATACTTCATTCAAATAATCCGTAAAAGTATAGGAAACATCGTGACATGAGTCGGTTTGGTTAATCAGACCTGCCCGGCTCATATTCAGCACCTGAGATTGTTTTTTGGGCCCCTGACTTGGATTGAACTCGAAGCTACAGCCATTCAAGCTTAAATGAACTCAGTAGTTGCCAAGGTTAGCAAAATCTTTGACAATCGTTAGTTCAAACATGATGTACAGTTTTTTTTTTTAATTTTTTCATTACCTTCTGAGGTGATTAAGTGCTTTTGGTCGTTCTTTAATAAATGCAGCAGTTTTGAGTATTCAAGCTAAACAATCGCCGAACTTGACGTAAACTCAGTCATTTCTCAAGATCTAATCTCTCTGTCACTCGTGTCTTGCTTAACAATTATTAAAATTTTAACTCTGATTCAACAGTTTGAAGTATGGATTAGATCTAAAAATAAAGAATGATACAAATACTCAACATTTTCGCTAAAAAATGTTTTCAGATCCATGGGCTTAAGTACGTCATCAGCCGCAGCAAGAGTTGGTTCATTTGCTGCTAGTTACGTCATATGGTTGGTAAGTGAGAAACATTTTTAATGTGACAGCTGGTCTATTTTCAATCGTAGTTTTTTAAAATGCATTCAACTCATTTGGCATCATGCGTGCTACATCTAAGAACTACTGTAACCCAGTAAAGGGTGGATTACTCCAGAAGAAGTTCAACCCGGTAAAGCGGGCTAAAATTCCTACATGTAAGGCCTGATCTATAAGATAAGATTGGCACATACGATTGTTCATCCTGATGAAAGCAAGTAGGCAACAAGGGTCTTCAGAAGGTATTGCTGCACTCGTGAACGGCCACTAATCTCTAGAGAAGACTGGATCGAGTATCCCACTGTTTGAAAGGTCTAGAAAATGAACCCGCGAAGTTTAACTACGCCATTACTAAGGGACCAAAGTCGAAGTAAATCTTTTTGCCCAGCACTTTCATATATAATTCCTGATCCTTTTAATACCAAAATGGAACGACTTCGTAGGTTGAAAGACACCTTTATCAAAAAAAACAGCAAACCATCTACTGACAGAAAATCCTATGAGGACAATACAGTGGTCGCGCTGTTGGTCCCTTAGCAATGAACACCGCAATCCACTTTCGGCTTCGTTTTCTGTACATGGAATGCTTGATCCAGCCTCCTCTAGATATCAGTGTGAACGACTAGCAAGCAGGAGTTAAGCCTTTAACAGTTAATCACATACGCTAGAGTGAGGAATCGTATTCGACAATCGTATCGTATGGGTGGGGCCCAACTAGCCCAAAGGTGAATATATGCAGAATTTCAGACCAGACTGAAATCTTGAGTCAGTTAATCGGGCTGCAACCTCACCCTAGCATGCACATTTAGATCATGTGTTTTGGTACACTTTGCCATACATTGCTGAAATTGCAAAATGATAAATATAATTTAGCACATGGCCTTTCGATGTCTGTTGACATCTCCTGTCATTCTGTATTTATGTACGTACTGAGAAATTGTAAAGCTTTGCAGCATGCACGAGGCATTCAAGAACAGCACTGAAGAACTGAAACCACATCTGATCAAATAAATACAACTTTCATACTTTATGCACACTTGTATGTATGTACAAATCTGTATGTTTATATATATGTTTATGTAGATATTAATGTATATATCAGCGACGGCAGAGCGAAATTTCGACGGGGAGCTAGTGATACAAATACAACCTTTTGGATGTTTCGCCAGGAAATTTCACTACAAATGTTCGGAAAAGTAGTTGTTTCAACGTTATTTCGGAAAAAAGTGGGGCGGCTACAGCCTCCATTCCCCGGCTCCGCCGTCCCTGTATATAGGTATACATGTATACACTAGCACCAAAGATGCCGAGGACTCTTTCAGGCATTGTAAACATAACCTTGTTTGATACGTATATGTATATAAATGTGTATGTATGTATGTATGTATGTATGTATGTATGTATGTATGTATGTATGTATGTATGTGTGTATGTGTGTGTGTGTATGTATGTGTGTGTCTGTATGTGTGTATATGTGTATATGTGTATATGTGCATGTACGTGTACATGTATATGAATGACAGTCTTCTCCCAGTCGAGTTGATTACCTTCGAAAACGTCCGTCGAAATAAGCTTTGCTACTGATTTTAGATTTGATGGAGACATTAAAACAGAGTTCATACACAAATGTATTTACTCATCACCTATTGTTTTACGGCTTCATTTTAACGATATGTGAGTGTTTTGAGATTGTCGGACTTCTTTTTTGTCCAATTTGAACTGAATGTTGGTAGTACAACGTGACCCATGTAGATGACCAGAAAAATAATCGGCTCCTTTCTCACCACGTTTTTTAAATATTCTTTTAGATACGAATTCATCCTTTGTTGCCCTTTGGAATTATGGGATTTGTGTGCCTTCAGTCCGCCGTTTTTGCTTTACTTATTCCGGAAACCAATGGGCAACCAACTCTGGAGAGCATGAATGATATGGAGCGTAAAAAAGGGAATCTCCTGTTGACAAACCTCGACGAAAATTCAGCGACTAACAACAAGCGCGTTCTAGCAGAAATTTATCTTGATGATTTGAAGTAAACAATTCTGACTAATTTGAGCATTTCGCTATGTTAATTAGTGTTGCGTGCAGTGTTTTCCCAGCTAGACCTAGTTTTTGTAGAGTAAGACGTCGTAAATAGGAACACTTTCTTCCCAGAAATAGCATCTAGGTATCCAGTGGCAAAGGTACCTTTCCTAGAAATAAGTGTTACCTATTAGGATGGAGCCACATTGAAATGGATATTTTAGCTTGTTGATTAAGATAATGTTTTAGTTCGCCCATCGTCATTGTTATAGTGAAGCTAAACGAGAGAACAATATAAACGAGTCGTTATAAGAGTTGTTCAATTTCGTGCAATACGTAGTGATGATGAGAAAGTAAGTTGTAGCTTTTCAGGATTCAATAAAAAGTAAGGTGTCTAAATTCTCACTGTTAAAAGGAGTTCTTAATATCTCTTAACACAGAAAAATTGTACACATCTTCAGGTGAGTTACGTCAGACACCGTAATTGGTGTTAAACAACACAACCTAGACTGTGTTTATTGTAAACACATTTAAATTAGAATTAAGGCATTGAGACATGGTGGTAAATTTGCTTTATGAACAGGAAACAAAGGGCAAAATACATTTCAAAAACAGAACCTAAGCCAGTGAGCCTTTTCAAAGCCTTCTAAGAAAAGCCTCGAGAACGGTGGACGTGTAAACTGTGTTCAAATGTTTACTAGTAGCGAAATGCCAGTGATTGTTAACGAGAGAGTGCATTAATGCGACCGCAAATAGTTTGACAATCGTTGCTCAAAAACAGATAAGGAAGACATTTATTTGGCGATTATCTCTCACGAATGTGTGGCGGCATTATGGTGGCTTCTGCAACATCTCATTCTGACGGTATTGTCAAAAGAAAAGGAAGTGAAAGTAAAAGTTCGGAAGGATATCCAATATACGTAGGTGGATCCAAATTGAAATGGCATCGAAGTATTGAGATGCTAATGCCATTTGCCTAATTAGAACTTCAACTAAAAGGGAAGTGGACATCACCTAGGGGCACGATGAAGCAGTTTACGAACGACAATATCTCCATTAAATTCCATCAAAACATCTCCACTTTCCAAATCCAAGGAAAAGAAGGTAAAGGTAAAGTGCATTTATTTATACTGGATAACTCAATCAGCCACAGGAGCTGTTCTCCCTTGGGGTCCAGTAAGCGCCACCCTCAAAACTAGACAACACTCTTCTCACATGTGACAAACGCAACTTTAATCAGATAACTGCACGGAGCCGGAATCGAACGCTACTCACAGTGGTGAGAGGCGCGTGCACTACCACTGTGCCACCGGCACTCCTATGGGGGATAAACTTAACGAAGAAATTTTACAACTCGTAAACAAAGAACAAGGTCTACCAAAATTGTCCAATAACGTCGAAGAACCAGTCGAATTTGACAACGTAACCTGATCTGGTGTTACTGATTTGCTTGCCAGTCAGTTTCAACGAGATGACGAGACCACTCGACCGAACAGATAACCGACATCAAAGGAAGAATGATGTTCCTGAATGTGATAATCGAGGGAAAAAGCTCAACTATTGCTACTGCAATATGTAACTGTGATTGCCCGAGTAGAGAACTTGTGGCTGACATAGAACGAATCAGACTGGAGCTCACCATTTTAAAGTCTATCGTACAAAATAAGGAAGCAACCTCTTCAAACGAGTCTGCCACTTTAACTATTAACAATTCAAGAGTCGAATTAGAAGCGATGAAATATGAACAGAAATCAGAAATTGAAGTCTGGAAAAATCACTCCTCCAATCTGGAAAAAAGAGCCATCTGTACTGAGGAGGAAAGAGATTAGTTAAGGCTGGCTTTAAAGTTGGTTGTCCTTAGTAAAGCCAATTAACCTATAATAATGATGAAGTAAAAGTGTCTCCAAGGCAAATAGAGGAATGGTATAGTAAAAGTACTGCAAAAAAGAAATCCTCTCATCCATGTGATAAATACCATCCAGAAACTAAAGTAACAGCCATATCAAGCGAGTTGGAAGAATCTGATAAAGAAATACAGCGACAAAAAACCCCCAGCGATTGTTCAAAATTCAACGACAGATTTAATATGAATGGAAAGCCGATTTCTAATGGCAGTTTTAATGCTTCTTGCCTCGACTCATGTAAGTCAATCGGCCAACTGGCTGGCCATGTCGTCAATAACGAAACTAGAGGTAAAATTTTGAACACGAACCGTAAAAAGTCAACAAAACGGCAAAAAGATAAAATACAATATTCGCTTGATGACATGAAAGCCAATGACAACACTAGAGAAACCCTCAACTCAGAAAGGAACATTAATCAACAAGGAGATTTTGTCAACAAGTCACTTAAAGGGCATAAAACAACGAACTCCAGTAAGTGGGTCTGATAGAAATGACCTTCCCAGACATTTGTCCACACAAGAATGCCTTTCGAAATCTTATTTGTAATGTTAATCGGAGCAATTGTCTTTCCATTCGCTTTAGGAATTCGATGTTTGCATGAAAATGAAAAAGAACTGCGAGGCGCAGTTCTAGTAGTTGTATTCAGCTGACATAATAAGGGGAACCGGCTATTGAATATGGATCGACGCCAAAAACCTATCATTATCCTCGGAGGCTCGGACGGAAATATTTTTGACAACGTGGAAAAAAATATGCGATTTCAAACAAGCGGATGTTCGGACAGTGCCTAAGCCGGTATTTCCTTTATCATTCTGTTTCTTCTTTATTCGTTTACTATTCTTCAGTGCAGCTATTTATCCGGCGTTACAACTTAGTTTTCATGGAATCTTCCCCAATAACCTTTTTCTCCATATATTTTTTCACGACTTGTTGTTATCATGTTTACTTTCGTCAATTAATTTGTACAATTGCAATGAAACTGAAAACACTCAGTCGAAAAATTTTTGTCTGTAGACAAATAATCAACTCGTCTGAGATGTTATAGGCTGAAATAAAATTTAGCTGATATAGAAGCCGAGACTAAAATAAGCCGCGAACCATCGAATAATAAACAGTAAAGTTGTTTGTGATTGAAATAACTCATGAAATAACAAATTAAGTCTCGAAAGCGCTCTTATAAACCCACCATTCTCGGCCTATTTTAGCCACGGCTTGTCTCCCTATAATGAGACCAAAATCACCGAGGTGAAAAATGAATTCGCCAATTGAGACTAATATAGTGCTTCGATCACTCGCCTGGACTGAGTAATCAAGATCAATTGAAGAAAGTTCTACCTCGCGGGTGAGTACGTTAGTCCGTCAGAATCACAATGTTTTCTGTTATTCGAGGCTTGTTTTCTTTCACGCATTACTAATTAGGAGCAGATCTAGTACTCGTGAAACTGACAAAAACTTGAAGTTCGTATGACCATAATGGAGATCACGACCTTGCATTCCATAAGCTTCAATGTCCTGCTTCTTAGATTATGACTTTACACTAAATTTCAAACTACGTTACCAAGTCCATTTTCTTGCTGGCTTCAGTTTTGCGAAACACATGAACCAGGTATCGATGTCAAGTTTGGTTAATACCGACAACATCATCAGAGGCGGTTTATACGAAGCTTCAAACGGTATAATTAACGGATTAAGGAATTCAATTAGGAATACTGTTTCCTATCCCTAGAGTGGGATCATTTACTCGAGAGCTAAAGAGTATGATCCGTGGACGATAGTGGCTGAGGCTTATTGTGTCTTGTATAAATTCCCGATTATTACTGAGCAATCGATGAGTGCCGAACTTTAGCATTAGGGATCTTAAGATCTAAACCATGCATAAATATATTAAATTTGCATATTTACACATATCTTTATGTCCAGTCAACTATCTATCCATCCATATCTATGACTCTCTATGTTTATCAATATGATGTGTCTATCTTGATCTATGTTTATTGGCTTCAGTCTATCTATGCATTTTTCCATATGTATCTCTCTATATGCTTGTCTGTCTATCTGTCTATCTGTCCATATATTAATCTACCTACCAGTAAATATGTAATATATGTAAATGTTATATACCATAACCGAGGTGGTAAGCAATATATTGCTTACACACCAAGATCAAAGAATATAGCCGATTTATATCATCGTAGGTGAAGTTTGGAAAGAAGTGTTGAGTACATGAATATTTTAATGAGGTTAACCACCGTGACATGAAACTACCGTGGATGAATAAAGTTCTGTCTCTCTCTCTCTCTCTCTCTCTCCCTCCCTCCCTCCCTCCCTCCCTCCCTCCCTCCCTCCCTCTCTCTCCCTCTCTCTCTCCCTCCCTCTCTCCCTCTCTCTCTCTCTCCCTCCCTCTCTCCCTCTCTCCCTCCCTCTCTCCCTCTCTCTCTCTCTCTCTCTCTCTCTCTCTCCCTCTCCCCCTCTCCCTCCTCTCCCTCCCTCCCTCCCTCTCTCTCCCTCTCTCTCCCTCTCTCTCTCCCTCCCTCTCTCCCTCCCTCTCTCTCTCTCTCTCTCTCTCTCTCTCTCTCTGTGTGTGTGCCCTCAGTAGTTTATAAAATACATATATTTCCATGTTGCGTATATTGTGATATAGTGTCTCGAGAATGCTCAACAATACAAAGCCACTCTCATTGAATAATTTCCTTTAAGTAATATTCCCCTGACTATTTTTAGAAATAATTGAACTTCGAGTACTTGCCGCCAGTTTGTTTACAGTTCTCATGGTTAATAATCAAAATATACTTCATAAATTTTGCATGTTTAAGTATTATATCTCCTATAGGTTGGGATGGGAAAACCGCTAAAGATAGTTAATTCAAATTATTCGGACACGGAAGTATCAAAATTTCGTGTGTTGACTTGCACAACTGCAATAAGACCAAAATCACTCAGTCGAAAAATGTATTCATCTCCTAACAAATGATCAACTCTTCTGAGATATTGCTTGCTAAAACAAATGGGTTCTATAGTCGTAGGGATCTATAGTCGTAAGGATCTACCTGTTTGACTCTGGATAAAATTCAGTATCTTCGGCTTTCATGTTGCTCATTTGGCAAGACATCCCCGCAAACTCTTAAACATTCGGTTCGATTTTCTTCCGGAATATTCGATTTCTCAGCCAATGTGCTTGTGGCAAGGGTATGGCAGACAATAAGGACGTGGTTGGTAAATGGGAAATTTGCTCATGTAATATTTCATAAACGAGTGCGAGTGTTTTACCAGGGGTTACAAACATGAGAGAACAATGAAAATCACGAGGCCAAGAACCGAGTGGTTTTGATTGTTCTCGAGTGTTTGTAAAACATGAGAGGATAATGAGAATCACGAGGCCGCAGGTCGAGTGATTTTAGTTGTTCTCGAATGTTTTACAAACGCGAGAGAACATTCAAAATCACGAGGTGGTAGGCCGAGTGCTTTTTATTGTTCTCGAGTGTTTGTAACCCCTGGTAAAACACGAGACACGACTTTATGAAATAGCTTCTCAATCGTCTATTTTGAATTTATAATTAAGAAATGTGGTAATAAACGGTTCCAAGTAAGGGCCGTTTATTATCTGATTTCTTAATTATGAATTCAGCTTACGCGACCTTTACCGGTATGCACATGATCAAATATGTTCGTCTGATTGGTTAGTTAGGTCATGAATTATTAATGAGTTTGAGAAGTAAATTTAAGAAGTTCCGCGTCAATTTTTAATAAGAAAAGGAGGTTTTTTATGTTCTGAGATGTTATATATAAAATTTAGTTACAAATGGGTTATGACGTGACACCCACCTAGGTGGTAGGTCACAAAGAAACAGTGAGACATTCCTTCTCCGTTTACCAAAGTCTTAGGGTGGCACCTTGGACAAGTGCTAACAACCCCTCAGTCCCCCAAACCAGGGATACGGTGAAGGCTAACGGCGGATCTGGCGTATTTCGACAGTGATGGCGGATGAACTACGACCTCTAAGGACAACGGCTTATGGCGGAAGATCCTTTGAGAAGGGAAATGGTGATTTCCTTAGTTCACCTTGAGAAAGGCAACGGGAAACCACCTCAATATTATTCCCTAGTACAGTTCCGTGATTATGTACAGAAACCAGGACAAAGAGAACAACTTTAACGGGATTGCACAAAATGTTAACACCGCGTTCGGCAGGGAAGGAAGTGAGGCCTCGCAGGTCGTCATCATGAGAAATCCTCACAAGGACTTACATAAGGTGGCAGTCTGGAATGTGAGAACAATGGCAAGACCTGAGAAACTAAAAAATGCAAAAAGAGGTTAGATGGAAAGAAACAGGTGATTTCATTAGTAATGATGTCAGAGTGATGTACTCTGGTGGCGATCAGGCTCAGAGAAGAGTAGCACTCCTACTAGATGAAAAAACTGAGCAAAGTGTTACGCGGATAGAATATGTAAATGATAGGATCCTAGTTGTACACCTCAAGGGAAATCCAGTGGAAGTCAGGGTAGTAGTAGTCTACGTGCCAACAACAGATTATTCGGATGAAGATGTTAAGGAAATATATGAACAAATAGAATCATGCCTGGACAACTGCAAAGGAAAAGAATACACAATCTTAATGGGTGACTGGAATGCTGTAGTTGGGGAAGGTAGAGAGGGCAGTACGTTCGGGCCCTTCGGTCTTGGTAGACGAAACGCCAGAGGAGACATGTTAGTAGATTTCTGCACTCAAAATAATTTGTGTATAATGAACACATGGTTTGAACACAATCTATAGAAAAGATACACTTGGAAAGCACCAGGGGACATACGCAGGCACCAGATTGATTACATTATGGTTAAACATAGATATAGAAATAGTGTAAAGAATGCTTGTTCACTACCTGGCGCAGACATTGATTGAGATCACAATCCAGTGATGATGAAAATTGCAATAAGATTAAAAAAGATCAAAAAAGCAAAGAAAGTTATTAGCTGGAATACAGAGATTTTAAAAGGTACAAAAAATTGGCTATATTGAAGGCGTGAACGACATGATTAGAGCTAACAAGACAAATAGAGTCAGTGTGCAAGATAAGTGGGCATTGATAAAAGAAGCTATATTAGATAGTGCAAGAAAGAATATTGGAAGTAGCATCAGAAAAGCAAATAAACCGTGGGTTGCGGATGTTATGTTACAAAAGATGGAAGAACGAAGAAAATGGAAAAATATCAGGACAGCAGAAGGGAAAGAATGTTACAGAAAGCTAACTAATGAACTAAGAAGGGAAACAGATAAAGCAAGAAAGAATGGTGGACCATACAATGTAAAGAGGTAGAAGAGTTAGACAAGAAAGGGCAATCAGAGAAGATGTATAGGAAAGTGCGAGAACTCAATGGTATAAAGAAAAAAACAGGTTATGGACAAAAAGACATTCAAGATTGGAATGGACAGTTACTTACAGAACCTGAGGCCATAAGAACCCGATGGAAAGAATATGTAGAAGAACTGTATGATAAGAATGGAAGGCCAGGAGATTTGGATATATGCGCGGGAGTCCAGTGTACATAGCTTCGAGAAAACAACGGCGTTCTTGAGGTTATACACTATCTAAAGCAGATCTGGGAATCTTACGGCCCGCGGGTCACATCTGGCCCTTTGGACGTCCCTGTCCGGCCCGCGTGAGTGTGAGGTCAATCAGAACATGAATGAAAAAATATTATATAATATAATTTATGATGTTCATGCTATACAATTGTGTTGCTTTTATTTTGAAAATTGTGCCATTTTTGTTTTATTTACGTGACACACGCGTGTATTATGCATCCAGGACGTGCATGCGTGAACAGACACAAGTGATGGTGGCCAGTTAGCCCTCAAAATGTCAGCTCACGCCAAAAAAAGAAAAGTTGATGCCGTTGATAACGAAAAGTTATCGTTGGTTCGGCCCTCCAACACAGTTCAGGTTTCTCATGTGGCCCCTTGTAAAAATTAATTGCTCACCCCTGATCTAAAGGATAGAAAAAAAGCTTCTCGACGTTTCGGGCGAAGGCCCTTCATCAGGAGATTAGTAGCATGGAATACAAAAACACGTGGGCTTTTATAGTAAAACTAAAAAGGTGTCACGTGACAAAAATGAACCAATGGAATGAATGTGGTCAAAACAAACACAAAACAATGAAAGGGAAAAGCACATGACAAACTATATGTTAAAACTAGAGAGCAAAAGGGCGAAAAATAGCGCGTGGATCGAAAATAATAATGTGGGACAGCGAAAGAAGGTGAGATGATGAAATACAGTTGTTTTGAGAGCTAAATGTAAGAAAATCGTTCGTTCATACCATGGGGGTGGAGTGTTCCAAGTTTGGAAATGAGACGCATTTCCTGACTTTTGCGGCTATCATTGCTACCGGAAACGGGAACTAAAGCTCGAATTTGCATATCCGAAAGGCTGTGATTAGCATTGTTAAAGTGCTTGGCAACAGGCTGATTAGCATCGTTCTTAGTAACAGCACGACGATGCTCCCAAAACCTGTCTCTCAAAACTCTTCCAGTTTCTCCAATGTAGAGCATGCCACATTTAAGTGGGTGACTACAAAGACCAAGGTTCACTGCGAGCTTCTCACGTACTGACTCCATCATGCATAAGGTCTATTCTAATGTCTATACAATTAACCTACACTGCTGAAGTCAACTGAAAAATGTTGACTGAGCGGGATTTGAACTTGCATCTTCGGGATACCGGTCCGCCTCTCTACCTGTTGAGCTATCGAGTCCACAGGGATTGGAGGCGAGTTTTTATCCAATTTAAGTGCACGAAATATTCTCGCGACAACTTAACGCTATCCATGAGGATGGATGTGCAATGTTTCAATTTTATTTCAGAATCATCCTCAGGGTATTATGAAATGATAACTTCACAATTAACCTACACTGCTGAAGTCAACTGAAAAATGTTGACTCGAGCGGGATTTGAACTCGCACCTTCGGGATACCGGTCCGCCGCTCTACCTGTTGAGCTATCGAGTCCACAGGGATTGGAGGCGAGTACAGGTAGAGCGGCGGACCGCTATCCTGAAGGTGCGAGTTCAAATCCGGCTCGAGTCAACATTTTTCAGTTGACTTCAGCAGTGTAGGTTAATTGTGAAGTTATCATTTCATAATACCCTGAGGATGATTCTGAAATAAAATGTAATGTCTATACCTCAGTCGATATTTAACTTATACATCCGATTTTATATGTGTAAAGTTGTTTAATTATGGGAAGACAAGGCAACTATTTTTCTCGGACCAGCAATCTATGGCAACAGTTTACGAGATTATTGCGATAGTTTTCTTGCCTTCCTCGCAGCCAAAAAATGGTAACCATATTGAATTAACATTATCTTGAATAACTTGCAAATTTTTAATTCAAATACTTTAATAATTAGGATACATCTCTACAACAACTTAACACCTGATATTAGCAGCTTGTTGCTATATTAACTGCGTGTTACCACAAAACTCCATCCAAACTCTTCGGGAACGGGATTATCAGTACCACAGAATAAGGAAGTAACCAGAAGGACCACTCGAGGGTGTAACGTTTCCTCACTTTTTTGGAGCCTTTCCATACTCTTCGATCGGCCAAAGTCGTCGCAGCCAGTAAACCGCAGCCAGCTCAACAAGGATTTAATTTACGAAATGCGGTGTTGGCTCAGTAAAATGGCCATATCTTGAAAAGTATTTGACCGATTTTCATTCTACGAAGACTGGTTGAAGAGGAAAGGTGAATGATAATATTTCTGGTAACTATAAGTTATAAAAAGATTCTCAACTGTTAAATTTAGACGTATAATATTATTTATACGTATTTAGACGTGTTAGTTTCCACAGCAAGGAACAACAATGAACGTTATGAACAAATCAACCTATAGTTTTAAGTCTAACACAAATCGAAGTTATTTCATACATTACATAACAAAATCCTGTTGTTCCATAGCTGTGACTGTACCAGGGTAATGTGTGACTCTGTATGATCGTTATTCGTCGTGACATTAATTTGTCTCAAAGACGCTTAATATTACTTCAGGAACTTCGACCGATTTTCATTTTACGAAGACTGGTTGAAGAGGAAAGGTGAGTGATAATATTTCTGGCAACTATAAGTTATAAAAAGATTCCCAACTGTTAAATTTAGACGTATATCTCCTATATGAGTAGGCCATTCGTGCGGCCCGCATGATCGATATAGTTCCTTTTCTCTCTCTGATAAATTATTTTTCTGTCAGTTTAATCTAAGGCTTGGATATTGAAGTCTGTACGCTAGTATAAGTACTAGCGTACAGACTTCAATATCCAAGCCTTAGATTAAACTGACAGAAAAATAATTTATCAGAGAGAGAAAAGGAACTATATCGATCATGCGGGCCGCACGAATGGCCTACTCATATAGGAGATATACGTCTAAATTTAACAGTTGGGAATCTTTTTATAACTTATAGTTGCCAGAAATATTATCACTCACCTTTCCTCTTCAACCAGTCTTCGTAAAATGAAAATCGGTCGAATACTTTTCAAGATATAGCCATTTTACTGAGCCAACACCGCATTTCGTAGATTAAATCCTTGTTGAGCTGGCTGCGGTTTACTGGCTGCAGGGATTTTGGCCGAACAAAGGGTCTGGGGACGGTTTCGAAAAAGACTGGACAAAAACTTCAAAGGTTCCGACGCAAATGATCCTTCTGGTTACTTCCTTATTCTGTGTCAGTACTCCCGTTCATTTCATCCCAAACAGGCGAATTTTCTTAATAAATATCTTAACTTCCTGCATCTAAAGAGCGTCATTAGTAATAAAATGATTAATCTGGCTTGGCAAGGAGAGTCTTCACCAGCAAAAAAATTGTTTAAAAACATCAGAAACTTGCCAAAACTCCGGAGAAAAACATCGCCTCAAGGCCTCAAGACGAAGTTGAAATAAGAATTGGTGAAAACGTTTCCCAGGTCATCAAAATGAACCTCAAATTGCGCCTCAAATTCATACAAGAAGTGTTTGCGCTTATCATTTTCTTGTTAAAAAACAACAGAAATAGGACCAGTGTGCTCTTCCAGGAAGGGACATTTTTTGGACGGGGTACGAGATAGCTCGCCTCCTAACTTGAACAGGTTAAGCTTTGTTCCAGAGCGACATTACACTGAAATAAAGCTTCACAGTAAATAGCAGAGCAACCAAAAAGTCTAAGCTGATTTGAAGTTCTTTCGAATAAAACAATTAAGAACAATTTACCCTACCAGGTTTTTAAAAGTCGCGCGAGCGATGTCGCTCTTTGATGCGGTTAACTAGAGGTGAAGGTTGATTTGGTGAAAAATGTCGCCCGCGCGACAGCTGCATTCTTAAAATTAAATAGATCGCTGCTTGGTTCCATTCAAAAGCTCCTAAGACAGAAGGGAAAAGTTGCACGAGCAACATTTTGCACCAAATGGAAATCCACCTTAATGTTTGCTGATTCAAAATCTCGGGTGGAAAAGTTGATTTCAAGTCAAAATCTTCTCTACAGAATTGTCAACCGTGCGACCTTTTATATCGCGTGTAAATCGGCCTTCATGACTTGTCAATGTTTCGGACCGAAGATGCCCGCCCTTTTCTGGTTTGAATAGTATTTAGATTATAACATACACGTTTTTCATTGCTTGTTGCAAATCAACCCGCACCTAGTCATCTTCACCGTAACCATTCAAAAATGTGTAACTAAGTACTGTGATATTAGCTTAGTTGATAATGGGGATGCAAAAGGACAAGAAATAATAAGCCCAAGGATGAAAATTCATTAACTTGACGATTCTATGTAAATTGAATATTTATATTGATCTACTGCATTCTTGAAAAGCGGAATTATTTTCGAGAATTTTCAACAAGTAAGATATTCACTAAATAGCACAGATACGACTATTTATAAGATAGATAACCATTGAAGAAAATTGTTGAGTGTTAAAATGATATATTTTTGAGACGCAACCAGAGCAGTTGCGAAAAAAGCAATTGTTGGGTACCAGCTGGCAATTTAACCAGAGAATTTGTAAATCTAGAGCAGTGCTCTCCCAAAAAGGTCATTGACGGACAAATTTTAGTTCAAGCAGGAATGTCAAAAGCTTGGTCCTAGCTGAATTTTTCGTCCCGTAATTGTTGCATAATGTTTTATGAGATTTCTTCTCGAGTCCCGGCAGGTAATTCAACCCGAGATGGTATTGAACATATAATGAACTCCAAGTTAAGTCTGTGGGTTCTACAGCAAAGGTGAAACGAAAGGAATCAAGTGAAAACATTAGATCTAATTTTTTCCGAATGTTTATTATCATGAATTGTTAATGTGGGGTTAACGAATTGTGGACTTATTTTTGCCCTGCTATAATGCTATTATTATTCACTTTGTAAAATGTATATGAAACTTGCATAAAATAGTGGTGACCATGTTTATTGTTTATTATATCTTTAAGATTTGTGCAAAGTAGCTTATTTAAAGTTCCGTAACGTCAATGAAATCCCCATAATACTTTTGAAATTCCCCTGCATTCACATATGTAAATATCGTTAATGAAGGAGCAAATAACAGTAAAGGAACGCATATTTTGTTGAAGTGAGAAATCGTCTACCTTATAGCCGGTACTAGAAATACGTGCACGCAATAACTCCTCCCCCACCCTTGCAATGTATCTCTCGAGAATCCAAGTAACATTGATAATTTTTCAAAATTGTCAAAAAGATAAATCCCCCTTACTACAACATTTAGACACGAATATTAACAACCCAAACTGGAAATTGTCTTATATTTAAACTTCTCGTCGTCATATTTACGTTTGAAATTTCGACTGTTTTATTAAAACAAAACGTTTGGTGAGAATAACCTTTAATAGTTTCACAAATGGTGAGATCCATTCTGACAATTGTATTGTTAAACAATGGATGTTCGTATCAAGACCTTGTATTAGTTGCGATCTTGAGGTAATTCGTGTTGTTTTCGGATCAAACATCACTTTTTTTCACTTTGAAGAAAGACACTTTAGTAGATGGCAACACTTTATGCCTTAAAAACGGAGCATTTATTTCAGCTTATAATTGAAAACAAATTTTTTTGATTTTTTTTTGTATTAAAAAACTGATAAATAGTACATTATCGCAAAGTTAATTACAAATTTCTAGTAGAAGTGTTATGATAAAGATTATGCTAAGTATTCATCCGGAGGTAAAAGACTTTGGAAACTAAGATGAAACGAATTACGAAACCGACGAAATAAACAAAGAAAACATGGAAGAGTTCTGCATTTTTATTACTGACCAAAAATCGGAAAATACAAAACGTACAACGAAATACGACAAGCAAACCTTGGGCAAGTTGTAATACTTTGTAATACTTTGGTAAAAGAGAAAAATGGCGTAGTATACAAACCGCCAGTTCTTACATATTTTCAACGAACCATTCAGCGGCACCTCAACACAAAGGATTCAACGGTGAATTTACTGAAAGAATTCAATTTTAAACTTTTAAACTTTCTTGAGAGGTGCTAAAATCCTGATTAAATTTATTACTGGTTGAACATGGTGAAGGTAATCATGCACAAACCACCCGAGGAGTGAGAAAGACTAAAGCGGACAACATTTTCGCCGAAGGATAGTATGATCTACAAAGATAAGTAGCTTTTCAGCGTGTTTCCTGGAGGCCGTTTGCCTTTCATACTTGTTTACAAGCCATAAATAGATTCCAATGTCTTCAGTGGAGCGACATTTCACTGGGAAAACGATTCTGAAAAAGGCAATGAAATCCTTGTGTGGAAAGCGGTGAAAAGATCCAAAGACTGTCAGCTCAAGTCAAGTCTTTAGGACTCTGAGTGTTTTATCCTGTAGCGCCTCTTCATTATTAGTCATAAACATCGCGTGTTTAAATTAATTGGAACATCGCCTTGCGGGTTAATTTAATTTAATTTTATTATTTTTAGTATTTTTACGTGTACCAATTGTAGCCAACACAATCAGATAAGGAAACGACCTTATGCACGTCCATGTAAATTTTTGACGCACTAATGAGTTTATCTTACCACGGATAATCCTTTTACACTCCTTCGTCATTCTTACTAACCCACATATTTCCGATACTAATGAATGAAAATACTTATAACTCTCCTAGCACAGACAGTCAAAAAGTTAGTTCTCTTTTGTCTCGCAAAAGGTCAGGATACACTTTCACTGTGCTCTCCCTTTTGCTCGTCGACCATTTAGATCTGTCTCCTCTGTACAGCGAATCTATTAAAGTTCTTCACTTACTAACTGGAATTAGCGTACGAGTGTTTTCAACATTAGCTCGCAGCCATTCGTGATTCACTCAACCTCGTGCGATAAAATCCCACTTCTTGAACAATTGACCATGAACACAATCTAGATAAATATTACAAAATATTCGAAAGACATCGACCTAATGGATCAGAATCTGCATTCTACTTTGCCATTAAACACCAGCAAAATCCAGGTGATGATATTTGAACCAAGAAGTCTCCCTTAGGGAAGAATGAAGTCGGGAAGCCACTATTGAAAGCTGCTCAAAACTATTCCGTTCGCAAAACTTGCATTTCAAAGCTACTCGATTCAGCCGCACCTGTGATTGTCTAGATCAGCTAAGTGAGTACAAGAACGTCAAAAGTCTCGATTTATACAAATCAGCATCGTTTCAACTTCAGTGAATGGTGTCGTTTACACTCAGTCGCTTAACAAATGTCTTGGCAACAAGCGAGTTCCCGTAACGTCTTTTGTTCGTATAGATGAGAAAGAGCCAAGTCAAAGCGTTGCTACAGAGTGTGAACAGTTGGCCAATGCATATTCCAAAGCGTTAAGTTTTAGAACTGCCCTTTCAAGTCATAAATTGTCCAGTAACTAAGATGTCCTGCAAAAGTGAAACCAGCCGCAAGCACCAAGAAAGCCATTTCGTTTGCCGGTCTTAAATCATTTACTCGCTTCAGTGTTCAAATGATGTAAACAACTTGCTAGAGATCCACACTAGGGAAAAAAAAAAAGGGGACCAAATCGATTTGCTTCAATACACATCTAAGTAACCTAAGAAAGGTTTGGTTAACAACATACCAGACCCCGAGCTTGCATACGGCATACTTGAGTGACCGGATATATAGATATATATATCAAAAACTGCGAAAATTTTTCTCCCTAGTCACCACGCGTGTAAAAGGACTTAACGCAGGCCGAGATTAGTACCCTCGCCCGCGCGGCCTTCGCACTGCGCTTCGCGTGGTGGGCGAGGGGTCTCTATTTTAAATGGAAGTTTTCTTTGTGTTAATGAAGAGCAATGTGTGTAATGACAAAGGTATGCAGGAATTTCAAGTTTTCACATTAATTTTAGAATGTTTTGTGTTAGGGTTTAGGTTAATGTTTTTTTAAATGAATTTTAATCATTTGTGCTGTTACTTCAAATCCTTGAAAACCTGTATCAATAGTTAGAGAATTACGATTTATCTTATACCTGATTATAGCAAGGTTAGGCCACAAGGCCACCTCAACTGAAAACTTCTGGGTAAATGTATTAAGTCGTTTATCCGGAATTGTCTATATCTGTTTTCAAGGCCATTTAAGAAGTAATGAATAGCCTTTAGACATCTGTCATACATTTCTTTTTGGTAATCTGTAATCGGGTTACAACAGTTGTTATTGTGAAGTCATGACATCAAAAAGGTTACTTTTTACTCTACTTCATTCAAAGTGAGTTTCAAAACCATTTCAGACACTGAACAGTTTTGAGTACATCCTTGTTTTTGACACTTCTTTAGATTTTAATATCAATTCTGCTTGCTAATTTTTAAGGAATAAATTCAAAAATGGCACTCAGTGTTGATCAGATGCTACTGAAAATTGGAGAATTTGGAAAATACCAGTGGATGATCCTCGGCATTGTGGGAACGATTACATTGGTCCTTAGTGGATTTCCGATCATGATTGTAACATTTATCACGGCAGAGCCTGATTGGATCTGTGCAAAAGGAATCAATAATACAGCGTGTAATTTTACTGAACCAATAACACTAACCAGTAAACACTACAAGGCTAGGTGTAGTATGCCTAGAGAGGCTTGGACATACGTTGAAGGATTTACATCGACTGTTACTGAGGTAATACAAACTGTAATCTTGTGCTTTTTATTATAATCGTGAACGAAGAATCTTTTAACTTAATCTAAATAACAAAGTTACACAATTTGTGGACTACTAGTCAACTCGGTCAGTCATGGCCGCCCATGGAGGGCAATTTTGTACGTCAGTTTCAGTCTCCTGCGCGGGCTTGTACTTCAGTTTTAGTCTCTCACGCGACTTTTTACACTTTCCTGAGGGTTTTTGTTTGAAAATACACACAAAAAATTTCTTCAAAAGACAGAAATGAGTTTAAGAACTTCAAACATATTTCGACAAAATCAAACCGAGTGACAGGTTATTCTATTCACGAAAATAAACTACCAAACTAACGAGAAACCTGACAAAACAGTCTCGATACATTACTTTAGGAAACTACCAAGGGCACGTCCTTTTTTTACCGTTAGTATACCATGATTACACTATTTAGCTCACTTCTTGGGCAACGAGGAATTTTTAAATCCTTTTGAATACTCGATTATGTAAAAATCGGTCCAGTAATACCTCGTCTTAAACACTTTTCCCATGGCTGGGAACGTTTTGAAGCCGAACCAAACAAAAACCAGTGAACTCAATTTCCGTATCTGGAATGCTAACTCCCAGTCATTTGCTTGGGCAAAAAGTGAAGCCAAGATGGCCGCCCCATTGAACTCTAAAAAGACTGGAACGGTATCCGCAAACTGTACTCTGAAGCCATCATGGAGGGTGACATGAGGGGCAATTTGCGGGTCATCCTAGTCCCTTACGCGATAAAACACGCAACCTGAAGATGAACTACGTAATCAACCATATCTAAGACGGAGTAACGTGAATATTATGCCAGAAGGGACGAAATGCAATTATCTAGTATTTCTGAGTAACAATAACTTGATAGGCATTACCGTGGGAACGTCCGAAATACGCACACAAAATGACAGTACGTAAAACTATATGGTCTAGTGGTGATAACACGATGCAACAAGGGGCATGCTCAAAATAAAGGTTTAAATAATGGCATCTTCGTTAGATCCTTGTTTTCAAGGACTAAGGTCGGTCTGTGGAATTGGTCGGACTGATCCGAAATTTTTACATGTTAAGCCTCCGAATGTGATAAAACAGTAGTTCAAATTTCGTAGTTGTCCTCGAATTGTTTCAAGAGTAGTGAGCGATCTAAATATAGATGTTTTTTAATAATTGACTCGTAATGTAAACAGACGGTGCACGAACTCTAATTTGTGTGATTGTGCTCCTTCATGAACTCGTAGTGAAAAAGATCTTGAATTTCGACTTTTTACTGAAAAAAAAATGTTGTAAGCAGTCCTCACCAGTAATTCTTTAACATCGGAGGACTAACGTGAAACTCAATCAGTCAATGTCAGTATGGCATTTAGCGATGCTAGCAGGATAGTGACGTTAGAGGATCCAAATTTTAAGATTCGCGCATTTGCCCGTGTCGATAGATGATTTGATTAAATTACTTAACGTTCAAAATAGGAATATTTGTGTAAATACTCCACACCGAGAATAATTTTTCGCTCGCGTCATTCCTGTTAAATTAGCAATAGTGAATCGTCTCGTAGCATGCTCATTGATTGTTTACATCACATTAAGTCAAATCAATTACTGCAAAACACCAATGTTTATTAGATTCCGCTCGAAGTATCACATGTAGGTCCTATCTAGCTACACGAAAAGTTCAAACTACAGGACTTATTCTCTTTAACTGTTAAGAACGTTGATAAACGGGAATAAAAATCTGAGTCCGTTAGTGCCTCGTTTGTTTACATTAGGAATCAAATACGGCAAAACACACGAGTCATTCTATTTCAACTCGACCAATCGTTCCACTCCAACTTTACCAACTTAGTCGATTTTTAGTATATTTTGAGTCTATAACATGATTGAACTGTATATGATTTTTGAGTATCTTTTAAAATATGAGCGAAAAACCGTCAGCTGAGCTAATAGAGAGAGGAAGTGGCCATTATAAGTGAATCTGAAATTTTCATATAGTTCGTCCATTATTCCTAAATACTCAAAATATTTCGGCTAAAATTCTTTAACTGGTGGAAGTGGTATTGTTCTTTAAGAGTAAATCATACAAACTATTTAATAAGCTTCAAGGCAAATAAGCTATATCCGAGATAAAATAACATCAATATTATGACACAGTGGAAGAATTTCAACCTTGGAGTATTATTGAGTTATAATAACTTAGCAGGCATTACCCGAAGAACATCCATATTATGCAGCAAAAAAATAACGGGACAGAGGACAACCTTCACCTGTAATGTAGACTAAATACTACGAGTGAGACGCTGAAAAAAGGGGCTTAAATTGTGTCAATTTTTCACAGTTTTTGGACAAATGTTGGACAAACGAAAATACCAAAACAGCTGTCCAAATTTCGTAGTTGTCCTCAAATTGTTTCTTTAGTAGGGAGGCTCCTGGGAGCGATATAAACATAGGTATTTTGCCGTATTTGATTCCTAATGTAAACAAACGAGGCACTAATGGACTCAAATTGTTATCCGTGTTTATCACTGTGCTTAACTCTTAAAGCGAATAAGCCCTTGAGTCTGAACTTTTCGAGTAGCTAAAAAGAACCTACAAGTGATACTTCGAGCGCAATCTAATATTGGTGTTTTACTGTAACTGATTTGAGTTAATGTGATGTAAACAAGGAAGGAGTGTGCTACGAAACTGTTGCTAATTTAACAGGAAAGACGCGAGCGAAAAATTGATTTATTTTGAATGCTAAGTAGTAAGTAATTATATCAAATCATTTATTGACACATTCAAATGCGCAAACCTTAAAAATCGAAAAGAGTTAAGATTCGAGTACTTTTTGATTCTGAAAGTCAGCACACTTATATTACAAACGGACTGAAAAGGAAACTGGGTTTAAAACCTTTGGACAGGACAGATTCAAAAGACAGAGCTGTGAAATGATATCTCTGCGCCTGCAGGGAATAGACGGTGAATTAGATATTAAACTGTTTGCAATGGAGTTTTCCGCAATATGCTCTCCCGTGGCTGTAAAGATTGATGTCGACAAGTTTCCCATCTACATGGTTTACACGTTGCTGGAAACTTTGATACCGATAACGAATTGACTGAAATGCTTGTAGGAGTGATTATTACTACAAATTGATCACAGGTGAAATTATCAACGATGATTCTGGCCCAGCAGCTGCTGGAAGCAAGCTCTGGATGACCACTTTTACGCCCAACGAGTTCCACAGAAACGATTCCTAGGTATGCTTTCTCAAACGTCGTTATTGATGGACGGAGCAATATGGAATTGGAGCAGACCAAGAACCATGAATTGCTGGAAACTCTAAAGACGTTTTGGGATACGGAGTCCCAGGGGATCGTTGAAAGTAAAAACGGAGTTCCACCAAATGACTTCTTAACTGACGTGGCATTCAATGGCAACCGATATGTTGTTGGGATTCCTTGGAGGAAGGATGAGATATGTCCCACATCAAATGAATGTGAGCTATCACTAAACGCCTGAAGTTGCTGGTTAATCGTCTGAAGAAGAATTCTAGCCTGCTAAATGAGTAGAACACTATAAATGAAGAACAGATTAAATAAGGGATCGTGGAACGGATACCAATTAAAGAATAAATGTTGACGCCCATTTTTTGCCTCACCATAGAGTTATTCGCAATGATAAAGATACAACGAAGCTTCGGATTGTTTTCGATGGCAGTGCTAAGCAAGAGGACAGTGAACAATCGTTGAACGACCATCTAATGAATGGCCCAAATTTCATACCACCAAATTTTCATAAAGTTCAGATCCCATGCAATCAGACTAACTGCCGACAATGAAAAGGCATTTTTACAGATCGAGATAAAGAAGTCAGACCGAGACAAGCTGCGATTTCTGTGGGTAGAAAATCATAATTCAAAAGAACCTAAAATTCAGCAGATGCGATTTTTTCGCTTTTATTTGGCCTCAAGCCTCTAGCCCATCGATCCTTGGAGGAACAGTTCCGCACCACATATCCAAATACCAAGAAAGTGACCCAGAGATTGTCGAGGTTTTGAAAGATATGTATGTTGACGACCTTCCAACTGGTGCAAACGATGAAGAAACCGCCTTCGAAATTTACAGAAGGTCCAAAGAAATAATGAAAGAAGGGGTATTCAATTTACGAAAATGGAAATCAAGCTCAAGGCAACTTTCCCAAAGAATAAACCGCTGTGAACGAGTCGATGAAAGTATAATTAGCGACAAACCGACATCAAGTAAAGAGTCAAACGTGTCTGAAGGCAACCAAACATATGCGAAGTCAATGATAGGTTCACAACTAACCGACGATAGCAAGACAAAAATACTTGGTGTTCACTGGCACATAGAGAGAGATAAGTTGTACTACGAATTTGATGAGATTCTACGTTACGCCCGCACGTTGGCTCCAACCAAACGAAGTGTGCTAAAACTCGTTACAAAGCTTTTCGACCCTTTGGGATTTTTAAGCGCATTCAATATCAGATTCAAGATAATGGTTCAACTGCTTTGCAAAGAAAAGATTGAATGGGACGAGGAGCTACAAGGAGAACTGCATGCGCAATATTATATTTTTATTAACGGAATGAGATGTCTTAGTGGAATTTCCATTCGAAAATCCTACTTTAGTCGAAGCTCAAAGCCAGTAGAGTTCCAGCTACACGGGTTCTCCGATGTAAGTGAAAAGGCCTTTGGAGAGGTGGGATATCTCCACACCAAGTACGATGATGGCGTGGTTCACGCAAATTTCGTCGAGTCAAAATGTAGGGTCTCACCTATAAAGAAACAATCCATGCCCGTCCTGGGCAACTGGGAACTACAACTCTAGTTCGTCTTGTGGAAAGTGTCTCGTCTTCGCTAAGCGCTACCCTTGGCAACCTTGAAAAAACGTATTGGGTCGACTCATTACCGGTGCTTTGTTGGATCAAAAACAACAGACCCTGGAAACAGTATGTCAGTTAAAGATTTGAAGAGATTCGGAGGTTGTCATCGAAGGAATCCTGGAAATTTTACACTGGTACAATGAATCCTGATTATACAATGAATTTGAATTAATATCAAATGAAACTTGGTGGAGTGGTCAAGATTTTCTAGAGCAAAAAGTCGAAATCCAAGCCTTTTTTTTCACTACGAGCTCATGAAGGAGCACAATCACACAACTTAGCGTTCGTACACCGTCTGTTTACATTAGGAGTCAATTATTAAAAAACATCTATATTTAGATCACTCACTACTCTTGAAATAATTCGAGGACTACTGCGAAATTTGGACCAGCTTTTTATCACATTCGGAGGCTTAACATGTAAAAATTTCGGATCAGTCCGACAAGTTCCAATTTCAAAATCTCAAACCAATTTTAGCCCTTGAAAATAAGGGTCTAACGAAAGTTGCCGTTATTTAAACCACTATTTTGAGCGTGTCCCTTGTTGTATCATGTTATCACAACTAGAGTATATAGTTCTATGTCCTGTCATTTTGTGTGCGTATTTTGGACGTTCCCACGGTAATGCCTATCAAGTTATTGTTGCTCAGAAATACTAGATAATTGCATTTCGTTCCTTCTGGCATAGTATTCACGTTACTACGTCTTGGATATAGTTGACTACGTAGTTCATGTGATTTATTCTTTTAAAAGAACAATACCAACTCTACTGGTGAAAAAATTTTGGTCGGAATATGTTGAGTACTTAACAAAATAATATAGCACGAACTATGCGGAAATTTTAGATTCGCTAAAAATAACGACTCCAACTCTTTATGAGCTGATGATTTTTAGCTCATATTTTAAAAGATACTGAGTGCCATCCGATAAAAATCCATATACAGTTTAATCGTGTTATGGTCTGTAAATGTACCAAAAATCAGCTCAGTCTGTGAAGTTGGAGCTAGACAATTGGTCGAGTTGTCGTGGAATGACCCTGTTTCTTTTTCCTCCCGTTTTTTGATGTATAATACGGAGGTGGCAGATCAATTGAAAGGAGTGCTGGAGTTGCAAAATGAGTAAAAATATTTCAACAAAAGGGAAGACCTAAAAACAGTTTTTTAGTGTATGTATTAGGGCGACAAGCCCCTTTCACCCTTCTCAAGAAGATAGGTCTCCCGTTGACAAATATCTACCAGGCTCTATGAAGGCGATTGGCCCGAAACAAATACCTCCTGTAGAATAGTTGGCACAATAGCACGTGTTGCGAAAATTTGAACAACAGCTATTTAAATTGGGATTTAGGCCTCAGATAAGTAAGAGCGCAAAAATACGTAAGCTGGACGTTCGAAAAAAGGAATAATAAAATTGGATAACGTGAACAATTCTGAATGCAGCAGAGTTTGTAAGTAAAGTTATGTTTTTGTTGTAATACAACTCTGCAAGTCTAATTAGGTTATCGTTGTAATAATTGATTAATTGTTGATATACTCGTTGAATCATATTTTATCGCGTCGTATTGGATCGCAAAGTTGCTTCGGAGACTGTGTTGTGAGGGGTATAGTGGTTGAAGCAAGAATGTCGCGAATTCAGAACATGTAGATGTATATTGTTCAGTTATCTTTTATAATAAACATCACAGCACGGTTGTTATATTATAGTTGCAAGATCCGAAAGTCAAGATCGAGGTGATTTAAAATTGAATAAAATGCGTCCCAGGAGGATTTATGAAGTAATTTTTGGAGCTATGAAGGGTGCTAGCTCAAATAAACGTTTATGTCACAAATTTCTCTTTTAATATAGTATGACCTCGTTTGTGAAAAATCTTTGCTCCAGTCTATCGCCCAATCTTGTTACTGGATTGGAATGTTGGCAGGGTTAGTCATCGGTGGATATTTGTCCGACAGATTTGGAAGACGAATCATTTTGTACGCTGGAAGTTTTTTTATTGTTCTTGCCACCTGGATTATGGTGTTTCCAAAAGTGTTTATGGTTTTCATTGTGTGCCGACTCGCTGTTGGTTTTGGATCAGGTGCAGTATAATGACCAGTTTACCACAATTTTAGACCTACTTGAGCCTCGGCGTAAGGTTGGAGTAAGGTATATTTGTTAAGGATCAAGAAGTAGAACAAATATCATGAACGATTGCACGTACTTTCCCTTCTTTTTTCCATTAGTGTAGTCATTGTAACATCGAATTGAAAATCAAACAGGAGTACAAAAGTCTTGCGAGTTTGCATGAGGGAAGGGTGAAACAAGAAGCTTATTCCTTTTCCCAAACTTCTTTACTTTCCTATTGCTCCCCTCATTTGCTCCCCTTGTCTTCTCTCTGCCTTCCTCTCTACTCACTGCCATTTCGTTCTGCTTATCCATTCTTTCTTCTTCCTCTCTACAATGCCCTAACCTTGGCAGCCATGCAAATTATGATAACTCTTTGTGTTAATTGTCTAAAAACTGCTTTTTTTGAGATATTTAAATATGACAAACAGTCAAAAATATTTTAACATTTGCAAAAGCTCGAAGACGACTTATTTACCGAAACTGAAATTAGAAGAAAACTAAATTTTCAAATAGGTGACGGCCCTTCGTCAGGCAAACGATCTTTTAACCTTTTACAAGTCGTTTTACGCTGTCTACATGAGCCCCGTTATCATATTATGTTTTATCCGAAACTTTTGCAAAGCGCACTACTGTACGGCAATCAGTTTCGTTTCGGTGTTTTGGAACGTTTATGTTTTAGTTCAGATGGTTATAAACCTTTTACTGCGGGAGCTCTTCACTTGACAGGTAAAATCATCTGGCGTTAGCCAGAGTAAAACAAAACAATCGAATTTCCTTTAATTTAATTTAGCCTGTTTTCGCTGCGGTTACAATCTTTGATGAACAAAAAAGATTATTTATAAAAAAGGAAATGAAGTTGGGAAAGACTTGAAAGTAACATAAGGACTTTCATAAGTGCTAGAAGTCTTTTGCCCGCGGAAAAGAGTTAAACATCTTCCTTGTTTTTGACAAAAAGCATTATGGTAAACGAAGAACTAGTGAAAAAATTAAAATTCTTAGCAAAAAAGTTTACCGTCTCCTTTTTAAATCATCCATTAAGTTTGATTTTAAAACTCCTATACGGAAATTTTGTTTACGGTGCTTTACAACCCTCTTTAAATAAAGATACTACATTACATTACTTACTTGAAATACGCCTACGTAACAACCCTTTGCTCATACTACCATTAAATCCCTGGAGAATTCGATTAAGATTGATAATTTTTCAAAATTGTCAAAAAGATAAATCGTCCTTACTATAACTCGAAGAACGAATACAATCTACATGTAAAAGAAAAAACATACCATTCGGCCACCAATTAACAACCCAAATTGGAAATTATATTACATTTAAACTGCTGGTCGTAATAAAATTTCAATTCCGTTTTAAAACAAATCGTACATAGAGAACAACCTTTGACGGCTTAATTAATGCTAAATTCTCACAATTAAAATAATACATACTCGGGTCAAGACCCTATACTAGTTGCAAGCTTGTGGCATTTCATGGTGTTTTACAGCTAAACTTCTCACTGATTTTGCCTTAAAGTACGATTGTTTTATTACATGACTAGACTACAGAGTAAATGATCAACCAGAAGTCCAACTCGCTTTCGGCAGGTTTGATGTTTGTGTCCTCGTACATGTCGCCTTGAGCATCTCATTAATTCAAACGCCGCCATGTTACTGGCAAGTGTCTTCTGGCGAACGTCCACAGGCAGTGGCGTAGCCAGAGAATCTGTGATGCTCGGGCCTGGGAAGCGTTCTAATTAGGGAGATCCGGGGGTATACTCCCACAGAAAATGTTTGAATTCTTGGGTATCTGAAAGGCTATTTCTTGCATTATGAGGGCGCTATTCCCATTTTTTAGGCTGCGGCACCGAGCTGGATTGGAAGGCTTCAATCGTACAGATCCTCCAAAATATTTTTAAAACCACGAGATATCTCATTGATGAGAACAAATTGCACGAATTTTTTTGCGTGGGAGATAAAGTTACGCAAAGAAATTCCATTGGTGGACAAAACTTAAAGGGCTGATATCAAATTATTCAAAATTTGTCGTGTATTTTTCAGTTGAATATGACAAATACGTTTTGGGAAACGGCCATGTTCGTAGCTGACGCCCGGGCCTGGCTACGCCACTGTCCACAGGCATGTTTTTAGCTGAGCTGAAACCTAAATATTTTGTCCATCAGAGTGTTCTGTAGTGTTTGTATTAACAAATTAAGGTTGCAGAGACAAAGGAAGTGACTAGAAAAGTTATTTGGTTAGTATTTTCTATAGGAATTTATATTTACTTAAGTTGTTACATTTTTTTTTCAATCATACCAAGAATAGAAGGATTATAGTGTAGTCAATTCCATTCAATGGATTTTAAGTTCGTCCTGGGTGTTTTCAGTAAATTGTGGAGTAAATTATTATGTTTTTAGCTTATCATGCAAGTATACATTGGCAGATCAAAGCAGCTTATTACAATGTGTCATGTGAAAACAATCGCATGATTATGTCGGAGGGAGAGAGAGTGCAAAAAAGAAGAAAACTCGAGCACTTTCTGTAGATAAAAGCCAAGGAGTGAAACGACTGCAACGTCCAACAAGATAGAGCTAACTTTATCGATAGTTCCCAGCAACTTCACCACCACATCTCTGCGTTAAAAGAACTCAAGGACCAAATAATAATGTAAATAATGATAAAATAATATAAAAGAAGATTTGTAGTCTGACGATGATTTACATGAACTTTACTCAAGAAACTGACACTGTTGGTTGTCTAATTAGATAATCCGCACTATAATTGGCATCACTCTCATGCTGTTTTTGCTGACGACATCAGGTACAGAGCTACCGAGTTTCGTCTATTGATGAACGAAAAATGTCTTTTTTGTTGTTTGAACAACCAGACACAAATCCGTAGACTACCCCATACTTCCTTCGTCGCATGGTTGATAAGATTTAGAAATTTTTTGAATTTTTACGAGGTTATGAATTAAACTTTGCCGTATTTACATTTAACCGGAAAAAGTCGTGGGAAGGGTCAAAACTGCCGGGGGAACTTGCCAGGAACATGGCGGCCAGCGCATGAGCATAAAAAATTAGGGACAAATTTTTACTCTAGTTGGACCTCTGGTTGATTATTTACTCTAGGGCCATACTGTCCATTTTAAGAGTGGAACATTCTCTAAGGTTACCATTCGGAAACCAGCAGTAACGGATGACTGATAATATTTTTGTCATTAAAAAGTGGAAAAATTCTACATGATTTCAAAATTGGTTACGAACGTCTAAGAGCTTCTATGGTGAAGATTTGTACTAAAGGCCGATTTCCAATTGGTTTAAAAAGTCGCGCAGGCGATGTCGTGTCTTAAGTCGCTTGGCTAATATTGGTTGATACAAAATGTCACGAGGAAAAGTTGACTTCAAGTCAACTTTTTCACAATAGAATTGTCACCCGCGCAACTTTTTACATCCACCAGAAATCGAAGATGAAACTTATGAAGAAACCAACGAAATGAAAAGAAAACATGAACGAGTTTTACATTTTTATTGCTGATCAAAAATCGGAAAATACAGAACAGAAAGCAAAATACGACAAGGAAACCTGGTACAACTTTGTTCAATGAAAAATGAGGGGAGGAGAAGGGGCGTAAAGTGGAGTAAAAGACGCACCTTTCCCACTGTTAAACCTTCGCAATAAAGGAAAATGACGTAGCGTACAAACCCGAGACTCTTACGTATTTTCAATAAAACATTCAAGGGCACCTCAACGCAAAAGTTTTAACGGTGCATTTACCGAAAGAAAACAACTTCAAAATTTTCCGAGAGGTTTTAAAATCTTGATGAAAACAGTTGCTTGTCAAATATGGGAAAGGTAATCATCCACAAGCCACCTGAGAAGTGAGAAAGACTGAAGCGGACAACTTTTTTGCCGAAGGATTGTTTGGTCACCCAAAACAAGTAGCTTTGCAGCGTGCTATCTGTTGGCTGTTTGCCTTGTATTATGGTTTCCCAGCCTGAGATAAATCCCGACGTCTTTAGTTGGGCGACGTTTCATAGGGAAAACAATCCTGGAAATGGCAATGAAATCTTTGTGTGCAAAGGGGAGAGAGGATTCAAAGAAGGTTCATGGTCTGGTCAAGTCAAGTCTTCTGAGAGTTGAATGCTTTATCCACTTCTCAAACAATTGATCAAAAACGCCATCTGGTGAAAGACTACAAATGTTTAAAAGCCACCATCCTACAGAGATGAATGACCCAGAATCTTCATTCTAGTTTGTCATTAAACACCAGCAAAATCCACACGATAATATCTGGGGCAAGAAGTTTCCCTTTAGGAAGGATGAAGTCGTGAAGTTGCTTTTGAAATTTGCTCAAAATAATGGTTTCCAAGGAATATTAACCAACCTATCCATTCTCAAAACATGAATTCCAAAGCTTCTCAATTCAGACGTACCTATAAATTATTTAGTTCAGCCAAGTGGTCACCAGAACATGGAAAGTCTCGATTTACACAAACCGGCATCCATTCAACATCAGCGAACAATGTCGTTTACAGTCAGTTGCCTTGTTAGTGTCCAGGCAAACAAGCGCCACCTCAAGTTTCCTTACATCTTTTGTATATTTTCTTACCAGAAAATATACTATCATTGACGCCAACCACGAAGTCATTAACGCAAAAATACATTCATTTTATTCAACCGACATTTGTTAGCGCAGATACACAACCATTTGCACCAAAGGGCATTCCATAGCGCCAACAGACGACCATTAACACCATTTTACTATACATTAATGATAAAATTTCAATTAGGCAAGATATTTCTCTTGTGTAATTGAGATTCTATTACCCCTAATGTATAGTAGAATGGTGTTAATAGCTGTCTGTTGGCGATATAGAATGCCCTTTGATGCGAATGGTTGCGTATTTTTGCGTTAATGAGTTTGTGGTTGGCATTAATGATAGTATATTTTCTGGTAATGAACAGCAAAAGGTGTACTGTACTGAACTCTACTGTACTGGTATGTGAAAATTGTTGAGTATAAGAAATTAAAGTTCGGCGAAATAAAGTTTTTTAACAGTTTGATACATACCTGGCTCCATATCACCTTAAACGGACCCTGCAATATAGTTGACAAATGTCTGGCGTAATTGAAATTTTATTGTCCCTAATGTATTGTAGGATGAAGTTAATGGTCGTCTGTTGACGCTATTGAATTCCCTTTCATGCAATACTTTTTATGTAAAAACTTTAAATATGTGGATTAATTATAATGAATACATTTTTGCGTTAATGAGTTTGAGGTTGGTGTTAAGTCTGGTTCTCAAAAATGAAGCAAATGCAAGCGCAAACACAAACAAAATTTACGTTCTTGCTTGTTAGTTCTTCTTGCTTGCGCTTGTGCTTGCGTTAAGTTCGTGTGTTTGTGTTTATGCTTGCTTTGCCCCTTAGGAATACTTTCTTAGCCTCGTAATTTGTTTCGTTCTTGTGCTTGCGCTTGCGCTTGCTTCGCGCGTGTGAATCAGGCTTTTACAATAGTATATTTTCTGGTAATGAACAGAAAAAGGTGTAAATGGTCTCCACGCACGTCGAGATTTGTACCCTCGCCCGCTCAGGCCTTCGACCCTTGCATCGCACTTCACGCAATGGGTGGGAGGAATCCAAGTTAAACGTGTAAGAAGCAAGCTTAATCTATATGTTCATGTTACTGGAATTCAAATCATCGAGATTACGATCGATTAAAGGGAAGTTACTTTGATGTGAAAACTAGCGGCCTTTCAATGGTGCTAAGGGTCAAGAGATTGGGAAGCCTGAAATGTCAGCTAAAAAATACCTGATAATTCATACTACGCAGGAAAAGATTGTAAATTCTCATTTCAATTAATTTTAGTTTTTCACATCCAGGATTGTAATGTCAAATATTGACCAGATTTACAATGACAGGATAAGAGAAAAACGTTTTCTGCTGTTTGCCAGTTTTTCGAATTGAGCTTTGAAGTACGACGTCTTTATTTCGACATCTGTGTCAGGCTATATATTTTATTCCATTTGCACTATAGATTAAAAAACAACTACCGTTCACTTGAGTATCGGTATCCCCGCGATACAAAATTCCCCGATAAACTTATACGTAAACTTATTCTTTATTTTATCTTGCACATAACCAAAGGACTAGGTGTTTGCCTGGGTAAATGAATTACATACTTTTTGCCATCGTCATGATATGGTCACAGTAATCTGTTTCTTTTTAGGCTTTATTAATGCTACAAGTTTTGTTTTACTGACGGAA
This sequence comes from Heliopora coerulea, assembly GCA_030142905.1. NCBI lineage: Eukaryota > Metazoa > Cnidaria > Anthozoa > Scleralcyonacea > Helioporidae > Heliopora > Heliopora coerulea. Next base: position 192,381 of record JASJOG010000137.1, on the reverse strand, counting down.
TATACCACAGAGAAACATCGTGCAAAGATTGGAATAGCATCATTTTATTTCTGGGCTGTTTCATTGTTACTCCTTGCACTCATTGGCTATCTAACACCGGAATGGAGATATTTTCTGCTTGTGACTGCTGCTCTGGGAACACCAACTCTATTTACGGGCTGGTGAGTAATTTTAATAGATGAAATGACGCTGTACGTTTGATAAAATTAAGTTGTACAATTCCACCTAAACAATTCTTCCTTAAGGTTTGTTCCAGAATCAATCCGTTGGATGTTGCTTCACGGAAGAGAAGACAAAGCTAGACAACAACTTGCCAAGGTGGCTAAAATAAACGGAAAACCTTTGCCACACGACGATTTAAGAAAACCTGAAATCCATGTGCAACACGGTAATTTAAAACATCTTTTCTACTCATGGAAAGTGGCGAAGACAACATTAATTAGTTGGAATATATGGTAAGTATGAAAATACCTATAATTCTCTACCAGATTATTGGGACACTACAAAGAATACTTCCGTTACATGTTAGCATTCTTTTTTTACCTACTTCCTACTCAGATGAAGCATTTTCCCCCTCCTACTCGTTTCGTTGTTTTCATGAACAATTATAGTCATTACTGGAATTTTTTCCCCGTTCAGATTTACCAACACTGACTTGAGGAGGGGAGACTTACTGTTCTGTAGGGGTTAATCCAAATTCCTTTCAATAACGAAAGCGTGCAAGCTGTGTCCCAATAAATTTCTAGCAGCATAACGAAAAGAAAAGGAGATTGTTAGGTACGTTTTAAGCTTGTAAACTGACGTAAGTCGAATCAGACTGGGCTGACGTAAAAATTTACCGACAACGTACTTACTCTGGTATAACTGTAAATAAAGTGCATTAAACACGTGACGTTTTGCCAATTTTGAGCCACCCAGGGCAAACCAACAACTTGTTCGATATGTCACTACCATTGCATCAAGTCATTCACAAGGGTAGGGGTGTAATTGAGTTGGGCTCTGAAGGATTCAGAACCCCTTGTTGAAAGTTTGTTTTAATTTGGTTAATATTTTCCATGAAAAAATAAAAAAAATATTATCACTATACAGACTGCATGCAGCACCTAAATCATGTTTAGCACCCCTGTGTAATTCAAATCCAGATATACAGATGGTGTTTGAAGCTATTAAGTAGCTCAGAGATGAAGTTCTTGTTTCATTCATCTCAGCCACTATTACAAGCCATCGCAATAAAAACAATATTATTTTTCCGTATTTTTCCTTTATGTAAATGAACTGTATACTCAATTTCTGCAACCGTTATGGCAAACAAAAGCAATGAACATGAAGGTAAAGCTGCCACAGTTACTCTAAGCTAGTTTTCAAGGGCTTCCTCTACTAGTCCGTCGGTTTAAATTCCCTATTTATTCCAGACGATGAACTGGTAAGCCCTCCCTTGTTAAAGTTCTATGAGTATACCACTGTTTATAGGGTCGTTAATGTGGTGTTTAAACCTTTATTTACTAACTGAACACAACACACAATAAAGTATCACAGCCCCCAAAAAATCTATATCGAGGCGCGATGTGACGTCACTAGTGCTCAAGACTCTACAGTCAACTATAATTTAACTATTTATTGTTTATCATTGTGAGGTCGGCGAAACCACATCCTGCAAACCGGTGCTTAGAAATACACTTCCTAGGTTTGATTTAATTTCAGAACGAACTATTTCTAACCAAATTATAAACTTGTATGCTACTTTTGTTTATTTACATTCTTATGATTTATTGAATTGATTAACTGATTGAGTGAGTGACTTCGAACGAATCGAGTGTGTTTCGTAAAAGGTTAAGCACATGAAGAATCTCCTTGTTCAGTTTTTGTCAGTTGGCATCTGAAGCCGCAGTGGACAACAAGGGCAGATAATCTTTTAAGCCAATCAGGGCGTTTGTTTACTTCCGTGCGACAAGCCAATCAGGTTGCATTATTCACTTAATGGCTGCCGAAAATCACTGGGATGTGCATCTAATCATTTAAAGCCTTACGTGAACGTAGATTTTCCATTTTTATGTTCCAAACCTGTATTTCCCAGTAAAATACAATTTTTTCTTGGATTTCCTCGGACGGATTCGCGATTTATCGCCTATTACCCACGCAATCGGCGTTCGAATTGCGGCTCACGCAATGCTCGCAACTGAGAGGGCACGTAGAGTCAGTCAACCTTCAATCGCCCTTGTTGTCGGATTGCCGTGGTGTCAGAAACCTTCCGAACGTTTCGTTTGCTGATTGTTTTCTCGCTATTACAAGGTTTAATAAACGTCTGGCAGTTATCAACCTTTGAGCATTCCTTGTCCTCATTGTTTTTTTACTTGACATATCATATCTTCTTCAGAATCTTCTAACATTTTCTGGCTGGGTGAATTCAAGGTAACTGTTGACTCATTACTAACTTGACTGCTAGTTTGACCAACCATGTCTGGTTCATTGATATCTGCTGAACTTATGGTACTTGTGCTATTAGGATCATGGGAAACATCCTCTGAACTACGCAGCAAAAACTTCAAGCTAAATGAGAGGAAAGGTATCATGCTAAGCAATGCAAATTTCAAGAACCTACAGTATAGCTCGAAGGATTGCCACCAGTTATCTGATTAGAAACAGAGGGGTTACTGTCTAGAATTAATATGCCTTACATTTTTATTGCAAGTCAAAGGTTGTTGTCAAATATCAGCAAATCATGCTTTATGAAACTTTAGCCATTGATTGGGGATTTTGGGACATAATATTAAAATTTCATATTTCTATACTTTTTTTTGTTGCATTGATTCATACCTGTTTCTCTACCTTGCGTTTGATCGCTTCCCAGTTTCTTGGAAGATACTTTCTGAAAACTCGAATTTTTAGGCATTGCTGAAGACAAGCTCTACAAACATGGTTTACACTTGGTGATTTTGCGCCAAATTCCTGCTTCATGAGACTGCAAAATGCGTTAGCTATTTCTGATAAAACATGTGCTTTGAGGTTGACGTTTCGCTGATCATCTTGACCTTTTGACCAACCATCATGAAGTGGATTATTGCAGATTTTCTTATATTTAGGCATCTTTAACTCGAAAATAACGAAAAGGTCAAACGAAAAACAAGAATACAATTAGTGATGTTATTTTTTCCGCCGTTTGTGGCCGAAAACCAACGAGCTTGGCGAAAAACAATGCCAGAGGCCAACCAAATCATTCAAGATAATCCATAAAATGTTGCTTTTTAAAAGTTTACTTTGTAATATTTTAATTTAACATAATCAAGTTTCATAGGCTTCATTCTCTTCTATACTTCAAGGCAGAATGCGCGCGTCTAGTAAAGAAGATAACTTACAAGCAAGAGAATTGATTTGTCTTGTTATAAACAAATTGAAGAAGAAAATATATGGTTATTGGTAAATTAATCAAGGTTTATTAGGTGTATATATGACACGAGATAAAAATGTTCAAAGGTTGATAACTGCCAGACGTTTATTAAACCTTGTAATAGCGAGAAAACAATCAGCAAACGAAACGTTCGGAAGGTTTCTGACACCACGGCAATCCGACAACAAGGGCGATTGAAGGTTGACTGACTCTACGTGCCCTCTCAGTTGCGAGCATTGCGTGAGCCGCAATTCGAACGCCGATTGCGTGGGTAATAGGCGATAAATCGGAATCCGTCCGAGGAAATCCAAGAAAAAATTGTATTTTACTAGGAAATACAGGTTTGGAACATAAAAATGGAAAATCTACGTTCACGTAAGGCTTTAAATGATTAGATGCACATCCCAGTGATTTTCGGCAGCCATTAAGTGAATAATGCAACCTGATTGGCTTGTCGCACGGAAGTAAACAAACGACCTGATTGGCTTAAAAGATTATCTGCCCTTGTTGCAGTGGACAATAAAAAGTGTGTTTGAAACCAAAGGTTGTCAGAACAAAATCAATCTGGCGAATTATAATTCCTAAGACTAATTTTGATTTGACAACCTTTAGTTTCATAGGCGTAGAATTTTGTTATTGCCAGGGGGGTGCTGAAATCGAAGGCATATGTGCCTTACCTATATATTGGTAATTGTTAGAGGATCTATTGAAATTAGATGATTTTATTAATTTGAAGGAGCTGGTCTAACAACACATACGTTGGATTAGTACCTCTGGATAAATGTTTTAGGAAAGAAATTTAAAATTTTGATAAAATCATAATGTTGTTATGACAATATTAATGGTAAAGTACAATCATTAATATGATTTAACTCAACACTGACTCTAGACAAGACTAAACAAACAACTAAATTGAGAGTACATCATAACACTATTCAGTATCATATGAACCAGAGTTTTAGTTAGATGGCCGAAACGTGTTCTTTATCCCGCTGGTTTTTTGAAATAAAATCGTCAACAAGATTATCTATTGACAAATGGACCAAGATAAATTTGTGCACATTTATGATGGGAACTTAGTTCAAAGTTCAAGACCGGTTTCTCGCTTAGTTTCAGAATTTCGAGGTTGGATATAGTTCCTTTTTTTCAGGTGCCTCATGGGTGCCATTTTGTAAAGAAATAATTACGTTTTGACGGTTACATAACCCCAGTGAGTACGTGAGTAACCCTATAGTTCATCAATCACTTGTCAATTGCTGTAAAATCTCAGGGGAGCTCAGATCCCAAAGTACTTCTCATAGGGCTGGGGCCCTTCAACTCCCATACTCTAAGGCTATGATTAGCTTCAAATACACTTTCCATTGTCCATTGCAGCTTCAGATGCCAACCGACAAAGCTAATTACAGGAGAATAAACCAGGGAAATTATTGTCTCTAAAACGGTGTGATATATTGCCATCAAGTTAGAAAAAAATGTTCGGACTTACTTTTCATTCAATTAAAATTATCTTTCTAAGTTAATCCCGATACTGTCGTTAGAATTTTTTCACTGCCGAGCTAAATCGTCTTGGGTTACCCAAAGTCATTAATTTATTGTGGCAATGAAAGAGTTAGTGGCCTGTTTCGTGTTCAATATCAATGGCCTCATATTATTTACGTTTAATTATAATGGTAATTATTGAAAGAATTTAATCTAGTGATTATTCCTTCTTAAGAATGAATCACTATTTAAAGTCATAAATTGATCTCCTTTAACAATTGCAGCGCTCAAAATTCCAGTTTTGTTGTAAGTTAAATGCCCATGCAATGTATAATTACTCGACATTATCGCTTTTTGTAATTAATTATAAACCACAAACTGAAATTTAATTAACTGTTTCGAGGTGGGAGTTCTCCATTTGACGAGTAAAATCGTATGGCGTTAGCCAGAATAAAATGATAAAAGTCTTACGTAGCCGGGAAAGAGTTAAGGAAGGAAAAACAAAACGCAAGAAATGATAAACTGCTCGTCAAATAAAGTAATTCAAAATATCAAAAATTACTGTTCAAGTTATTTTTCTATGATGAAATCAAAATATGAGCTTTTTGTAGACTGGCGTGACAAGTCTCGTGATCTTCGTTCCCTGGACCACTTGATGAATGACTCGAACGTAACTCTAAAAAGAGACTGATCTGAAAGTTTCTAAGTCGACAGGCAATGATTAGCCAAGACGTTTTTCGAACTTCTGCAAAGGAACTAGGGCACAAAAATTAAATGAAACAATGACAAATTATGCCTCTAAAATGTAATTCCTCCCATTACAAATTACTCAAAAACTAATTCTTAATTGTAATTCGTTACAAGTAATTTGGTAGGGCTCACCACTTCAAACTAACGTTTTTAAATTTGGATTTTTTTTTAGGTTTACTGTCTCCCTGGTTTACTATGGTGTGTCCTACGGATCTGTGGATCTTGGTGGCAATAGATACCTAAGTTTTGCCTTGTCAAGCGTTATTGAGCTTCCTTCAAATTTTGTTGCTATATGGTCGTCAAACAGGTATTTAAGACAGACTGCAAGCGATTTCAATGTATATATGCTCTCTTAATCCCTATTCAAAAGAATATCGGTATTCTGCAATTCAAACTATGACTAAACGATTCCTTTATAAAATTCATTCAACCAGATGTTTCATAGTCCCGGTAGCCGTTTACAACTTTTTGTTACAGCAGAAGATAGCAGAATGTCGCACGGAGAACCTGTGATTGTTCAATTTTTGCTCTGTGACCAGTGGCGTAGCCAGAAATTGAAGTTTACTGGTGCACGGCTGGGGCACAAAACAATTTCTGAAAAGTTGGAAATTATGAGTTTGCCAGGTGTTCATGCAACAAGTCGGTAAGCTTCTGAATGACAGACCGACAGGCCATCTTTATGACTTGTGTTACTTAACCCTTATTTCTGTCGCTTGTTTCCTTTACCCTCCTTTTTAAGATAAAGAATTACAACTTCTATGTTAAAATTTCTGGCAAAAGCTCTGATAATTCGGGTATCTGCCCATTTGGGTAACAGTCTTTGGGCATCCTCGTCACAATAACGCTGCCGCTGGATGATAGAATTGTTTGATGCCCCGGTTCATTGCTTCTTTTGGGTGGCATACCATTTGCATCAGAGCCCTTTGCGATGAGCTGTCGCAAGTAGACTAAACCGGAAAAGCGAAGGTGACCAATCTTTGAAAACTGCCAAGGATTACACTTTATACCTTTTCTATAACTTTTCGTATTTATACCTCACATGAGTTTTACATTATTAGTTATATTTTGTGAGATATCTAGATCTTCAATAGGCTCCACTAGACCTCATCCGGGATAATGACTGCTGGGGCACAAACCTAAGCTGCTAGGGCACGTGGCCAAGAGTAGCGGCGTATCAAGTGCATGTCCCGATGGGGGTGAAGTTACAAAATGCTCTCCCATTCTTCCTCCTCAGAGGTAGTAAAAAAGAGAAATGCAGCAAAATCACTGTAAAGGAAAAATTTTTTATTTTTAAGTCTTACAAGGCATAAATGAAAAAAAAAACCAAACAAAAAAACCCCATAATAATAATAATCATAATAAAAATGCATATTGAATTCAAATGTTTGGCTTTTTGCGACTTTTCCTACATTTTTGCCTCTACTACACTTAAAAATGTTTGAGCTCAAGATCGAAATTGAACTCAGAGTCTTCTGAGGTTCGCGCAACGCTCATACCGTTAAAGCTACGAGGACCCAGATCACTGTTCTGATAGGTTCGTTTTATTGACGTATGTACTGCTAAATCAGTGAAATTTGACATATCGAAACAGTTCTTTTCAATCTCTTGGTCCAATCTGCTATTACCGACTCGACTACATATATTCTGAGTTTACAAAAGCTTGAGTAGCAAAAACCAAATAACTTAAAATGCTTTTACAATTTATTGCTTGAACTAGAACTCATCATCTAATCCATGTTACATGTTCCAGACCTTCAACTAAGCAAACTCGTTTATCACTTTGTAGAAATTGATCGAATTTGTCAGTTCACGCTCGATGGAAAGAACAGCCAGATTGCTTAGCGTAGACTGAGTAATGGTGGACCTTAGATAATTTTTTATGAATTTCAACTTAGAAAAGTTGTATTTCGCACTTCGCCGCGCTGACATAGATCGTGAGAAAGATCCTTGGTGCAATTAGGAGATTTGGAAAGTATTCCTCGAGTCGGTTTCCGAATGATTGTTTATAAAGATGGTCCAAAGGATGATATGAACAATTACAGGCCTATATCAGTAATCTCGAGTTTTGCGAAAATTAAGGACAAACTGGTGCATAACCAACTCTATTTCTATCTAACCGAAAATAATTTACTTGGTAGTTCACAACATGACTTTTGACCTAATCATTGCACTGTTACTGAACTACTTAAGATGACTAATATATCAATATTGATCAGCTTAACGGAGTCGTCTCTTTGGATCTCAAGAAGGTATTCGATACGGTTGGCTACCAAAAAAGAAGTTATATCTTTATGGAGCAATTAAGGAGGAGTGCTCATAAGTGGTTTAAATCATATCTAGTCAAACCGACAACATTGTTGCCAAGTAAATGGACAGCTCTCCCAGTCACTGAAATTGATTACTGGAATATCCCATGGATCTATCTTCGGCGCACTTTGTAACGATATCAGCATTTTCTTGTCATTTTGTCACCTCTAACAAAAGTGCCACCCCCGTGAAAAAGTGTCGCTTGGAGCAACCGCCCCCTTCGCTCCCCGCCTCGATATGCCACTGCCCCAGCGTGCCTTGCGTGGCTACACCACTGTTTTAACTATCATTCAAGCTAATTGCAATTCTAATTAAACTTTTATATTTTGAGATAGATGAATGATCGTCAAGCTCTATTCTCAGAAAAACGATTTGTGAGTTCCAGACCGGGATCGAACCCGCAACTTTCTGATGACCTGTGAGACGCTCTAACCATTGAGCTACCGAGACTCAGATGGAGAGCTAAGGTGCAAGTTCGATATATATGTGCGACCTAAGCGGAAGCCACGATATATTAATAATGATTGATGCAGTTTATGTTTTTAGAAGTGGGAGATGTGCAGTGTTTCTATTCTATATCAGAATCATCCTCAGGATATTATGAAACGATAACTTCAAAATTAACCTACACTGCCGAAGTCAACTGAAAAATGTTGACTCGAGTGGGATTTGAACTCGCACCTTCGGGATACCGGTCCGCCGCTCTACCTGTTGAGCTATCGAGTCCACAAGGATTGGAGGCAAATTTTTATCCAATTTAAGCGCACGAGATATTCTCGCGACAACTTAACGCTATCCATGAGGATGGATGTGCAGTGTTTCAAATCTATTTCAGAATCATCCTCGGGGATAGCGTTAAGTCGTCACGAGAATATCTTGTGCACTTAAATTGGATAAAACCTCGCCTCCAATCCCTGTGGACTCGATAGCTCAACAGGTAGAGCGGCGGACCGGTATCCCGAAGGTGCGAGTTCAAATCCCGCTCGAGTCAACATTTTTCAGTTGACTTCGGCAGTGTAGGTTAATTTTGAAGTTATCGTTTCAGAAATGGGAAAGCTTGGATATATCTTGAGATAGATGAATGATCGTCAAGCTCTATACTCAGAAAAACGGTTTCTGAGCCCATTTCTAAAAACATAAACTGCATCAATCATTATTAATATATCGTGGCTTCCGGTTAGGTTGCACGTATGTCGAACTTGCACCTTAGCTCACCATCTGAGTCTTGGTAGCTCAATGGTTAGAGCATCTCACCGGTCATCAGAAGGTTGCGGGTTCGATCCCCGCCTGGGGCTCAGAAATTGTTTTTCTGAGTATAGAGCTTGACGATCATTCATCTATCTCAAGATATATCCAAGCTCTCACATTTCTGAAAACATAAACTGCACTTGTATGTTTGTCACAAATTTTTTGTCGAATTTTGACAAGTTTCGCCTGTACTGGATGTCAAAAGCTCCGGAGTAGGTCAACCTTTTCCTTACAAAGCAAGCAAGTTTTGTATCTCAAAGTAAATTAATCAGATTAGATTTTTTATTATCTTTAAATTTCTTGACATGCTCGAGTCAACAACCTTGCGTGCCAACTGTGGCAAGCTTTTCTAGCTTGTCAATCTCTGAGGTAAAGAAAATACGAGGGAGATAATGATTCATAGTTCTTTCGTAATTTATTATGATTTATTCATTATTTATGGAAATATGACTTTTAATCTGTCGCTCTTCAAAGTTAAACTGGATCCTTTAGATTGAATTGGATCAATAGTGGACTTTCCACCAGCATGTTTTCCATCTCACACCAACCATGAATACCTCTTTGATTATTGCTTGGGGTGCAATGTTTCAAACAAGTCGCTGTTAGCTATTGTTCGGACATCAATTACTTTTAGTGTTGTATTTCACATTCTTATTCAAAAATCTTTTTGAATAAAATCTTTTAATTATCCCAAAAGATAGCCAAACAAAGCAATGCATTATCAAAAAATAAGTAAATAAACAAGTAAATAAACAAATAAATAAATAAATAAAAACACATTTTTTTGTAAACTTGTAGAACCTGTCAAGAGCTGAAAGATGTTCCAACGGCTTTAATCCATCAATAATCTACTGAATTATGCCATTTTACCACCTATAGGTGATAATTCTATCGGTTCAGTTTCTAATTCTATCAATGTGCACCACCATATTTTTATCTGATTTGTCCTCCAAGTATTTAGATTTGATCAAGCAATTTTGAATATATCGTTATCTAAACACTAAGGAATGCATGACTCACACTTACTCCTTCTTAGATTTGGTCGTAAGAAAACCACCGTTATTGGATTGATCATTGCCTTCGCAGCATCTGTTATTTCTGTGTCTATCCCTACAGATCGGTCGAACACAGGTATCTGAATACATTTATGTATATATGTCTGCATGTAATTATTTCTGCGTATATGCTGTATGTGTATGCGTGCATTACGTTAATAGAAACTATGTAAGTAAGCAATCTGGTGAGCTATATTCATTGTAGCTGGAACGCTAACTCCTAGTCATTGGCGAGAAAAAGGTGAAACCGAGATGACAACCTATTGGTGTAGGGTGATTTTGCACGTTAGTCTGGTCCTTCGTATGCTCGGTTTTAATGCAGTTTTTTGTTGGTTCGGCTACAAAACCGTGCATAACCTCGGTAAACCAGTTGATATAAAATTATAGCAGAGAATTTTTCGATGACGAAGCATTTAGAAAGATTCAGGAATGTTGTGCGACTTACAAGTGCACTCTGTTGCTTGAAAATGGCAAACAATGGTAAGAAAATACCGTATTCAATTTCCTCTAGTGTTTTCTCGTGACTTTTTAGTGAAATTTTTAGCTTCTTTTGTTATTTATTTTAATAAAAATTATACCTTCTGACTTGCGTTGACTTTTTTAGAATATGTTCGAAATTCTTCCATGCGGTTCTACCACTAAAAAATAACTTTTCTATGTAAACAAGAATTCAGTATCGATCAGGAAAATTGCAAGCCAAAATGTGAAAACCGAGATGATTGTCATGAAAAGCGCAACTCTGCTCGGACAAGGGATTGGTCCCATGGGTGTAATCGCCATCTTTACTTGCCCTTGTTTGCAATCATTGTGTCAATCATGATGATTGTATAGGACTTTTTAAAGTGTTTAGGCTTTCGATTGATTGTACTAATAGCAGATATGATCTCACGAATCCTAATTTGTCATGTACCTTGACGATCATAGATAAGGGGACATATGGCCTGATTATATGGAGAAAATCTTCGCGCTTCAAGGTGATGTTACACGGGACGATTTTTAACGACGATTTTTAACGCAACAATGTTGTACAAAAATCGTGGCATGACAAACGAGACAATTTTTTGTGCAACATGTCCACCGGGCGTGTTACACCGAACGACTTTTCTGAATTGAATTTACGCAACATCTACCTCACAGGCTGCGGCGTAGTTTCGCTTTACACGACCAAAACAAATAAACATAATAGCGATAACGCTTCGCAGGCAAAAAGTTGTTAAAATGCTGCTGATATTGGAGCTTAGATGAGGAGGAACAGAAAGAACGTCAAAGAGAAATCTAGACAAGAGCTTGGATAAAGAGAGCAGATTTTGACCATGCACGTAACAAGATTGGTTTCAAAAAGGAAATAAAGACTGTGAAACTTCAATTGTGACGGTGTTTTACTTTCCTTTCCACGATTTACTTCCCACAGAATCGAAGCTCTTACCATTTAGTTTACATTCCGGCATTTTACTGGCTGTTTTTCTGGGTAAATGCAACTAAGAATGCAAGGGACTCTTGGAGATTGTTGCAATAAATATCGGCGCCTATGTTGTCACACGAATCAACTTTACAGCAATCTATGCAACAATGTTGCAAGCATTTGGAGCTAGTTCAAAGTTATGCAACATGTTGCCGCAGTCCTTGTTGCATTAAAATTCGCTCGCAAAAGCCATGTTAGACGTATCGATTATTTGTGCAACATTGTTGCATTAAAAATCGTCGTTAAAAATCGTCTTGTGTAACATCACTTTTACAGTGACGAGAAGTTTTACCGAGATCCGACTTTGACCATAAACCTCTTGTTAAAATCAGTTTGTGATTACATGGTAAGCTTTTCTTGTCCCGGCTATACGGGATAATTTTAGAGGTGGGATCCCACTTTATCAGAGGCGAGATCTCGCCCATAAAAGGTAGAACAGGACAAGCTTCCCAAATAATTGGAAATTCATTTTAACAAGAGGTTGATCGCGAGAGCTGGATCTCGGCCAAACGTCCCATCACGGCAAAGTGGGATGATTTTTTCCATATAATCATGTACCTAATATGACACTACATGAGAAAGATCTAAGATGACTATTCAGAATATATAACGGTACAGAATTTGAATGAATTCCGTTTACTGAACAATAGAAATCTCCCTGTTTAGATGTTTAAATATATTATTCCCACCTTTCATCTTCAAAGCAAATACAAACAGAAAGTTGTTTGTATTTGCTTTGAAGATGAAACAGTTGCACGGGGTAATTTTATGGAAAATCTTGAGTGCAATATGCTGCCATTACGAACATTACTTAAAAATCATTCACAAATGTAATGTCACTCTTATCAATTTCAAGTTTAACATTTGTCGGGTCAAAAATCGTATTGTATCACATCACCTTGAACTACACAATCGTGATATCCTTGCCCGGTCTGACATCCAAATAAAAAACCCCTTTTTTTAGCAATTTTATTGACTTTTCAGGAAGAAAGTCGGAAATGCTACCAATTTGATTCTACGGTCCACAACCTTTCGGTTAGATGTGACCGGGATAACTACATTTTCCATAGACCTTGGTGCACACAAATTAAAAATTTAGTGCTTGTCTTAAACAACAACCAGTTGACACATGCGCGCTATGTGATTAGTGACTACTTTGAAAGGTTATAGCAATGTATAAAGAATTAACACAACGCTCAGAATAACAGACTAATGCTGTTTCATGGGATCATATTTCGTACTCCCTCCTTAAGTCGTTACTATTTTAGTAAATGACGAGTTTTTCCAGAAATTGTAACACGTAATCAGCTCTTTTTACTTTCTATAGCTAATTATTTAAAACTCTAAAGTTTATAAATTTTGCATTTCCAGGTTATAACGCTGGTCGTATAATTGCTGCTGTTGTAGCAAAATTTTTCATCAATATGTCTTTCTCCAGCGTTTATATCTGGAGCACAGAACTGTTTCCAACGTTTGTAAGGTAAGATTAAGTCTTCACTCTTATTTTTTAATAAATGTGTTCTCTGCTAATGTAGCCAATTGAGGTGTTAGTGACGAACTACAGAGTTTGATAAATATCTGAATCTAATGTCACAGTTAATTGATTATGATTTGCGAATATTTTACCGTGGCAAAACAACAACGAGAACCACCACTACAAAAACCACAGCAACAAGAGGAAAATCATACTTAGACTGCTTGCAACAATCAGGCCTTAGTATATTACATGACCGAAGACAAGAACTATGTGGAAGCCTCTTTCACCAGATAACTTCAGACAACCACAAACTCCATAAATTACTGCCCCCAAAGAATAAACCTAAATACACCTTGTCCAGTATACAACAGTGACAAAATGGAATCTTACCATGTATTTTAGTTCACGGCACTTTGTTAACATTCATCAACTTTCACGTCTCCCCCAAAAGAAACAACACTGTTTTGTGCCTAAATAAAGTTTCTCGATCAATGCTTTCATGCAGTCCAATGCTACTCTGTATTGTAAGCCTTGATTGGAAAATATGTTTTGTTTAAGATATAAAAGTTGATGTGTGTTAGCAAAGTGCTGTGAACTGAAGGTGGTCAAAAGCTTGAAATTATACTTATCAGGAAAAATGTGGTATGATGAAAAAGTATTATAATATCAGTTAGGTGAAGGTGCTGACGAAACCACGTTTAAAAGATAAGGGAATAAAACTATCAAAATTTATAAACAAATCGGTAAACGTAGGCTTCCGATGGGGAGAGGTAAAAAGCAATGGCGTGGCCAGACAAAAATATTTTGGGGGACCTGTTGTGGGGTGCTAATCCTGAGACTTAGTGAACACTATTATAGTACGGTGATACTCAAGATAAAATTAGAATATCATCATGACATAGGCTAAAGGCGTTGTGTTTGCATAATTATTATTACATGGATGATTCTTAAATGTAGCTCCATATTTGTTAACTTCTTTAAAGCTGTAATAACGTCCGGTCTAAACGCATGCCCGAAGAATTTTCACCGTAATAGTTTTCAACTGTCTAGTGCCTTCCTTGCTCAAAAACATTCGGAGTCCCTGATTATGAGTTCAACTCTAATGGTCTCTTGTTTGGCATATTCAGTTTTAGTATATATTTTAAACTTCCCGGGGTAAAACTTTTTAGGCTTCATTTGAAAGATGTAGGAAAAAATAAAACTTCAATTTACGGCATAATTTCATACGCAAAGTTTTCACTAATACTGGATTACACTGCACTTTCACTATGGAAATACTTTTCATATCTTAAATTTTAGATAATTGGTAAACTGCTTACAAATTTAAAAAAATGAGCTTTTAACAATTATCTTAGAAGGAAAATACTAATATTAAAATCTTCTTTAATCACTTAACAGTTAAAAGTTAGAGCAAAATCTAGTCTCTTTTCTTTCTGCGAGCTAAATGTCACACGCAGGTTAGCCATCTCTATATTTGTGGCAACTTTCCACTAAACAATCGATTTCAAAACACAATGGGACGAATCACAACATGTTTGAGAGATTACAATCCAGGTGACACTTTGTTGACGTTTTAGAAGACCGCCGTTCTTTCAATCTCGTATCGGTAGGAAATTCTTCACAACCTGTTTAGAGATTGCATCAAACTTGGGACTGATTACACACACACCAATTGGATCATATCTGATCTGTCTGGTCATTAATAAAATAATTCAAATAAATATTTGGCATGGCAGAAATTCAACGTTTGATATGACGCGAAGCATGTACTGCAGAATGCAGCAGAAGCACTCGAATGTTGGGAAAAATTAAACTGCCTGTGACGTCTACGATGTTGTTTTAATAAAGTTCATGTGAAAACATGAGACATAATCAGAACTGTATCATAGTAATAACCCGTTTTGTGACCATATCACCCGTATGCTTGAAAAAATCGACAAAGTTTAACTTCTTGGACCGGGTAGCGATAAAAATTGTCAGTACATGAGAACTTAAAGGTGCGTAACTGAAAAGTTGGAGGGGTGCACAGGGGCCCCACAGGTCACCCCCTAGCCATGCCACTGGTAGAAGGCCGTGTGTGCGATCAATTAAGATGTTCAGGAAAAATAGAATAGAACTATCCTCTATCTCACTGCAAAACATATTTCAATGTTGTGAGTTAGGATAGCCTTGAAAGGGCTATCCTAATCTCAGCCAAACACATAGAACGTGGTCGGCTGAGAGAAAAATGGCAAAACAGTCATCGACATATTGACGAGATAAAAGAGGTTCGAACTGTCTAACAGAATTCAGTTTATGTACGAATTATTACAGTTTTATTCCCATATCTTTAATACATGTCCGAATTCCGTAAAACCTTAACTCGACCCTCCAACAGACCGGAGAAAGATCTTGCGTAATTGAAATTTTATTGTCCTTAATGTATCCTAAAATGGTGTTAATGGTCGTCTTTTGGTGCCATAGAATGCACTTTGATGTACATGGTTGCGTATCTACGCTAATGAATGTCACTTATGCAAAAAAATTTAATTGAATGCGACAAAAGCATTGATGAGTGACGATTCATTAAAATTAATGCATTTTCGCGTTTATGAGTTTGATGTTGGCGTTAATGACAGTATATTTTCTGGTAATGAACAGCAAAAGGTGTAAAGTTTTATCAAGTTTGGATCTTAGATGTGTAGTATACTTCTTTATTCTGGAAGTGACATAACAACTGTACAACATCTCCGGGTTCCGCCCTTTTTCCTTTTACTCTCACGTGACATGACGTCACGGTTACTACACCTCTCCTCCTTCGGTTTCAACTCTTTCTCTTTAAAATGTTGCCTACAGTTTTAACAAAATGTGAACTTACATCCAGTTATATATTAAAGGTTAAATGTCAAGAATATCCGTAGTAGCTTGGTGGAACTCGATTCCGCACTGGTGACCGACCGGAATCTTCAATTTTCACTGTTCCGTTCAACTCACTGCCACAAGGGTTAGGCTGATTGAATTGATAGCTGTATTCCTCTGGTGGTCTTTTTGGTTCTTTTTCTTGGTTAGGTTCCTGGTTTTCTTCCTCCTCAAGTTCCTTTGGGTTTTCATTCGGCTCATTCATTCCGGTTGACTTTCGATTCAGAATTTGGTCCTGGTGTCTCCTCGTATTTTTCCCACCCTCTGATGATATGACTGTATAGGAAACTGAACCTGATTTATTGATTATTCTTGCGGGGATCCATTTGCTTCCTCGTCCATAGTTTCTGACGTAAACGGGATCTAGCGCGAAAACTTCCTTTGTCGAGTATTAATGTCATGGTGCTGTTTCTGTCTTTCTTGTTGAACTGTAACTGTTCTGCTAACATCTGGTCGAATTAGATCTAACCGAGACTTTAGCTTCCGGTTCATAAGTAACTCTGCCGGTGTTCGGCCCGTGGTAGTATGTGGTGTTATCCTGTACTGGAATAAAAATCGATAAACTTTGGTTTCCAATGTACCTTCGCCTTGTTTCTTAATGCCTTCCTTCACCGTCTGTACTGCTCTTTCAGCCAGGCCATTTGATGCGGGATGATAGGGTGCCGTTGTAATGTGCCTTATGCCATTGAGTTTGAGAAAAGTTTCAAATTCTTTGCTTGTGAAGTTTGAGCCGTTGTCGCTCACAATAATCTCAGGTAGTCCGAGTGTTGAAAATGCCTGTCTTAGTCTCTCTACCGTCGCTGTACTTGTGGACGTTTGCATCACATGGACATCTATCCACTTTGAATATGCATCAACAATAATTAACAGCATTCTGCCATAAACCGGGCCAGCAAAGTCAACGTGAAGTCTTGACCATGGCTTGTGAGGGTATTCCCAAGGATGCAGGGGGGCAGCAGGAGGCATTTTCTGATTTACCACGCATTTTTCACATGTTTTTACCTTGGCTTCCAAGTCAACATCCATCTTGGGCCATCACATTATCGATCTTGCAATAGCTATCATGCGACAAACTCCTGGGTGTCCCACATGCACTTCATCCACCATACTTTGTCGGTGTTGTTGAGGTATCACAACTCTTTGTCCCCATAGTATACATCCATCTTCAACAGTCAATTCGTCTCGACGAGTATAATAGGGTTTTAAACTGTCCAGAAGTGTTTCTGAAGTATTTGGCCAGTTGCTTTCGATGTAACGCATTACCATAGACAATTTTGGGTCCCTCCGGGTTGATTCTCTGACTTTTGCGGATGTTACAGGAGTGCTGTCCAAACAGCCTAACGAGAAGTCTATGTTTCCAACCCTGGGAACACGTGACACTGTTTCATTGGCTGGATTTCGACTCAAGCCGTCGGCATTGGTATGCTGGCTACCTGCTTTATACTGGATCGTGCATTCATAAGCTGATAAAATGAGTGCCCATCGACGGATGCGTTCTGCCGCTGTAACTGGAATGCCTTTTTGTTCGTTAAACAGTCCTTGCAACGGTTTGTGGTCAGTTATTATGGTGAATTTCCTCCCATACACATATTGATGGAACTTGCCAAGACCAAAGATTATTGCGAGTGCCTCTTTTCCCAACTGTGAATAATTCTTCTCTGCCGGTGCTAACGTGCGTGACGCATATGCAATGGGTCTCTCCCAACCATCTTCCATGACATGTGACAAAACCGCGCCAACCCCGTAAGGTGAAGCGTCACATTGTAAGAGGACTTCCTTCTTGCTGTCATAGTGCACAATCAGTTTGGATGACTTAAGCATTTCTTTGGATGTTTTAAAAGTCCGCTGTTGCTGTGGTCCCCACTTCCATGCTTCGTTTTTCCGTAACAGCTTGTAGAGGGGTTCAAGTTCACTTGCCAGGTTTGGTATAAATCTGTGATAATAGTTCAACATGCCCAAGTAAGCCCTCAGTTGTGATACATTATTGGGCACTGGTGCCTCTGTCACTGCTTTGACTTTCTCATCCACCGGTTTTACACCATCTTTGTTGATCTTCTGCCCCAGATACACCACTTCTTCGGCCAAGAATACACATTTCTTGGGGTTCAAACGTAATCCTGCATCTGCTAACCTCCGAAGGACTTCTTCAAGGTTTTTACGGTGGGCCTCTTCATTCTCTCCAGATACCAATATATCATCCACCCTTACTAAGACATATGGTATTCCTTGCAATAAATTCTCCATAACTCTTTGATATATTCCTGGTGAGCTTGAAATGCCATAAGGGAGTCGGTTGTACCCGAACAATCCTTTGTGTGTGTTGATTGTTGTGTATTGTTTGGAATGTTCATCTAATTTTAACTGTTGATAGGCCTGACTCATGTCTAGTTTTGTAAACTGTTGACCCCCATTCAGATTAGCGAAGAGGTCCTCAGATTTGGGAATCGGATAATTGTCTAATTTCGATACTTTATTTACTGTCATTTTGTAATCGCCACATATTCTCACGCTTCCGTCTTCTTTCACGATTGGTACTATTGGTGCTGCCCATTCACTGAATTGTACGGGTTCGATTGTTCCTTCATCGACTAGCTGTTGAATCTTATTTTCAATTTTTGCTTTCAAGGGGTAAGGAACTGGGCGGGCTTTGCAATAAATTGGTTTTGCATCTTTGTCGACGTGAATTCGAGCCTCTGTGCCTTGTAACGTCCCCAACCCGCTCTGAAATACCTTTGGATACTTTTGAACCAACTCTCTCACGATACTAGTCACGTTCATCGAAAAGATTTCTTCCCAATTTAATTTAATTTCGCGCAACCAATTTCTCCCTAGCAACGACCGTGTTCGGCCCTCCACGACAACAATTGGCAGTTCAAAATACTGTTTGTTGTATTTTACCTGAACCTTCGATTCCCCTTTCACTTTGACTTTCTCCCCTGTATACGTCGTCAATATCATGTTTGTTGGCTGGAGGTTACCGCCGGGGTTAGCAATTCTCTTCCATGTTTCGTGTCCGATAACTGAGACGGCTGCTCCTGTATCAACTTCCATCAAAAGCTTTTGGTTGTTGATTTCAACGTTGATCTTCAAAGGCTCCGCCTTTTCTTCTCTTAACTCATACATTCCATAATCCTGGTTTATACCCCTTCCTTCTTGTTGTAAAAAATTGGCCGATTGATTCTGTTGGACATTCCTTTGATTGTCGTTGTCTTTCTCTTGATTTTGTGCTCGATTTGATTTTCTAGGCGATGATCGATTTGACTCGCTTCTGCACTTTCGCGCTATGTGCCCTTTCTTCTTACAACGGAAACACGATGCATCAACAAACTTACATTCGTCTGAACGGTGATTTCCGCCACATCTGAAGCATTCTCTGCCTTTCCACTCTCCAGCAAGCTTATCTACCGTCAATTTGTGGTCTTCTTCACTGGTTTGTTCATCTCTCAATGCTTGGCTGTTCTTTTCCGCCAACTCCATGGCAATCGCAATTTGATGCGCCTCGTTAAATGTTAATTTTGGTTCTGCCAAAAGTCGTCGTTGAATACGATCGTTGCGGATTCCACTCACGAGCCTGTCGCGTAATCGTTCTTCCAATGTCTCTTTAAATTCGCAGTACGGAGCAATCTCTCGTAGTTTTGCCAAGAATTCTGCTACAGATTTGTTCGGTTGTCTGTCTCGGGTGTCAAACTTGTGCCGTTGAACAATCACAATAGGCGTCGGTTTCTGATGATCTTTCATTACTTTAACTAGTTCGTCGAATGTCTTATCTGTCAGTGGATTAGGCGCTACTAGACTTCTGAGTAGTTTATAACTTTTGTTTCCCATTGCAGTCAATAATATGGCTCTTCTTTTGTCAGCATTCGTTATTCCATGAGCTTCGAAATAGAACTTTACTCTTTCCACATAAAGCTCCCAGTCATCATTTTCCGGATCAAACTCGCCAATCTTCCCGTGTGTGGCCATCGTTAATTCTCAAATTGTAACAGAATTGGTTTTATCCTCGTCGCCAATGTAGTATACTTCTTTATTCTGGAAGTGACATAACAACTGTAAAACATCTCCGGGTTCCGCCCTTTTTCCTTTTACTCTCACGTGACATGACGTCACGGTTACTACAAGATGCACATTATTTGTACGCCAAAGATTTTGATTTTCATCGGCCTTTTTTATAAGGATAGTGTCGGGCAAGGAAGTGAAGTTCGTGAGGCTAGACTTCAAAATAAATGAAAGAAAACAACGGTTTCCGACCAGAAGGGCTTTTTTCTGAATTTCCAATTGAATTGTAAGAAACCGAAATACGCACAGAGATGTGCGACTGAACCTTGGGCATTTTTTCATCGAGAACTATTGCAATGCTTGTCAATCTTCGCTGTAACTCAAAATTTGCTACGCCATATCCACATTATTTCTGGATTGATCTCTGAGGTTCTATTTCGGAATGGTCGGAAATTATAATTGCACTTTTACATTGCAGATTCGTATAAAATTTTTAGTGCAATTAGTTTGCGATATCGTCCATTCTCGATCATTTGTTAATAAGAAATATTCATTGGCCACGTTCTCACTTTGCTATTGGTTCTCCTTCATGGCCTAGAGTACTTTCCAAATTATTGTGTTAATCAGTATTTTCCACATACATTCAAAAATTACCTACTGAGAGCAAAGCAATTAATACTGGTTATTGGGGATGATGCGACATACATGTTGCATAAGTCTTACCAAATTTCATCTGGCAAATATGGAAGTTATGACGATATTTTTATAATTATATAAAGTTTAGAGTTCTAAATTATTAAGTAGGTCATTATTTCGGAAGAAAATGGTTCGGAAACTAGATTTGTCATTCAGAAGAGAATAGCGGAACTGTCGGACATTTTGGTGAAGGTCGAAATTGCTTGAAATTGCCTTGGAATTAACTTGATCGAGATCACGGGACTATTAAGTAGTATTTTGAGAGTAACGATGTTCGACGAATGACGTGTGACTGAGGCAAAATAGGATTATAACAAGGCATTAGTAGACAAGAATAAATTGATTGTTCGTGAAAATCCTCTTAAACAAGCTAACATTTGAGGGATGAATTTCCAGAAGTTCCCAGAATATCGAGATGCGGATTCCTTCAGTGTTTTGCTCTTATCGGTCATTCTAGGGTCCCAGAAAGGGTGAAGATGAACGCTGAAGTATATGCGGCATTTTTTGAAGACATTTTTTGAGAAGTTTTATTTGTACCTTAGGAGGAAGAATTTAGCGTTAAATCGAAAGATAGTGCATGACAACACACCCTGTATTGCACGTTGCTCAAATCACCAAAGAATGAGGCTACATCTATAGGACAGCAAAAAGGTTGGGTTCAGAAAGCAGTCGTATTCCCACAAAAAATGTATTCGGATTCGTCGACCATTTTCACAGAAAAAGAGGATGGTAGTAGGATAGTAATCTTGTGACTACAAACAACGCTTTCTTACCTAAGAATGGACGCAAATTCTCCTAAGTTTTATCGAAAGTAACACTAAACTTTCGATTCCTCGTTATTAATGCCCTGATAAAAAAATTTGTCCCATCACCTGCTACTTCAGCAGTTTTACAAAAAAACGAAGCTGATCTCAGAATTCTTTTCAAAGAACCAGAGTCTTTTCCGGATTCATCTTTCTCCGGATTCGCATGCAATCCGAAGACTTTCTATGTCAGATTCATTCCTTGAGTGTAAACGTCTAGTTTGAATTTGAAAAAAAAGTCTTCGGGCAGTGCCGTACTGAAGGGTTGATCATTGGGAAGGGGTGTATTAACGTTTTGGTCCCCCTACCAAAATGCGTCTCATCAGAAAGCTAAATGTATGTGGACTGGCTCGATTGTCCCCAGTAATCAACTGAAACAGTCCTTACAATTATTAACTTCAAATTTCTGGATTTCCAAATAGAATATTGTAATTCTGCAATATCGAACTCCCCACCCCCTACCCATGTCGGCACGGTATTGTCTTTAGAACTTTGATCACTGAAAACCACTACCAAAGTACAATTTGAAAAGTAAAAGATAAAACAAAGACCGAAAAATGTCATCTTGTGACTTGATATTCAAGTTAGAACAAGAAACAGGCAAGTTGAAAACGGTAATATTTCGGCTCTATTACAGAGTCATCATCAGACCAAGTGATTTACAAAAGCTCACTAAGTTATATATATATATATATATATATATATATATACATATATACATACAATTACAAGGATGATATCATCGGTTATTAACAACGAAATTAACGTAGTCGGATGTTAACACATGTAAGATTGATACTTGGACAAGAGAAAAGCCACGTAATTGTCAAGTGGCTGAGAAATGTGGAAATGTCAGATCAGACAAAAAGTGAATGTTCTTTGCTCGCCTTTAGGCCACTGTTCATTCCCGGCTTATTAAGTTTAATTAAGAGAGCTTCTAAAATAAGTATTAGGTTCGAACTATTGAATTTACAAGAATGAATTATCTTAAAGTTATTGAAGATAAAATTATTGAGATATGATTGGGAAGGAGGAGAGGAACTGTTAAGATTATCAGAGAGAATTGAGGTTTGCAAGATATAATGGGGATGTGGAGAGTTGAGAAGATGTTGTACTACAGCGCTGGGGTTGATGTTGTAAGAGTGTTCCGAAAGGCGAGTTTGTAGACAGCGTTCTGTTTTGTCTATATATTTGTTATTACAACTAGGACAAGTGATTTCATAAATAACGTTGTTTCGGGAAAGGTCGGGTATTTTATCTTTATTAGAAACAAAAAAGGCAGTATTTTTGGTTTGGTAAATGACACCAAAATTAACTTTAACTTTTAGGTTACGGCGTAGATTTTTCATTAGGTTTCGAACAAGAAATTCACCTCGTTTACCTAGGTAGGGAAGTCTTAGCCAAATTTTGGGATCATTGTCATCAAAGTGGGCATGTTGGGAGAGGTGGAGTTGCCGAAATGCTTTGCTTTGAGTTTTTTTAATGGGAAAGTTTCTGACTTTAGCTGGAAAACCATTCCAAGACATAAAGGATCTGAGCGAATGAATTTGCCTGTTGAGTAACAAAGAGTTGCTACATATTTTGAAAGCGCCGTAAAACAAAGAGTTAATCCAAGTGACTTTGCGACCAAAGGGTTCAAAGTTGGAAAAGCGGATGTGTTGGTCGGTGTGAGTATCTTTTCGGTAGACATCGATGTCATCGTCAGAGATTTTTAAATCAAGAAAATGAATGTTACCATCGGAAAAGTTATAAACCGTGAACTTTAGGTTTTTGTCGAAATTGTTAAATTTAGATAACTCGAAAGGAATATCACAGGGTTTAATGAGTGCCAAAGTACCGTCAACATAGCATCGGTAAAATTTTGATGCCAGAATTGATTAACTCGGAAACCACTTGTTTTTCAAATTCTGTAAGAGTAATATTGGCCAGGACAGGACCTAATGACGACCCCATGGACACGCCGTCCACTTGTTCGTATAGTTATTTATTGAAGGAAAAGGTGGTTTTAGTGCAAGAGTCCAAAATTAGTTTTTTTAAGGTGCGTTTGGTAAGAGTAGTTTGTATTTGGTTTTCGGCAAAAATACGTTTTAAATTTATGTTAACAGTTTGTTTTCAGAGGAACGTTGGTAAAAAGAGACTCAACATCAAACGAAACAAATCGGTATCCAAATCGGTATCGGTATCACCTTGTTTACCTAGGTAGGGAAGTCTTAGCCAAATTTTGGGATCATTGTCATCAATGTGGGCATGTTGGGAGAGGTGGAGTTGCCGAAATGCTTTGCTTTGAGTTTTTTAATGAGCAAGTATCTGACTTTGGCTGGAAAACCATTCCAAGACATAAAGGATCTGAGCGAATGAATTTGCCGGTTGAGTAACAAAGAGTTGCTACATATTTTGAAAGTGCCGTAAAACAAAGAGTTAATCCAAGTGGCTTTGCGACCAAAGGGTTCAAAGTTGTAATAGTGGGTGTATTGGCCGGTGTGAAGATCTTTTCGATAGACATCAATGTCGTTACCAGCGATTTACCGGGCGGAAAGCGAAGTCGTAATATAAAAATAAGAGCCCAGCTCAAAATTCTCACAGAAAGAGACATTGGTTAAAAATATATTTTACAGACGTTTCGTCGCTAGACGTGCGACATCTTCAGAGTAGAAATGAATAATGAGATTCAGCATATTAAATTATATTTACATAGTATAGGATGACAAAAAGCCAATGAGAAAGGAGGAAGGTGTGAGAACAGGAAATACCGATGAGAAAAAAGGTATAAATCAAAATAAGACAAGGGGAACAGAGCGGATGGTTTCATTGAGTCCGGGTTTAAATTTAGAAATGAGAAGGCTTTCCTTAATTAATAATTCCGAAGCGGTATTGCAATAGGACATAATGGAAAAGTCGTCAAAGGAAATGGGGTGGCAAGTTGTTCTGGTGTGAGCTTGGATGGCAGAAAGAGAAGAACATGTCAGTTTCTTTCCACTCAAAGGTGAAATCCCCAAGTGTTCAGAGATTCGCGTGTGTAAATGGCGGCAAGTTTGGGAAAAATACAGTGCTCAGCAGCACTGACACTTATATTTATAGACTACATGCGATCTCATCAACTTGGGGATGACGTCTTTGAACTGAAAAAAATCTGGCAGACGCTTGCCTGGCTTAAAGACAATGCGAAGGTCGATGTCAGGAAAACAAGAAGATAGAAGTTTGACTAGCTGTGTACGGATTCGTAGTGAGTGTGTACCGGTAAAAGGAAGACAGAAGTAAATGACTCGTTTATGAATGTTATCTAAAGGTGAAGAGACAGGAACGGAAAAGGTTTTATCCAGAAAAACGCTAAGGCAATGTTCAAACAATGC
The DNA here is from genome assembly GCA_030142905.1 of Heliopora coerulea. Taxonomy (NCBI): domain Eukaryota; kingdom Metazoa; phylum Cnidaria; class Anthozoa; order Scleralcyonacea; family Helioporidae; genus Heliopora; species Heliopora coerulea. Next base: position 167,475 of record JASJOG010000137.1, on the reverse strand, counting down.
TGAGGGGTAACCGTTGCTAAGTAAAAGATTTTTAAGTTTCGATACTTCCAAATGAAAAACCTGATAGGACGAGCATATCTTAAAATACCTACCTAGTAAACAATAAATAAGATTGCGTTTAAATGAAAGGGGGATGGAGCTATCAAAATTAGTGAAGAGGCCGGTAAAAGCGGGTTTGCGGTAAACCGAAGTTGAGAAGCCATTACTACGTTCAATAGAGACATCAAGGAAAGGAAGTGATCACTTGGTTTCTAATTCACAACTAAAATTAATATTTTTATGTTTGCGGTTAAGATAATCTAAGAAAGGTTGGACATGCTCTTGAGATCGAAAAATAATAAAACAGTCGTCAACATATCTACGAAAATAAAGGGGCTTAAAAGAGCTGGGACAGTTATCCAGCCAGTTTTTCTCGTGATGCGACAAAAAAATATTGGCGAACAAAGGACCAAGAGGCGAGCCCATGGCAACGCCATCGATCTGTTCGTATAGACAACCATTGAATAGAAAATGACAATTTTTAACTGCAAAACATAAGAGACTAGGGAGCTGAACATGCGAAAAACCTAAATAGTGTGTCGATTTGTGAAAACGTTTCTGAATGATCATTTCAATGGTTTCATCGAGTGGAACGTTGGTAAATAAGGAAGAGATATCAAAACTTGCCATGAAAACGTTATCAGTATTAAGGTTCAGTATTCTGGCATCATAAAATTTTACCGATGCTATGTTGACGGTACTTTGGCACTCATTAAACCCTGTGATATTCCTTTCGAGTTATCTAAATTTAACAATTTCGACAAAAACCTAAAGTTCACGGTTTATAACTTTTCCGATGGTAACATTCATTTTCTTGATTTAAAAATCTCTGACGATGACATCGATGTCTACCGAAAAGATACTCACACCGACCAACACATCCGCTTTTCCAACTTTGAACCCTTTGGTCGCAAAGTCACTTGGATTAACTCTTTGTTTTACGGCGCTTTCAAAATATGTAGCAACTCTTTGTTACTCAACAGGCAAATTCATTCGCTCAGATCCTTTATGTCTTGGAATGGTTTTCCAGCTAAAGTCAGAAACTTTCCCATTAAAAAAACTCAAAGCAAAGCATTTCGGCAACTCCACCTCTCCCAACATGCCCACTTTGATGACAATGATCCCAAAATTTGGCTAAGACTTCCCTACCTAGGTAAACGAGGTGAATTTCTTGTTCGAAACCTAATGAAAAATCTACGCCGTAACCTAAAAGTTAAAGTTAATTTTGGTGTCATTTACCAAACCAAAAATACTGCCTTTTTTGTTTCTAATAAAGATAAAATACCCGACCTTTCCCGAAACAACGTTATTTATGAAATCACTTGTCCTAGTTGTAATAACAAATATATAGACAAAACAGAACGCTGTCTACAAACTCGCCTTTCGGAACACTCTTACAACATCAACCCCAGCGCTGTAGTACAACATCTTCTCAACTCTCCACATCCCCATTATATCTTGCAAACCTCAATTCTCTCTGATAATCTTAACAGTTCCTCTCCTCCTTCCCAATCATATCTCAATAATTTTATCTTCAATAACTTTAAGATAATTCATTCTTGTAAATTCAATAGTTCGAACCTAATACTTATTTTAGAAGCTCTCTTAATTAAACTTAATAAGCCGGGAATGAACAGTGGCCTAAAGGCGAGCAAAGAACATTCACTTTTTGTCTGATCCGACATTTCCACATTTCTCAGCCACTTGACAATTACGTGGCTTTTCTCTTGTCCAAGTATCAATCTTACATGTGTTAACATCCGACTACGTTAATTTCGTTGTTAATAACCGATGATATCATCCTTGTAATTGTATGTATATATGTATATATATATATATATATATATATATAACTTAGTGAGCTTTTGTAAATCACTTGGTCTGATGATGACTCTGTAATAGAGCCGAAATATTACCGTTTTCAACTTGCCTGTTTCTTGTTCTAACTTGAATATCAAGTCACAAGATGACATTTTTCGGCCTGTATTTTATCCTCTACTTGATAACTGATATTAGTTTTGATTTTATAACTGATATTAGGGACTTTGATTGCTGAACAAGGGGCCCTTCATAACTGACATAGGTATTTTGGTTGCTAAAATAAGGGCTCTTCCTGTTGGGATTGCACAGCGCGCAGGCTATGAAAGGGGGGTCCTCCACAATTGATATTGGAAGACTTTGGTCACTGGAATAGGACCCCTACATACTGATATGAGGATATAGGACCGTTTCATCATTTCAATGGGGGTGGTGTTACACACCCCCACTCGGCACGGTACTGTCTTCGGGTTTCCTACGAATCCGGAGAAATTTGGTCTGGTGTAAACGTAGCCTGAGACAATCATAATGTGGAGAGAATAAATTTATGTTGACGGATGACAGTTCATATCTAAGGACGAGCTATGGAATGCTATAATATCATCGCTGAATTATATAGGTTCTTCTGTCATCCAAAAACTAAAACTCTTGTGACGATAGACCTGTTGAAGTAATTTCAATGAAAGTGGCCCATGTTAATAAATAAGTCATCTAATATCTTGTCATAGATAGTCACTGTTAGCATCCTGTATACAAGGTATCAAGAACACAAGAACAAAGCGAAAACAATAAAAGAACAATGAACAAAAAAAAAAAACGAATTCAACCTGTAAAAGGTTAATGCCCTACTAGAACAAAAGAATGCCACGAACAAAGCATAAACAAGAAGAGAACAATAAACAAAAGCAAAAGTTTCAGACGTTAATGAGTTAACGTATACCCTTAAAGGGCTGAGGGGTTGACTCTTTCGAGGTGGGAGCTCTCTCCTTGGACGAGTAAAATTGTCTGGTGTTAGCCTGAGTAAGATAAGAGAAGTCTTACGCCACCGGCAAATAGTTAACAGAACAATGTGGAACAAGAAATTTTTTTCCTTTATATTTATATATCGTTAATTCGTTCAAATTGCTGGATAAAGTTTGTAAAAAAGTCGCATCATGAACGGTTTTATCTTAATTATTAACGAGTACTAATATCACTCTAGTTCAACAACTATTTTGGAATGAAGGGCCTAAATACTGATTTGCATATTAATGTAGAAAACTCTGTGCGTATGAGATGATAGTATAGCTACCAATTAAAGAATCTCCCAAAAAAACCATTGGTCTTGGTTTTGGTGATAGATCTCATGAGAAAATGGCTTTTAAAATTTAAACTTGTTATGTTTAGGTTTCTGTAGGGAGTTGAAGCTAATTATTATCCGTTGCAATATATAATCCAAAACCATTGCGAACGAGTCAACACAGTTCGATGGCACTGTAGACGTTTGTTTACGGCCTAGTTGGTCAAATATTTAAACAAAAACATACAAAAACTATGTCCACTGTTGGTAAAAAATATAATTGTACTGATTTGTAGATACAATAATTGTTCTGGCTTATTGTTCTGGCTTTTTTTATGTCCTTTAAATTTGCCTCGTTCATAAAGCTCAAAATTGACATAAATCTTCCGACAGAACTTTAACAACGGATCCTGAACTATTTTTACACGTTCATGCTGGCTTCAAATTCAAGAAACCAGTAAACTAGATTTAGCAATTGTTTATCATCTCTTTCAACACCGAGTATTTTAGTTAAGATGTTAGATTGTTTTTTAAGAATATTTCGTGAAATCAGGATCTGAAGGCAAGGTTCATTTAAATCAAAATATTAAAAATAAGAAATATTAACAGAACAAATATTAAAAGAACTTTCTTTTTATTCATGTTCATTTGTATGTGTACGAAAGGGAGGTAAAAAAGGTTGCATTAGTCACTGAACAACAGCATTTCCGTGGATGGCCATTGCTTTCCCTGACTTTGTTGCGTAGTCGGTTTACAAGCCTCAATTCCGTGTGGAACTTTATGATGTCAAAAAGGGGTTAAATTCTTGTTTTTAGATCAATGGGATTAAGCACGTCCTCTGCTGCTGCAAGAATTGGGTCCTTTTCGGCTAGCTACATCGTTTGGTTGGTAAGCAAGCTTACTAAGTTATTACATTTCTCATTATGAAGACATTAGAACAACAGCATCGTTTAGCTTTTCTGGATCGTTATCCGTCCTCTCAAACTTTTAACGATCACTTATAGTGCTCCTCGCAGTACTCAATTTTTCCAGTTCACTGAAACGAATACCCGAGATCCAGAGGTAATTAAAATATCTCCTCTGCACACTACACTCATAGGGGAAGAATTTTAAAGAAAAATGACTCCTCTGATTAGTATGCCTAGCAAACTCTTATGACGATCGCCGACGTTTCTCTAATGTTTCTTGGAGCTCTTCCCTGCCATGGTAAAAGAATGTAAATTTTTCTCTAACCTGTCGGTAGTTCGTATTCCCACTACTTATCAAGGTTTCATCGGTTTACTGTAAATTTTTAGCGGTTATCTGACTATTTTTTCGTATTCTATAAATTAGTACGTGATCAATGTGTGAAGCTCAACGCCCCTTTCACTAGAAAAAAAATGCTAGAGGTTCTTTGGAATCAAATTCTATCAAAACGTGTCAATAATTCTGGTGAGAATTTTTGCTGTTTATCGTCGAGACTGTACATGCAATTAGGTTTGTATTTACTTATGCAATTTTTTCGGTTTGTGGCACCGACATGGGGCAAGAAACGTAACTTCTTTTTCCGTGGATCGTATGTCTTGCTCTATCAAATTTCAAAGCTAACCTTAGAGTGGGTCTCTCCTCGCTACTTCTACACTTCAAAATATTGTCTTGTGTTATTAATAGCTGGAGACACCTTTTTTGACTGAGTAAAAAGTTTCGTTAGAAAGGAAAACTTACCATTCCTATGTCAAACGTAAACTTTCACCATAATATATGAAAACATCATAATCTTACAACCATTAGCATACCCTTATTTTTGGCTTATCCTTTTTTTTAAATCCTAGATCCACGACAGTGGTAAATCATATTGAAATCTATAAGTCAATGTTACGTTCATACATTGATCTCTACTGATATAAGCAACGTAGGAAGAGTAGACATAGTCGGCACATATGCCATGGATTTTATTTAAGGCGAATTATATAAGAACAATGAATAAATAGATAAAGAAGTTTTATCATTCTATATCTGTACAGCATCTGTAGCTTCAGACCCTCAGAGCATTTTTGGTCTTCCAAAACAAGAACGTCTGTTTGATTTATTATTCATTGATTCGTTCGTTCATTTATTCATCTATCGTTATTCAATTCTTATCTATTGACATTGTTCTGAAAATTGTTATTGTTATGGTATTGCAGATCCGCATTCATCCAGCACTACCCTATGGAATTATGGGGTTCATTTGCCTTCAGTCCGCTGTTCTTGCATTGTTACTTTCCGAAACTAACGGTCAGTCAACGTTAGAAACCTTGGATGATATGATAAATCAAGGAAAAGACAGTCCACTTCTGCCAGTCGAACAGGAAGGACCAGTTGTAAATAACAAGGTCTTTACTAGGAAACTGGACTGCAAAGATCAATTCTGAAGGTGTTATGGTGAAATCTCATTAGGCGATTCTAGCAACAATGGACAGATATTTGGTTATATTTGAGAACTGTACTTATGAAATGGTGTCAAATCTACAATGATGGATAAATTCTTCATTTGCTAGTTTTAATATTGCGTGGGAAACTGTCACTAGCGGATATTTTCCGGGAGAATTTAAAAATTTGTTACGTTAAAGAAGGCATGGCTTGGTCTAGTACCAGAAAACTTTGTAACTGTAAGGTCTGAAAAAACGGAGGAAAAGTGAAGGATGGTACAAGACTATTGTTATGTCGCAGTTAACGGCACATACACACTTTTTTTCAACTTCTGTACAGAATTATCCATTAGTAATAGCTTTTCATGAGAAATAAGATCTGTCTACTCATAAATCATTCATAAATCGACCATTTAACGCACCAATAAGTGTGCTAGCTCTCTATTCTCATTGTTTGGTTCCACCATTCATTATTTTGAAGTTTCCGGGATTTTTTCTGATAAAGATTTAACAGTTGTTAATTTCTTAATAAAATTCACCTTCATAGCAAAAAAGTTTTGAGCTTATATTACAGGGCTATAAATATACTGAGTTATTGCGCATGGGTGATTGATGATGTTCGACTGAAACAAAAATAAAGCTCGAGAATTAGCTTTTAAAATAGATTGCTTTATTTTAAATTATCCTCTTGATAGTGTGATAAGTTATATTAGTCCCTTTCACTCAGCTTACATTAATGAAGCGGAGGAAGCATTTCACTATTGGCACAACCTAAGAACATGGGAAGTTAATCCGCAGGATGTGACCTGAGGACACGGCTGGTACGTGCCAGAGGAGCTTGGGGAGAGAACAAATCTGGAAATTCCTCTTGCGGTTTCTCTTTTTAGAGTTTCCTCGGTAACCAAGTATTTTGGATCTGCTGAGAATAGTTTTTGAGAAGTGATAGTATCTGTTCAAAGATAACTGTTGAAATCCAGGAAAGTCAAAACGAGTTTGTGAAAGTTGATCGTCCGACTTAAACTTTAAAGTACTGTTGAGAAATACTGTGTACGTGCTTGTTGTGGCTAACGCATCGACTGCCTCGGGGGCGGTAATTTTCACAGTCGTTATCATGACGGCCGCTGAAACCTTTGAAACGTCAGTCAAAACAAAAATCCAGGGATAACCTTTCTCAAGACTACTTCCACGTGGGTGATCAAGTTCATTAACATGTATACGTTCAGTTTATAATTTAATGCCATAGGATATCACGTGGTCCCATGCCATTGAGTTTTTATTATTGCTAATACTTCTAGAAGCATTCCTAAGTTCTTTTTAGTACATGCAGTACGTAGCATTACATGCACAGCGAGTAAATTATTTTCGACATTGGGAAATTTGTCGGTACGACCAAGATCCCACCAGTCGCACCCACATGTTCCCCCTCCCATGCATTAGGCTCTGCCTTTGGCGGACACAGATTGCGAACAGTCGAAAATACCCAAACTAGAGACAAGGGACGTATCCTCAATTATAGCCTCTAACGAAGTCTTTCTGTCTGTTCTATTTAACGTAATCAATAATTAATTAGTGTATTAAATGTTATAACATAATGTATACCCCTGGCTTCCATTAATTTGTTGCTCATCTGGAAGAGCACTGCACTAAATTTCCAGAGTCGAGGGATTGATTTCTAGCCGGAGTTGCATTTTCGATAACTGGTCCCGCTTGGGTCTTAAAATGAGTAATTACTGACATTCGAAAATTCACTTTGACTCAATATAGTGTCTATTTCATTAGGAGCTGAATAATTATTGGAGCTGAATAATTATAGGAGCTGAATTATTGGAGAATTATTGGAGCTGAATAATTATAGGAGCTGAATAATCATAGGTTGAGGTTTAAGTTATTGCTAATGTTAAACATGCTGGTAATACTTTCTGGAAGTTTGTTATTCTTTACTTTATACATGAATGTTGATCTATTATTTTTCCAACGGTTGACCAATGGTTGCCAGGACAAATCATTGAGTACATCACTAGATTTAGTTTTGTAGGATCGACCTGAGATAACCCTCGTGGCTCTATTCTACACGGTTTTGTAGTTTATCAATTAAATGATCATTGTAATTATCCCTGACCAGGCTGGAGTAGTCAAAATACGGTGGTAGCGTATTCAATAGGGAAGCCGGAGGGGGAGCCGTGCCATCCAGCCATGATCATTCCAAGTCTGTTGGTACATCCGAGTAAACCGTCGGTACATCGTTGACGAAATAGCAAAGAGATATTCTTATTTATTGTCCAGTAACAAACATTTTTGTACGAAGTTCCTGCTAACTACTTAAAAGGACTCTGACGATTTCTACTTGAGTTTTTCGAGTTAGTTACTGATTTACTTCAACGACATGAATTATTAAAGTTGTCATTTTGAACTTATCCTAATATTCTGTCACCTTTGTTCGCAATTTGGAAGAAAAAAAGAAGAGAAAAGAAAATGGCACACGAATAGAATCCGTGAAATAAGTCTACGTCACCACTGTGCCCATGAAGTTAATGGGCACATTAATGACGTGGACTACAAGAGTATGTTTTAGATAGTATGACGGTACATCTTCAATTATGTGCCCCACCCCCAACAGCGGGAACCTGATTACGCCACTGAAATACGGCAACAATATAGCATTATCCACAGTAATCAATGTTGCTCTTGGGACACATTCCTTCATTTGTCGTAGCATACCAATACCCTAGAAACGTTATCAGAATGATTTTTCCAAAGACGTTGCTCATCAACGACAATGCCTAAAGCTTGTGAATATTCGACTCACTTGATATTTGAATCTCCCAGTTAAATTGCCGGATCATCGGTTATATGGGCTAAACGTTGTCTTAATCCAATAATCATGTATTCCGCTTTTTGACTGTTGGCTATATGGCAACTACTTGTTCAACCTCTTCCAAATCATTATTAAATACACTTGCATTTCCTGTACAGATGTCCCATATATTGTTAGATTCGTATTATTCGCAAAAATACTAGAGGTGGAGGACTTTTCAGAAAAAGTAACAATCCAAGTTGGTACCTTGTGGTACTCCACAACGAGTAGTATGCTGTAAAGGATATTATTGGGTCAATTTTGTCTACCTGCACCTGATTGTTAAGATATGACAAACTAATCATGAGACTCCCCGATATGATCCCATAGAGGAAAAATTTATTGAGCAAAAATATTTTGGTGTACACAGTCAAGTGCTTTCTTTAAGTCAAGGAAAGTTACACCTTTTAAATCATAGAAATCATATAAAACTAGAGGGGGCGTAGTGGCTGAAACTTGGGATCAAATTTAGCGCCACCATTTTGGGCAATTTTGGGAGGCAAATTGTTCTTCTCCAGGCCCATTTCTGTCTGCCCGAGAACCTCGACGGCGAACAACTTATGTTTAGGGAATTGTTTCGTATTTCTTTTCGTTAGCTGTACTGACAAAATTTGCTTCTCTGGTTATTTGTCGGCTATTATCCTTTCCCAAATTGTTTTGCATTGTTTTTCTTCAAAAAAATATAAGAAAATAAAAATAAAACAACAACAAAAAAAACCAAAACAAAGCAAAAGACAAAAGTTAAGTGCCTTATGACCATTACCTAGAACTTTACATCCGGGTTTTATTTGGTTTGCCCCCCTTAATTTACTCCAATATGACGGCCTTCAATTTGTCAACTGCGATTGAGTGACATTTAGCTACAATGTCCCCTCTAGTTAATATATGATCTCTGTGTTTTAAATATCCTTTATACATGTTAATGTCCATTTGTTAGTAAATACACATTTAATACATGCCACTTTACTTTTTTTCATACGCAAAATTGTGCTTGAGAATAAACAGACTGTTTAGATGAAGTACAGTTTAACCCTTACTCCAGTCTTCGTTCATGGACACCCCTGTTAACCGGAGTACTGTCTTCAGTGGACACTTATCTTAAGTCTTGGCCATTTCTTTAGTAAAACTCTAAGCGGACACATATCTTAAGCGGAAGCTGACACCTATCTTGGGTTCCAGTGAGAAAAATAACCTCTCTCAAACGGACACTTCGAGATCAAGATCGTCCAATGTCTTCAGAAAGACCTAACGTCGAGTGGAGTTTGCAGAATACCGTGATAGAATAACTCCCCCTTACTACAACATTTAGACACGAATATTAACAACCCAAACTGGAAATTGTCTTATATTTAAACTTCTCGTCGTCATATTTACGTTTGAAATTTCGACTGTTTTATTAAAACAAAACGTTTGGTGAGAATAACCTTTAATAGTTTCACAAATGGTGAGATCCATTCTGACAATTGTATTGTTAAACAATGGATGTTCGTATCAAGACCTTGTATTAGTTGCGATCTTGAGGTAATTCGTGTTGTTTTCGGATCAAACATCACTTTTTTTCACTTTGAAGAAAGACACTTTAGTAGATGGCAACACTTTATGCCTTAAAAACGGAGCATTTATTTCAGCTTATAATTGAAAACAAATTTTTTTGATTTTTTTTTGTATTAAAAAACTGATAAATAGTACATTATCGCAAAGTTAATTACAAATTTCTAGTAGAAGTGTTATGATAAAGATTATGCTAAGTATTCATCCGGAGGTAAAAGACTTTGGAAACTAAGATGAAACGAATTACGAAACCGACGAAATAAACAAAGAAAACATGGAAGAGTTCTGCATTTTTATTACTGACCAAAAATCGGAAAATACAAAACGTACAACGAAATACGACAAGCAAACCTTGGGCAAGTTGTAATACTTTGTAATACTTTGGTAAAAGAGAAAAATGGCGTAGTATACAAACCGCCAGTTCTTACATATTTTCAACGAACCATTCAGCGGCACCTCAACACAAAGGATTCAACGGTGAATTTACTGAAAGAATTCAATTTTAAACTTTTAAACTTTCTTGAGAGGTGCTAAAATCCTGATTAAATTTATTACTGGTTGAACATGGTGAAGGTAATCATGCACAAACCACCCGAGGAGTGAGAAAGACTAAAGCGGACAACATTTTCGCCGAAGGATAGTATGATCTACAAAGATAAGTAGCTTTTCAGCGTGTTTCCTGGAGGCCGTTTGCCTTTCATACTTGTTTACAAGCCATAAATAGATTCCAATGTCTTCAGTGGAGCGACATTTCACTGGGAAAACGATTCTGAAAAAGGCAATGAAATCCTTGTGTGGAAAGCGGTGAAAAGATCCAAAGACTGTCAGCTCAAGTCAAGTCTTTAGGACTCTGAGTGTTTTATCCTGTAGCGCCTCTTCATTATTGGTCATAAACATCGCGTGTTTAAATTAATTGGAACATCGCCTTGCGGGTTGGTTTAATTTAATTTTATTATTTTTAGTATTTTTACGTGTACCGGTTGTAGCCAACACAATCAGATAAGGAAACGACCTTATGCACGCCCATGTAAATTTTTGACGCACCAATGAGTTTATCTTACCACGGATAATCCTTTTACACTCCTTCGTCATTCTTACTAACCCACAAATTTCCGATACTAATGAATGAAAATACTTATAACTCTCCTAGCACAGACAGTCAAAAAGTTAGTTCTCTTTTGTCTCGCAAAAAGTCAGGATACACTTTCACTGTGCTCTCCCTTTTGCTCGTCGACCATTTAGATCTGTCTCCTCTGTACAGCGAATCTATTAAAGTTCTTCACTTACTAACTGGAATTAGTAGAAACTTAGTCGAGTACTATTGCAAATGCTGCATTCTGATTGGCTACGCTACTCGCTGTCTATTCGTCGATAGATAGCAAGTAGCGAAAATGGCTTCCGCCTCTCGTTTTTGTGAAGTTTCTGAAGATGAAATAGATTGCCTATTTGAAAGTGCAATCCCAGAGAAGACGAAAAATGTTCTTTGATAAGTGTTTCTACTAAAACAATTAGATTATTCGCTCTCGATTTTTATGAGGTGATAGTTGACTCGGGCTTCGCCCTCGTCAACTATTACCTCATAGAAATCTCGAGCTCATAATCTAATTGTTAATTAGCGTACGCATGTTTTCAACATTAGCTCGCAGCCATTCGTGATTCACTCAACCTCGGGCGCTAAAATCCCACTTCTTGAACAATTGACCATGAACACAATCTAGATAAATATTACAAAATATTCGAAAGACATCGTCCTAATGGATCAGAATCTGCATTCTACTTTGCCATTAAACACCAGCAAAATCCAGGTGATAATATTTGAACCAAGAAGTCTCCCTTAGGGAAGAATGAAGTCGGGAAGCCACTATTGAAAGCTGCTCAAAACTATTCCGTTCGCAAAACTTGCATTTCAAAGCTACTCGATTCAGCCGCACCTGTGATTGTCTAGATCAGCTAAGTGAGTACAAGAACGTCAAAAGTCTCGATTTATACAAATCAGCATCGTTTCAACTTCAGCGAAGAGTGTCGTTTACACTCGGTCGCTTAACAAATGTCTTGGCAACAAGCGAGTTCCCGTAACGTCTTTTGTTCATATTGATGAGAAAGAGCCAAGTCAAAGCGTTGCGTAAATATATATATATACATGTATCAAAAACTGCGAAAATTTTTCTCCCTAGTCACCACGCGTGTAAAAGGACTTAACGCAGGTCCAGATTAGTACCCTCGTCCGCGCGGGCTCTCGCTGTGGGCGAGGGGTCTATATTTTAAATGATAGTTTTCTTTGTGTTACTGAAGAGCAATGTGTGTAACGATAAAGCTATGCAGGAATTTCAAGTTTTCACATTAATTTTAGAATGTTTTGTGTTAGGGTTTAGGTTAATGTTTTTTTAAATGAATTTTAATCATTTGTGCTGTTACTTCAAATCCTTGAAAACCTGTATCAATAGTTAGAGAATTACGATTTATCTTATACCTGATTATAGCAAGGTTATGCCACAAGGCCACCTCAACTGAAAACTTCTGGGTAAATGTATTAAGTCGTTTATCCGGAATTGTCTATATCTGTTTTCAAGACCATTTAAGAAGTAATGAATAGCCTTTAGACATCTGTCATACATTTCTTTTTGGTAATCTGTAATCGGGTTACAACAGTTATTGTGAAGTCATGACATCAAAAAGGTTACTTTTTACTCTACTTCATTCAAAGTGAGTTTCAAAACCATTTCAGACACTGAACAGTTTTGAGTAAATCCTTGTTTTTGACACTTCTTTAGATTTTAATATCAATTCTGCTTGCTAATTTTTAAGGAATAAATTCAAAAATGGCACTCAGTGTTGATCAGATGCTACTGAAAATTGGAGAATTTGGAAAATATCAGTGGATGATTCTCGGCATTGTGGGAACGATTACATTGGCCCTTGGTGGATTTCCGATCATGATTGTAACATTTATCACTGCAGAACCTGATTGGATCTGTGCAAAAGGAATCAATAATACAGCGTGTAATTTTACTGAACCAATAACACTAACCAGTAAACACTACAAGGCTAGGTGTAGTATGCCTAGAGAGGCTTGGACATACGTTGAAGGATTTACATCAACTGTTACTGAGGTAATACAAACTGTAATCATGTGCTTTTTATTATAATCGTGAACGAAGAATCTTTTATCTTAATCTAGGTAACGGAGTTACACAATTTGTGAAATACTAGTCCACTCGGTCAGTCATAGCCGCACATGGAGGGCAACTTTGTACGTCAGTTTCAGTCCCCTGCGCGGGCTTGTACTTCAGTTTTAGTCTCTCACGCGACTTTTTACACTTTCCTGAGGGTTTTTGTTTGAAAATACACACAACAAATTTCTTCAAAAGACAGAAATGAGTTTAAGAACTTCAAATATATTTTGACAAAATCAAACCGAGTGACAGGTTATACTTTTCACGAAAATAAACTACCAAACTAACGAGAAACCTGACGAAACAGTCTCGATAAATTACTTTAGGAAACTACCAAGGGCACGTCCTTTTTTTACCGTTAATATACCATAATTACACTATTCAGCTCACTTCTTGGGCAACACGGAATTTTTAAATCCTTTTGAATACTCGATAATGTAAAAATTGTTCCAGTAATACCTCGTCTTAAACACTTTTCCCATGGTTGGGAAAGTTTTGAAGCCGAACCAAACAAAAACCAGTGAACTCAATTTCCGTATCTGGAATGCTAACTCCCAGTCATTTGCTTGGGCAAAAAGTGAAGCCAAGATGGCCGCCCCATTGAACTCTAAAAAGACATGGAACGGTATCCGCAAACTGTACTCTGAAGCCATCATGGAGGGTGACATGTGGGGCAATTTGCAGATCATCCTAGTCCCTTACGCGATAAAACACGCAACCTGAACATGAACTACGTAATCGACCATATCTAAGACGGAGTAACGTGAATATTATGCCAGAAGGGACAAAACGCAATTATCTAGTATTTCTGAGTAACAATAACTTGATAGGCATTACCGTGGGAACGTCCGAAATACGCACACAAAATGACAGTACGTAAAACTATATGGTCTAGTGGTGATAACGTGATGCAACAAGGGACATGCTCAAAATAGTGGTTTAAATAACTGCAACTTTGTTAGATCCTTGTTTTCAAGGGCTAAGGTCGGTCTGTGGGATTGGTCGTACTGATCCGAAATTTTTACATGTTAAGCCTCCGAATGTGATAAAACAGTAGTTCAAATTTCGTAGTTGTCCTCGAATTGTTTCAAGAGTAGTGAGCGATCTAAATATAGATGTTTTTTAATAATTGACTCGTAATGTAAACATACGGTGCACGAACACCAATTCGTGTGATTGTGCTCCTTCATGAGCTCGCAGTGAAAAAGATTTTGAATTTCGACTTTTTGCTGAGTAAAAATTGTTGTAAGCAGTCACTTACCAGTAATTCTTTAACATCGGAGGACAAACGTAAAACTCAATCAGTCAATGTCAGTATGGCATTTAGCGATGCTAGCAGGATAGTGACGTTAGAGGATCCAAATTTTAAGATTCGCGCATTTGCCCGTGTCGATAGATGATTTGATTAAATTACTTAACGTTCAAAATAGGAATATTTGTGTAAATACTCCACACCGAGAATAATTTTTCGCTCGCGTCATTCCTGTTAAATTAGCAATAGTAAATCGTCTCTTAGCATGCTCATTGATTGTTTACATTACATTAAGTCAAATCAATTACTGCAAAACACCAATTTTTATTAGATTCCGCTCGAAGTATCACATGTAGGTCCTATCTAGCTAAACGAAAAGTTCAAACTACAGGGCTTATTCTCCTTAACTGTTAAGAACGTTGATAAACGAGAATAACAATCTGAGTCCGTTAGTGCCTCGTTTGTTTACATTAGGAATCAAATACGGCAAAACACACGAGTCATTCTATTTCAACTCGACCAATCGTCCCACTCAAACTTTACCAACTTAGTCGATTTTTAGTATATTTTGAGTCTTTAACATGGTTAAACTGTATATGATTTTTGAGTATCTTTTAAAATATGAACGAAAAACCGTCAGCTGAGCTAATAGAGAGCGGAAGTGGCCATTATAAGTGAATCTGAAATTTTCACTTAGTTCGTCCATTATTCCTAAATACTCAAAATATTTCGGCTAAAATTCTTTAACTGGTGGAAGTGGTATTGTTCTTTAAGAGTAAATCATACAAACTATTTAATAAGTTTCAAGGCAAATAAGCTATATCCGAGATAAAATGACATCAATATTATGACATAGGGAAGAATTTCAACTTTGGAGTATTATTGAGTTATAATAACTTAGCAGGCATTACCCGAAGAACATCCATATTATGCAGCAAAAAAAATAACGGGACAGAGGACAACCTTCACCTGTAATGTAGACTAAATACCACGAGTGAGACGCTGAAAAAAGGGCCTCAAATTGTGTCAATTTTTGACAGTTTCTGCACAAATGTTGGACAAACGAAAATACCAAAACAGCTGTCCAAATTTTGTAGTTGTCCTCAAATTGTTTCTTTATTAGGGAGGCTCCTGGGAGTGATATAAACATAGGTATTTTGCAGTATTTGATTTCTAATGTAAACAAACGAGGCACTAATGGACTCAAATTGTTATCCGTGTTTATCACTGTGCTTAACTCTTAAAGCGAATAAGCTCTGGAGTCTGAACTTTTCGAGTAGCTAAAAAGAACCTACAAGTGATACTTCGAGCGCAATCTAATAAATATTGGTGTTTTACCGTAACTGATTTGAGTTAATGTGATGTAAACAAGGAAGGAGTGTGCTACGAAACTGTTGCTAATTTAACAGGAAAGACGCCATACAAAAATTGTTTTATTTTGAATGCGAAGTAGTAGGTAATTATATCAAATCATTTATTGACACATTCAAATACGCAAACCTTGGAAAACGAAAAGAGTTAAGATTCGAGTACTTTTTGATTCTGAAAGTCAGCACACTTATATTACAAACGGACTGAAAAGGAAACTGGGTTTAAAACCTTTGAAGAAAGAAATATTATATTTAAACACTTTTGGACAGGAGAGATTCAAAAGACAGAGCTGTGAAATGTTATCTCTACTTCTGCAGGGAATAGACGGTGAATTAGATATTAAACTGTTTGCAATGGAGTTTTCCGCAATATGCTCTCCCGTGGCTGTAAAGATCAATGTCGACAAGTTTCCCCATCTACATGGTTTACACGTTGCTGGAAACTTTGATACCGATAACGAATTGACTGATATGCTTATAAGAGTGATTATCACTACGAATTGGTCACAGGTGAAATTATCAAAGATGATTCTGGCCCAGCAGCTGCTGGAAGCAAGCTCTGGATGACACACTTTTAGGCCCAACGAGTTCTATAAAAACGATTCCTAGGTATGCTTTCTCAAACGTCATTATTGATGGACGGAGCAATATGGAATTGAAGCAGACCAAGAACCATGAATTGTTGGAAACTCTAAAGAAGTTTTGGGATACGGAGTCCCAGGGGATCGTTGAAAGTAAAGACGGTGTTCCACCAAATGACTTATTAACTGACGTGGTATTCAATGGCAACCGATATGTTGTTGGGATTCCTTGGAGGAAGGATGAGTATGTCCCATATCAAATGACTGTGAGCTATCACTAAACTGCCTGAAGTTGCTGGTTAATCGTCTGAAGAAGAATCCTAGCCTGCTAAATGAGTAGAACACTGTAAATGAAGAACAGATTAAATAAGGGATCGTGGAACGGATACCAATTAAAGAATAAGTAATGTTGTCGCCCATTTTTTGCCTCACCATAGAATTATTCGCAATGATAAAGATACAACCAAGCTTCGGATTGTTTTCGAAGGCAGTGCTAAGCAAGAGGACAGTGAACAATCGTTGAACGACCATCTAATGAATGGCCCAAATTTCATACCACCAATTTTTCATAAAGTTCAGATCCCATGCAATCAGACTAACTGCCGACAACGAAAATGCATTTTTACAGATTGAGATAAAGAAGTCAGACCGAGACAAGCTGCGATTTCTGCGGGTAGAAGATCATAATTCAAGAGAACCTAAAATTCAACGGATGCGATTTTGTCGCTTTTTATTTGGCCTCAAGCCTCTAGCCCATCGATCCTTGGAGGAACAGTTCTGCACCACATATCCAAATACCAAAAAAGTGACCCAGAGATTGTTGAGGTGTTGAAAGATGTGTATGTTGACGACCTTCCAACTGGTGCAAACGATGAAGAAATCGCCTTCGAAATTTACAGAAGATCCAAAGAAATAATGAAAGAAGGGGTATTAATTTACGAAAATGGAAATCAAGCTCAAGGCAACTTTCCCAAAGAATAAACCGCTGTGAACGAGTCGATGAAAGTATAATTAGCGACAAACCGACATCAAGTAAAGAGTCAAACGTGTCTGAAGACAACCAAACATATGCGAAGTCAATGATAGGTTCACAACTAACCGACGATGGCAAGACAAAAATACTTGGTGTTCACTGGCACATAGAGAGAGATAAGTTGTACTACGAAAATGATGAGATTCTACGTTACGCCCGCACGTTGGCTCCAACCAAACGAAGTGTGCTAAAACTCGTTACAAAGATTTTCGACCCTTTGGGACTTTTAAGCGCATCCACTAGCAGATTCAAGATTGAATGGGACGAGGAGCTACAAGGAGAACTGCATGTGCAATATTATATTTTTATTAACGGAATGAGATTTCTTAGTGGAATTTCCATTTCAAGATGCTACTTTAGTCGAAGCTCAAAGCCAGTAGAGTTCCAGCTACACGGATTCTCCGATGTAAGCGAAAAGGCCTTTGGAGCGGTGGGATATCTCTGCACCAAGTACGATGATGGCGTGGTTTACGCAAATTTTGTCGCGTCAAAATGTAGGGTCTCACCTATAAAGAAACAATCTATGCCCCGTCCTTAGCAACTGGGAGCTACAACTTTAGTTCGTCTTGTGGAAAGTGTCTCGTCTTCGCTAAACGCTACCCTTGGCAACCTTGAAAAAACGTATTGGGTCGACTAATTACAGGTGCTTTGTTGGATCAAAAATAACAGAACATGGAAACAGTATGTCAGTTAAAGAGTTGAAGAGATTCGGAGGCTATCATCGAAGGAATCCTGGCAATTATACCCTGGTACAATGAATCCTGCAGATTTGCCTACTCCAGGAGTTTCAAGGACTGAATTAATATCAAATGAAACTTGGTGGAGTGGTCCAGATTTTTTACAGCAAAAAGTCGAAATTCAAGACTTTTTTTTCACTACGAGCTCATGAAGGAGCACAATCACACAAATTAGCGTTCGTACACCCTTCTGTTTACATTAGGAGTCAATTAGGAGTTACTGGTAAGGACTGCTTACAACAATTTTTACTCAGCAAAAAGTCGAAATTCAAAATCTTTTTCACTGCGAGCTCATGAAGGAGCACAATCACACAAACAAGCCCGGAGCTGAGGGGGGGCCTGGGGGGCAGTGCCCCCCCAACCACAATATAATGGAAGTCGTGCCCTCCCTACAAACAAAAAAAAAAGAAAAACGTATTTTTAAAATTTCCCCAGAATGCAACCAGGATCCCCTCGGGAACAAACCCCCCAGAGACGACTACAGACCCCCAGCTCAATTTTTGGTCCACGTCGCGGCTATGTGTGCGGCAGTGCCCCCCCCGAAATTGAGAGCCAGCTCCGGGCTTGCACACAAATTGGTGTTCGTACACCGTATGTTTACATTACGAGTCAATTATTAAAAAACATCTATATTTAGATCACTCACTACTCTTGAAAGAGTTCGAGGACTACTGCGAAATTTTGACCACCGTTTTATCACATTCGGAGGCTTAACGTGTAAAAATTTCGGATCAGTCCGACAAGTTCCAATTTCAAAATCTCAAACCAATTTTAGCCCTTGAAAACAAGGGTCTAACGAAAGTTGCCGTTATTTAAACCACTATTTTGAGCGTGTCCCTTGTTGCATCATGTTATGACAACTAGAGTATACAGTTCTATGTCCTGTCATTATGTGTGTGTATTTTGGACGTTCCCACGGTAATGCCTACCAAGTTATTGTTACTCAGAAATACTAGATAATTGCATTTCGTCCCTTCTGGCATAATATTCACGTTACTACGTCTTGGATATAGTTGACTATATAGTTTATGTGATTTCAATACCAATTCTACCAGTGCAAAAAATTCGGTCGGAATATGTTGAGTACTTAACGAAAATTTTTTATGCGAAAATTTTAGATTCGCTAAAACTAACGACTCCCGCTCTTTATGAGCTGATGATTTTTTGCTCATAATTTAAAAGATACTGAATGCCATCCGATAAAAATCCATATACAGTTTAATCGTGTTATGGTCTGTAAATGTACCAAAAATCAGCTCAGTCTGTGAAGTTGGAGCTGGACAATTGGTCGAGTTGTCGTGGAATGACCCTGTTTCTTTTTCCTCCCGTTTTTTGATGCATAATAAGGAGGTGGCAGATCAATTGAAAGGAGTGCTGGAGTTGCAAAAACAGTAAAAATATTTCAACAAAAGGAAAGAGCTAAAAACAGTTTTTTAGTGTATGTATTAGGGCGACAAGCCTCTTTCACCCTTCTCAGGAAGATAGGTCTCCCGTTGACAAATATCTACTAGGCTCTATGAAGGTGATTGGCCCACACGCCGATTGAATAATTCACATTTCTACTTCTGTGTGAGGTAGAGAAACAAATACCTCCTGCAGAATAGTTGGCACGATAGCACATGTTGCGACAATTTGAACAACGGCTATTTAAATTAGGACTTAGGCCTCAGATAAGTAAGAGCGCAAAAATACGTAAGCTGGACGTTCGAAAACAGGAATAATAAAATTGGATAACGTGAACAATTCTGAATGCAGCAGAGTTTGTAAGTAAAGTTATGCTTTTATTGTAATACAACTTTGCAAGTCTAATTAGGTTATCGTTGTAATAATTGATTAATTGTTGATATTCTAGTTGAATCGCATTTTATCGCGTCGTATTGGATAGCAAAGTTGCTTCGAAGACTGTGCTGTGAGGGATATAGTGGTTGAAGCAAGAATGTTGCGAATTCAGAACATGTAGATGTATATTGTTCAGTTATCTTTTATAATAAACATCACAGCACGGTTGTTATATTATAGTTGCAATATCCGAAAGTCAAGATCGAGATGATTTAAAATTGAATGAAATGCGTCCCAGGTGGATTTATGAAGTAATTTTTGGAGCTATGAAGGGTGCTAGCTCAAATAAACGTTTATTTCACAAATTTCTCTTTTAATATAGTATGACCTCGTTTGTGAAAAGTCTTTGCTCCAGTCTATCGCCCAATCTTGTTACTGGATTGGAATGTTGGCAGGGTTAGTCATCGGTGGATATTTGTCCGACACATTTGGAAGACGTATCATTTTGTACGCTGGAATTTTTTTTATTGTTCTTGCCACCTGGATTATGGTGTTTCCAAAAGCGTTTATGGTTTTCATTGTGTGCCGACTCGCTGTTGGTTTTGGATCAGGTGCAGTATAATGACCAGTTTACCACAATTTTAAACTTACTTGAGCCTCGGCGTAAAGCTGGAGTAAGGTATATTTAATGCTTGTTAAGGCTCAAGAAGCAGAGCAAATAACACGAACGATTGCACGTACTTTCCCTTCTTTTTTCCTTTAGTGTAGTCATTGTAACATCGAATTGAAAATCAAACAGGAGTACAAAACTCTTGCGAGTTTGCATGAGGGAAGGGTAAAACAAGAAGCTTATTCCTTTTCCCAAACTTCTTTACTATCCTATTGCTCCCCTCATTTGCTCCCCTTGTCTTCTCTCTGCCTTCCTCTCTACTCACTGCCATTTCGTTCTGCTTATCCATTCTTTCTTCTTCCTCTCTAGAACGCCTTAACCTTGGCAGCCATGCAAATTATGATAACTCTTTGTGCTAAATGTCTAAAAACGGCTTATTTGAGATATGTAAATATGACAAACAGTCAAAAGTATTTTAACATTTACAAAAAGCTCGAAGACAACTTATTCACTGAAACTGAAATTAGAAGAAAACTAAATTTTCAAATGGGTGACGACCCTTCGTCAGGCAAACGATCTTTTAACCTTTTACAAGTCATTTTACGCTGCCTACATGAGCCCCGTGATCATATTATGTTTTATCCGAAACTTTCGCAAAGCGCACTACTGTACGGCAATCAGTTTCGTTTCGGTGTTTTGGAACGTTTATGCTTTAGTTCAGATGGTTATAAACCTTTTACTGCGGAGCTCTTCACTTGACAGGTAAAATCCTCTGGCGTTAGCCAGAGTAAAACAAAAACAATCGAATTTCCTTTAATTTAATTTAACCTGTTTTCGCTGTGGTTACAACCTTTGATGAACAAAAATGATAATTTAAAAAAAAAAGAAATGCAGTTGGGAAAGACTTGAAAGGAACATAAGAATTTTCATAAGTGCTAGATAACTTTTGCCGCCGCAAAAGAGTTAAACATCTTCCTTGTTTTTGACAAAATGCATTATGGTAAACGGAGAACTGGTGAAAAAAAATTAAAATTCTCAGCAAATTAGTTTACCGTCTCCTTTTTAAATCATCTATTAAGTTTGATTTTAAAACTCCTATACGGAAATTTTGTTTACGGTGCTTTACAACCCTCTTTAAATAAAGATACTACATTACATTACTTACTTGAAATACGCCTACGTAACAACCCCTTGCTCACACTACCATTAAATCCCTGGAGAATTCGATTAAGATTGATAATATTTCAAAATTGTCAAAAAGATAAATCGTCCTTACTATAACTCGAAGAACGAATACAACCTACATGTAAAAGAAAAAACATACCATTCGGCAACCAATTAACAACCCAAATTGGAAATTATATTACATTTAAACTGCTGGTGGTAATAAAATTTCAATTCCGTTTTAACACAAATCGTACATAGAGAACAACCTTTGACGGCTTAATTAATGCTCCATTCTCACAATTAAAATAATAGATACACGGTTCAAGACCCTATACTAGTTGCAAGCTTGTGGCATTTCATGGTGTTTTACAGCTAAACTTCTCACTGATTTTGCCTTAAAGTACGATTGTTTTATTACATGGCTAGACTACAGAGTAAATAATCAACTAGAAGTCCAACTCGCTTTCGGCAGGTTTGATGTTTGTGTATTCGCACATTTCGCCTTGAGCATCTCATTAATTCAAACGCCGCCATGTTACTGGCAAGCGTCTTCTGGCGAACGTCCACAGGCAGTGGCGTAGCCAGAGAATCTGTGATGCCCGGGCCTGGGAAGCTTTCTAATTAGGGGGATCCGGGGGTATACTCCCACGGAAAATGTTTGAATTCTTGGGTATCTGAAAGGCTATTTCTTGCATTATGAGGGCGCTATTCCCATTTTTTAGGCTGCGGCACCGAGCTGGATTGGAAGGCTTCAATAGTACAGATTCTCCAAAATACTTTTAAAACCACGAGATATCTTATCGATGAGAACAAATTGCGCGAAATTTTAGCGTGGGAGATAAAGTTACTCAAAGAAATTCCATTGGTGGACAAAACTTAAAGGGCTGATATCAAATTATTCAAAACTTGTCGTGTATTTTTCAGTTGAACATGCCAAATACGTTTTGGGAAACGCCCATGTTCGTAGCTGACGCCCTGGCCTGGCTACGCCACTTTCCACAGGCATGTTTTTAGCTGAACTGAAACCTAAATATTTTGTCCATCAGAGTGTTTTGTAGTGTTTGTATTAACAAATTAAGGTTGCAGAGACAAAGGGGGTGACTAGAAAAGATATTTGGTTAGTATTTTCTTTCGGAATTTATATTTACTCAAGTTTTTACATTTTTTTTTAATCATACCAAGAATAGAAGGATTTTAGTGTAGTCAATTCCATTCAATGGACTTTAAGTTCCTTCTGGGAGTTTCAAGTAAATTGTGTAGTAAATTATTGTTTTTAGCTTACCAAGCAAGTATGCATTGGCAGATCGAAACAGCTTATTGCAATGTGTCGTGTGAAAGCAATCGCATGATTATGTCCGAGAAAGAGAGAGTGAAAAAATGAACAAAACTCGAGCACTTTCTGGAGATAAAAGCCAAGGAGTGAAACGACTGCATCGTCTAACAAGATGGAGCTAACTTTATCGGTCGTTCCCAGCAACTTCGCCACCACATCTCTGCATTAAAAGAACTCAAGGACCAAATAATAATGTAAATAATGATAAAATAATATAAAAGAAGAATTGTAGTCTGACGATGATTTACATGAATTTTACTCAAGAAACTGGCATTGTTGGTTGTCTAAATAGATAATTCGCACTATAATTGGCATCACTCTCATGCTGTTTTTGCTGACGACATCAGTTACATAGGCTACCGACTTTCGTCTATCGATGAACGAAAAATGCCTTTTTTGTTGTTTGAACAACCAGACACAAATCCCTAGACCACCGCATACTTCCTTCGTCGCATGGTTGATAAGATTTAGTAATTTTTTGAATTTTTACGAGGTTATGAATTAAACTTTGCCGTATTTACATTTAACCGGAAAAAGTCGTGGGAAGGGTCAAAACTGTCGGGGAACTTGCCAGGAACATAGCATCCAGTGCATGAGCATAAAAAATTAGGGACAAATTTTTACTCGAGTTGGACTTCTGGTTGATTATTTACTCTAGGGCCATACTGTCCATTTTAAAAGTGGAGCATTCTCTAAGGTTACCATTAGGAAACCAGCAGTAACAGATGAATGATAATATTTTTGCCATTAAAAAGTTGAGAAATTCTACATTATCTCAAAATTGGTTACAAACGTCTAAGTGCTTCTATGGTGAAGATTTATACTAAAGGCCGATTTCCAATTGGTTTAAAAAGTCGCGCGGCCGATGTCGTCTCTTAAGTCGATTGGCTAATATTGGCTGATACAAAATGTCACGAGGAAAAGTTGACTTCAAGTCAACTTTTTCACAATAGAATTGTCACCCGCGCAACTTTTTACATCCACCGGAAATCGAAGATGAAACATATGAGAAAACCAACGAAATGAAAAGAAAACATGAACGAGTTCTACATTTTTATTGCTGATCAAAAGTCGGAAAATACAGAACAGAAAGCAAAATACGACAAGGAAACCTGGTACAACTTTGTGCAATGAAAAACGAAGGGAGTAAAAGGGGAGTAAAGGGGAGTAAAAGACGCACCTTTCCCACTGTTAAACCTTCGTAATAAAGAAAAATGACGTAGCGTACAAACCCGCGACTCTTACGTATTTTCAATAAAATATTCAAGGGCACCTCAACACAAAAGTTTTAACGGTGCATTTACTGAAAGAAAACAACTTCAAAATTTCCCGAGAGGTTTTAAAATCCTGATGAAAGCAGTTGCTTGTCAAATATGGGAAAGGTAATCACCCACAAGCCACCTGAGAAGTGAGAAAGACTGAAGCGGACAACTTTTTTGCCGAAGGATTGTTTGGTCACCCAAAACAAGCAGCTTTGCAGCGTGCTATCTATTGGCTGTTTGCCTTGTATTATGGTTTCCGAGCCTGAGATAAATCCTGACGTCTTTAGTTGGGCGACGTTTCATAGGGAAAACAATCCTGGAAATGGCAATGAAATCTTTGTGTGCAAAGGGGAGAGAGGATTCAAAGAAGGTTCATGGTCTGGTCAAGTCAAGTCTTCTGAGAGTTGAGTGTTTTATCCACTTCTCAAATAATTGATCAAAAACGCCATCTGGTGAAAGACTACAAAATATTTAAAAACCACCATCCTACAGAGATGAATGACCCAGAATCTTCATTCTAGTTTGTCATTAAACACCAGCAAAATCCACACGATAATATCTGGGGCAAGAAGTTTCTCTTCGGGAAGGATGAAGTCGTGAAGTTGCTTTTGAAATTTGCTCAAAATAATGGTTTCCAAGGAATATTAACCAACCTATCCATTCTCAAAACACGAATTCCAAAGCTTCTCGATTCAGACGTACCTATAAATTATTTAGTTCAGCCAAGTGGTCACCAGAACATGGAAAGTCTTGATTTACACAAACCGGCATCCATTCAACATCAGCGAACAATGTCGTTTACAGTCAGTTGCCTTGTTAATGTCCGGGCAAACAAGCGCCACCTCAGATTTCTTTACATCTTTTGTATATTTTCTTACCAGAAAATATACTATCATTGACGCCAACCACGAAGTCATTAACGCAAAAATACATTCATTTTATTCAACCGACATTTGTTAGCACAGATACACAACCATTTGCACCAAAGGGCATTCCATAGCGCCAACAGACGACCATTAACACCATTCTACTATACATTCATGATAATAAAATTTCAATTAGGAGAGATATTTCTCTTGTGTAATTGAGATTTTATTACTCCTAATGTATAGTAGAATGGCGTTAATGGCCGTCTGTTGGCGCTATAGAATGCCTTTGATGCGAATGGTTGCGTATTTTTGCGTTAATGAGTTTGTGGT
The DNA here is from genome assembly GCA_030142905.1 of Heliopora coerulea. Taxonomy (NCBI): domain Eukaryota; kingdom Metazoa; phylum Cnidaria; class Anthozoa; order Scleralcyonacea; family Helioporidae; genus Heliopora; species Heliopora coerulea. The sequence goes on along the minus strand of JASJOG010000137.1, from coordinate 142,048 downwards.
TGGCATTAATGGTAGTATATTTTCTGGTAATGAACAGCAAAAAGTGTACTGTACTGAACTTTACTGTACTGCTATGTGAAAATTGTTGAGTATAAGAAATTAAAGTTCCGCGAAATAAAATTTTTTAACAGTTTGATACATACCTGACTCCATATCACCTTAAACGGACCCTGCAATATAGTTGACAAATGTCTGGCGTAATTGAAATTTTATTGTCCCTAATGTATTGTAGAATGAAGTTAATGGTCGTCTGCTGACGCTATTGAATTCCCTTTCATGCAATACTTTTTATGTAAAAACTTTAAATATGTGGATTAATTATAATGAATGCATTTTTGCGTTAATGAGTTTGAGGTTGGTGTTAAGTCTGGTTCTCACATATGAATCAAATGCAAGCGCAAACACAAATAAAATTTACTTGTGGACCGGACCAAAGCAAACGCAAGCGCAAGTACGAGACAAAAGAACTTTTGTTTTCTGTTTTGTCTAGTTCTTCTTGCCTGCACTTGTGCTTGCGTTAAGTTCGTGTATTTGTGCTTATGCTTGCTTTCCCCTTAGGAATACTTTCTTAGCCTCGTCATTTGTTTCGTTCTTGTGCTTGCGCTTGCTTCGCGCGTGTGAATCAGGCTTTTACAATAGTATATTTTCTGGTAATGAACAGAAAAAGGTGTAAACGGTTTCCACGCACGTCGAGATTTGTACCATCGCCAACTCAGGCTTTTGACCCTTGCATCGCAATTTACGCGATGGGTGGGGCGATTCCATGTTAAACGTGTAAGAAGCAAGCTTAATCTATATGTTCATGTTACTGGAATTCAAATCATCGAGATTACAATCGATTAAAGGGAAGTTATTTTGATGTGAAAACTAGCAGTCTTCCCGTGATGCTAAGAGTCAAGAGATTGGGAAGCCTGAAATGTCAGCTAAGTGGTACCTGATAATTCATACTACGCAGGAAAAGATTGTAAATTCTCATTCCAATTTATTTTAGTTTTTCACATGCAGGATCGTAATGTCAAATATTGACCAGATTTACAATGACAGGAAAAGAGAAAAACGTTTTCTGCTGTTTTCCAGTTTTTCGAATTGAGCTTTGAAGTGCGATGTTGTCTTTATTTCGACATCTGTGTCAGGCTATATATTTTATTTTATTTACACTATAGATTAAAAAACAACTACCGTTCACTTGAGTATTGGTATCCCAACAATACAAAATCCCCCAATAAATTTATACATAAACTTATTCTTTATTTTATCTTGCACATAACCAAAGGACTAGGTATTTGCCTGGGTAAATGAATTACATACTTTTTGCCATCGTCAAGATATGGTCACAGCAATCCGTTTCTTTTTAGGCTTTAGAAATGCTACAAGTTTTGTTTTACTGACGGAATATACCACAGAAAAACATCGTGCAAAGATTGGAATAGCATCATTTTATTTCTGGGCTGTTTCATTGTTACTCCTTGCACTCATTGGCTATCTAACACCGGAATGGAGATATTTTCTGCTTGTGACTGCTGCTCTGGGAACACCAACTCTATTTACGGGCTGGTGAGTAAATTTAATAGATGAAATGACTCTGTGAGTTTGATAAAATTAAGTTGTACAATTCCACCTAAACAATTCTTCCTTAAGGTTTGTTCCAGAATCAATCCGTTGGATGTTGCTTCACGGAAGAGAAGACAAAGCTAGACAACAACTTGCCAAGGTGGCTAAAATAAACGGAAAACCTTTGCCACACGACGATTTAAAAACACCTGAAATCCATGTGCAACACAGTAATTTAAAACATCTTTTCTACTCATGGAAAGTGGCGAAGACAACATTAATTAGTTGGAATATATGGTAAGTATAAAAATACCTACAATTCTGTACCAAATTATTGGGACAGTACAAAGAATACTTCCCTTACACGTTAGCATTCTTTTTTAGCTACTTTCTACTCAATGGAAGCATTTTCCCCCTTCTACTCGTTTCGTTGTTTTCATGAACAATTATAGTCATTACTGGAATTTTTTGTCCGCTTAGATTTCCCAACACTAACTTGGGGAGGGGAGACTTACTGTTCTGTAGGGGTTAATCCAAATTCCTTTCAATAACGAGTGCGTGCAAGCCGTGTCCCAATCAGTTTCTAGCAGCATAACGAAAAGAAAAGGAGATTGTTAGGTACGTTTTAAGCTTGTAAACTGACGTAAGTCGAATCAGATTGGGCTGACGTAAAAATTTACCGACAACGTACTTACTCTGGTATAACTGTAAATAAAGTGCATTAAACACGTGATGTTTTGCCAATTTTGAGCCACCCAGGGCAAACCAACAACTTGTTCGATATGTCACTACCATTGCATCAAGTCATTCACAAAGGTAAGGGTGTAATTGAGGTGGGCTCTGAAGGATTCAGAACCCTTTGTTAAAAATTTGTTTTAATTTGGTTAATATTTTCCATGAAAAAATAAAAAAAAATGTTATTACTATTCAAACTGCATGCAGCACCTAAATCATGTTTAGCACCCCTGTGTAATTCAAATCCAGATATACAGACAGTGTTTGAAGCTATTAAGTAGCTCAGACATGAAACTCTTCTTTTATTCATCTTCTCAGCCACTGCAGTAAAAACAATATTATTTTTACGTACTGCATTTTCCCTTTATGTAAAATAACTGTATACTCAATTTCTGCAACCGTTATGGCAAACAAAAGCAATGAACACGAAGGTAAACCTGCCACAGTTACTCTAAGCTAGTTTTCAAGGGCTTCCTCTACTAGTCCGTCGGTTTAAATTCCCTATTTATTCCAGAAGATGAACTGGTAAGCCCTCCCTTGTTAAAGTTCTATGAGTACACCACTGCTTAAAGGGTCGTCAATGTGGTGTTTAAACCTTTATTTACTAACTGAACACAACACACACTAAAGTATCACAGCCCCCAAAAAATCTACATCGAGGCGCGATGTGGCGTCACTAGTGCTCAGGACTCTATAGTCAACTATAATTTAACTATTTATTGTTTATCATTGTGAGGTCGGCGAAACCACATCCTCCAAACCGGTGCATAGAAGTACACTTCTTAGGTTTGATTTAATTTCAGAACGAACTATTTCTAATCAAATTAAAAACTTGTATGCTACTTTTTTTATTTACATTCTTATGATTTATTGAATTGATTAACTGATTGAGTGAGTGACTTTGAACGAATCGAGTGTGTTTCGTAAAAGGTTAAGCACATGAAGAATCTCCTTGTTCAGTTTTTGTCAGTTGGCATCTGAAGCCGCAGTGGACAATAAAAAGTGTGTTTGAAACCAAAGGTTGTCAGAACAAAATCAATCTGGCGAATTATAATTCTTAAGACTAATTTTGATTTGACAACCTTTAGTTTCATAGGCGTAGAATTTTGTTATTGCCAGGGGGGTGCTGAAATCGAAGGCATATGTGCCTTACTTATATATTGGTAATTGTTAGAGGATCTATTGAAATTAGATGATTTTATTAATTTGAAGGAGCTGGTCTAACAACACATACGTTGGATTAGTACCTCTGGATAAATGTTTTAGGAAAGAAATTTCAAAAAAATTTTGATAAAATCATAATGTTGTTATGACAATATTAATGGTAAAGTACAATCATTAATATGATTTAACTCAACACTGACTCTAGACAAGACTAAACAAACAACTAAATTAAGAGTACATCATAACACTATTCAATATCATATGAACCAGAGTTTTAGTTAGATGGCCGAAACGTGTTCTTTATCCCGCTGGTTTTTTGAAATAAAATCGTCAACAAGATTATCTATTGACAAATGGACCAAGATAAATTTGTGCACATTTATGATGGGAACTGAGTTCAAAGTTCAAGACCGATTTCTCGCTTAGTTTCAGAATTTCGAGGTTGGATTTGGTTCCTTTTTTTCAGGTGCCTCATGGGTACCATTTTGTAAAGAAATAATTAAGTTTTGACGGTTACATAACCCCAGTGAGTACGTGAGTAACCCTATAGTTCATCAATCACTTCTCAATTGCTGTAAAATCTCAGGAGAGCTCAGATCCCAAAGTACTTCTCATAGGGCTGGGGCCCTTCAACTCCCATGCTCTAAGGCTATGATTAGCTTCAAATACACTTTCCATTGTCCATTGCAGCTTCAGATGCCAACCGACAAAGCTAATTACAGGAGAATAAACCAGGGAAATTATTGTCTCTAAAACGGTGTGATATATTGCCATCAAGTTAGAAAAAAATGTTCGGACTTACTTTTCATTCAATTAAAATTATCTTTCTAAGTTAATCCCGTTACTGTCGTTAGAATTTTTTCACTGTCGAGCTAAATCGTCTTGGGTTACCCAAAGTCATTAATTTATTGTGGCAATGAAAGAGTTAGTGGCCTGTTTCGTGTTCAATATCAATGGCCTCATATTATTTACGTTTAATTATAATGGTAATTATTGAAAGAATTTAATCTAGTAATTATTCCTTCTTAAGAATGAATCACTATTTAAAGTCATAAATTGATCTCCTTTAACAACTGCAGCGCTCAAAATTCCAGTTTTGTTTTAAGTTAAATGCCCATGCAATGTATAATTACTCGACATTATCGCTTTTTGTAATTAATTATAAATCACAAACTGAAATTTAATTAACTGTTTCGAGGTGGGAGCTCTCCATTTGACGAGTAAAATCGTATGGCGTTAGCCAGAGTAAAATAATAAAAGTCTTACGTAGCCGGGAAAGAGTTAAGGAAGGAAAAACAAAACGCAAGAAATGATAAACTGCTCGTCAAATAAAGTAATTCAAAATATCAAAAATTACTGTTCAAGTTATTTTTCTATGATGAAATCAAAATATGAGCTTTTTGTAGACTGGCGTGACAAGTCTCGTGATCTTCGTTCCCTGGACCACTTGATGAATGACTCGAACGTAACTCTAAAAAGAGAGTGATCTGAAAGTTTCTAAGTCGACAGGCAATGATTAGCCAAGACGTTTTTCGAATTTCTGCAAAGGAACTAGGGCACAAAATTAAATGAAACAATGACAAATTATGCCTCTAAAATGTAATTCCTCCCATTACAAATTACTCAAAAACTAATTCTTAATTGTAATTCGTTACAAGTAATTTGGTAGGGCTCACCACTTTAAACTAATGTTTTTAAATTTGGATTTTTTTTTATAGGTTTACTGTCTCCCTGGTTTACTATGGTGTGTCCTACGGATCTGTGGATCTTGGTGGCAATAGATACCTAAGTTTTGCCTTGTCAAGCGTTATTGAGCTTCCTTCAAATTTTGTTGCTATATGGTCGTCAAACAGGTATTTAAGACAGACTGCAAGCGATTTCAATGTATATATGCTCTCTTAATCCCTATTCAAAAGAATATCGGTATTCTGCAATTCAAACTATGACTAAACGATTCCTTTATAAAATTCATTCAACCAGATGTTTCACAGTCCCGGTAGCCGTTTACAACTCTTTGTTACAGCAGAAGATAGCAGAATGTCGCATGGAGAACCTGTGATTGTTCAATTTTTGCACTGTGACCAGTGGCGTAGCCAGAAATTGAAGTTTACTGGTGCACGGCTGGGGCACAAAACAATTTCTGAAAAGTTGGAAATTATGAGTTTGCCGGGTGTTCATGCAACAAGTCGGTAAGCTTCTGAATGACAGACCGACAGGCCATCTTTAGGACTTGTGTTACTTAACCCTTATTTCTGTCGCTTGTTTCCTTTACCCTCCTTTTTAAGATAAAGAATTACAACTTCTATGTTAAAATTTCTGGCAAAAGCTTTGATAATTCGGGTATCTCCCCAACATTTGGGTAACAGTCTTTGGGCATCTTAGTCACAATAACGCTGCCGCTGGATGATAGAATTGTTTGATGCTCCGGTTCATTGCTTCTTTTGGGTGGCATACCATCTGCATCAGAGCCCTTTGCGATGAGCTGTCGCAAGTAGACTAAACCGGAAAAGCGAAGGTGACCAATCTTTGAAAACTGCCAAGAATTACACTTTATACCTTTTCTATAACTTTTCGTATTTATACCTCACATGAGTTTTACATTATTAGTTATATTTTGTGAGATATCTAGATCTTCAGTAGGCTACACTAGACCTCATCCGGGATAATGACTGCTGGGGCACAAACCTAAGCTGCTAGGGCACGTGGCCCAGAGTAGCGGGGTATCAAGTGCATGTGCCGATGGGGGTGAAGTTACAAAATGCCCTCCCATTCTTCCTCCTCAGAGGTAGTAAAAAAGAGAAATGCAGCAAAATCACTGTAAAGGAAAAAATTTTTATTTTTAAGTCTTACAAGGCATAATTGAAAAAAAAAAAAAAACCAAAAAACCCCCATAATAATAATGATGATGATAAAAATGCATATTGAATTCAAATGTTTGGCTTTTTGCGACTTTTCCCACATTTTTGCCTCTACTACACTTAAAAATGTTTGAGCTCAAGATCGAAATTGAACTCAGAGTCTTCTGAGGTTCGCGCAACGCTCATACCGTTAAAGCTACGAGGACCCAGATCACTGTTCTGATAGGTTCGTTTTACTGACGTATGTACTGCTAAATCAGTGAAATTTGACATATCGAAACAGTTCTTTTCAATCTCTTGGTCCAATCTGCTATTACCGACTCGACTACATATATTCTGAGTTTACAAAAGCTTGAGTAGCAAAAACCAAATAACTTAAAATGCTTTTACAATTTATTGCTTGAACTAGAACTCATCATCTAATCCATGTTGCATGTTCCAGACCTTCAACTAAGCAAACTCGTTTATCACTTTGTAGAAATTGATCGAATTTGTCAGTTCACGCTCGATGGAAAGAACAGCCAGATTGCTTAGCGTAGACTGAGTAATGGTGGACCTTAGATAATTTTTTATGAATTTCAACTTAGAAAAGTTGTATTTCGCACTTCGCCGCGCTGACATAGTTCGTGAGAAAGATCCTTGGTGCAATTAGGAGATTTGGAAAGTATTCCTCGAGTCGGTTTCCGAATGACTGTTTATAAAGATGGTCCAAAGGATGATATGAACAATTACAGACCTATATCAGTAATCTCGAGTTTTGCGAAAATTAAGGACAAACTGGTGCATAACCAACTCTATTTCTATCTAACCGAAAATAATTTACTTGGTAGTTCACAGCATGGCTTTTGACCTAATCATTGCACTGTTACTGAACTACTTAAGATGACTAATATATTAATATTGACCAGCTAAACGGAGTCGTCTCTTTGAATCTCAAGAAGGTATTCGATACGGTTGGCTACCAAAAAAGAAGTTATATCTTTATGGAGCAATTAAGGAGGAGTGCTCATAAGTGGTTTAAATCATATCTAGTCAAACCGACAACATTGTTGCCAAGTAAATGGACAGCTCTCCCAGCCACTGAAAATGATTACTGGAATATCCCAGAGATCTATCTTCGGTGCACTTTGTAACGATTTCAGCATTTTCTTGTCATTTTGTCACCTCTAACAAAAGTGCCACTCACGTGAAAAAGTGTCGCTTGTAGCAACCGCCCCCTTCTCTCCCCGCCTCGATATGCCACTGCCCCAGTGTGCCTTGCGTGGCTACGCCACTGTTTTAACTATCAATCAAGCTAATTGCAATTCTAATTAAACTTTTATATTTTGAGATAGATGAATGATCGTCAAGCTCTATTCTCAGAAAAACGATTTGTGAGCCCCAGACCGGGATCGAACCCGCAACTTTCTGATGACCTGTGAGACGCTCTAACCATTGAGCTACCGAGACTCAGATGGAGAGTTAAGGTGCAAGTTCGATATATATGTGCGACCTAAGCGGAAGCCACGATATATTAATAATGATTGATGCAGTTTATGTTTTTAGAAGTGGGAGATGTGCAGTGTTTCTATTCTATATCAGAATCATCCTCAGGATATTATGAAACGATAACTTCAAAATTAACCTACACTGCCGAAGTCAACTGAAAAATGTTGACTCGAGTGGGATTTGAACTCGCACCTTCGGGATACCGGTCCGCCGCTCTACCTGTTGAGCTATCGAGTCCACAAGGATTGGAGGCGAGTTTTTATCCAATTTAAGCGCACGAGATATTCTCGCGACAACTTAACGCTACCCATGAGGATGGATGTGCAGTGTTTCAAATCTATTTCAGAATCATCCTCGGGGATAGCGTTAAGTCGTCGCGAGAATATCTTGTGCACTTAAATTGGATAAAACCTCGCCTCCAATCCCTGTGGACTCAATAGCTCAACAGGTAGAGCGGCGGACCCGTATCCCGAAGGTGCGAGTTCAAATCCCGCTCGAGTCAACATTTTTCAGTTGACTTCGGCAGTGTAGGTTAATTGTGAAGTTATCATTTCAGAAATGGGAAAGCTTGGATATATCTTGAGATAGTTGAATGATCGTCAAGTTCCATACTCAGAAAAACGGTTTCTGAGCCCATTTCTAAAAACATAAACTGCATCAATCATTATTAATATATCGTGGCTTCCGGTTAGGTTGCACGTATGTCGAACGTGCACCTTAGCTCACCATCTGAGTCTTGGTAGCTCAATGGTTAGAGCATCTCACCGGTCATCAGAAGGTTGCGGGTTCGATCCCCGCCTGGGGCTCAGAAATCGTTTTTCTGAGTATAGAGCTTGACGATCATTTATCTATCTCAAGATATATCCAAGCTCTCACATTTCTGAAAACATAAACTGCACTTGTATGTTTGTCACAAATTTTTTGTCGAATTTTGACAAGTTTCGCCTGTACTGGATGTCAAAAGCTCCGGAGTAGGTCAACCTTTTTCTTACAAAGCAAGCAAGTTTTGTATCTCAAAGTAAATTAATCAGGTTAGATTTTTTATTATCTTTAAATTTCTTGACATGCTCGAGTCAACAACCTTGCGTGCCAACTGTGGCAAGCTTTTCTAGCTTGTCAATCTCTGAGGTAAAGAAAATACTAGGGAGATAATGATTCATAGTTCTTTCGTAATTTATTATGATTTATTCATTATTTATGGAAATATGACTTTTAGTCTGTCGCTCTCCAAAGTTAAACTGGATCCTTTAGATTGAGTTGGATCAATAGTGGACTTTCCACCAGAATGTTTTCCATCTCACACCAACCATGAATACCTCTTTGATTATTGCTTGGGGTGCAATGTTTCAAACAAGTCGATGTTAGCTATTGTTCGGACATCAATTACTTTTAGTGTTGTATTTCACATTCTTATTCAAAAATCTTTTTGAATAAAATCTTTTAATTATCCCAAAAGATAGCCAAACAAAGCAATGCATTATCAAAAAATAAGTAAATAAACAAGTAAATAAACAAATAAATAAATAAATAAAAACACATTTCTTTGTAAACTTGTAGAACCTGTCAAGAGCTGAAAGATGTTCCAACGGCTTTAATCCATCAATAATCTACTGAATTATGCCATTTTACCACCTATAGGTGATAGTTCTATCGGTTCAGTTTCTAATTCTATCAATGTGCACCACCATATTTTTATCTGATTTGTCCTCCAAGTATTTAGATTTGATCAGGCAATTTTGAATATATCGTTATCTAAACACTAAGGAATGCATGACTCACACTTACTCCTTCTTAGATTTGGTCGTAAGAAAACCACCATTATTGGATTGATCATTGCCTTCGCAGCATCTGTTATTTCTGTGTCTATCCCTACAGATCGGTCGAACACAGGTATCTGAATACATTTATGTATATATGTCTGCATGTAATTATTTCTGCGTATATGCTGTATGTGTATGCGTGCATTACGTTAATAGAAACTATGTAAGTAAGCAATCTGGTGAGCTATATTCATTGTAGCTGGAACGCTAACTCCTAGTCATTGGCGAGAAAAAGGTGAAACCAAGATGGCAACCTATTGGGGTAGGGTGATTTTGCACGTTAGTCTGGTCCTTCGTATACTCGGTTTTAATGCAGTTTTTTGTTGGTTCGGCTACAAAACCGTGCATAACCTCGGTAAACCAGTTGAAAAAAATTATAGCAGAGAATTTTTCGATGACGAAGCATTTAGAAAGATTCAGGAATGTTGTGCGGCTTACAAGTGCACTCTGTTGCTTGAAAATGGCAAACGATGGTAAGAAAATACCGTATTCAATTTCCTCTAGTGTTTTCTCGTGACTTTTTAATGAAATTTTTAGCTTCTTTTGTTATTTATTTTAATAAAAATTATACCTTTTGACTTGCGTTGACTTTTTTAGAATATGTTCGAAATTCTTCCATGCGGTTCTGCCACTAAAAAATAACTTTTCTATGTAAACAAGAATTCAGTATCGATCAGGAAAATTGCAAGCCAAAATGTGAAAACCGAGATGATTGTCATGAAAAGCGCAACTCTGCTCGGACAAGAAATTGGTCCCATGGGTGTAATCGCCATCTTTACTTGCCCTTGTTTGCAATCATTGTGTCAATCATGATGATTGTATAGGACTTTTTAAAGTGTTTAGGCTTTCGATTGATTGTACTAATAGCAGATATGATCTCACGAATCCTAATTTGTCATGTACCTTGACGGTCATAGATAAGGGGACATATGGCCTGATTATATGGAGAAAATCTTCCCGCTTTAAGGTGATGTTACACGGGACGATTTTTAACGACGAATTTTAACGCAACAATGTTGTACAAAAATCGTGGCATGACAAACGAGACAATTTTTTTGTGCAACATGTCCACCGGGCGTGTTACACCGAACGACTTTTCTGAATTGAATTTACGCAACATCTACCTCACAGGCTGCGGCGTAGTTTCGCTTTACACGACCAAAACAAATAAACGTAATAGCGATAACGCTTCGCAGGCAAAAAGTTGTTAAAATGCTGCTGATATTGGAGCTTAGATGAGGAGGAACAGAAAGAACGTCAAAGAGAAATCTAGACAAGAGCTTGGATAAAGAGAGCAGATTTTGACCATGCACGTAACAAGATTGGTTTCAAAAAGGAAATAAGGACTGTGAAACTTCAATTGTGACGGTGTTTTACTTTCCTTTTCACGATTTACTTCCCACAGAATCGAAGCTCTTACCATTTAGTTTACATTCCGGCATTTTACTGGCTGTTTTTCTGGGTAAATGCAACTAAGAATGCAAGGGACTCTTGGAGATTGTTGCAATAAAAATCGGCGCCTATGTTGTCACACGAATCAATTTTACAGCAATCTATGCAACAATGTTGCAAGCATTTGGAGCTAGTTCAAAGTTATGCAACATGTTGCCGCAGTCCTTGTTGCATTAAAATTCGTTCGCAAAAGCCATGTTAGACGTATCGATTATTTGTGCAACATTGTTGTATTAAAAATCGTCGTTAAAAATCGTCCCGTGTAACATCACTTTTACAGTGACGAGACGTTTTACCGAGATTCGACTTTGACCATAAACCTCTTGTTAAAATCAGTTTGTGATTACATGGTAAGCTTTTCTTGTCCCGGCTATACGGGATAATTTTAGAAGTGGGATCCCACTTTATCAGAGGCGAGATCTCGCCCATAAAAGGTAGAACAGGACAAGCTTCCCAAATAATTGGAAATTCATTTTAACAAGAGGTTGATCGCGAGAGCTGGATCTCGGCCAAACGTCCCATCACGGCAAAGTGGGATGATTTTTTCCATATAATCATGTACTTAATATGACACTACATGAGAAAGATCTAAGATGACTATTCAGAATATATAACGGTACAGAATTTGAATGAATTCCGTTTACTGAACAATAGAAATCTCCCTGTTTAGATGTTTAAATATATTATTCCCACCTTTCATCTTCAAAGCAAATACAAACAGAAAGTTGTTTGTATTTGCTTTGAAGATGAAACAGTTGCACGGGGTAATTTTATGGAAAATCTTGAGTGCAATATGCTGCCATGACGAACATTACTTAAAAATCATTCACAAATGTAATGTCACTCTTATCAATTTCAAGTTTAACATTTGTCGGGTCAAAAATCGTATTGTATCACATCACCTTGAACTACACAATCGTGATATCCTTGCCCGGTCTGACATCCAAATAAAAAACCCCTTTTTTTAGCAATTTTATTGACTTTTCAGGAAGAAAGTCGGAAATGCTACCAATTTGATTCTACGGTCCACAACCTTTCGGTTAGATGTGACCGGGATAACTACATTTTCCATAGACCTTGGTGCACACAAATTAAAAATTTAGTGCTTGTCTTAAACAACAGCCAGTTGACACATGTGCGCTATGTGATTAGTGACTACTTTGAAAGGTTATAGCAATGTATAAAGAATTAACACAACGCTCAGAATAACAGACTAATGCTGTTTCATGGGATCATATTTCGTACGCCCTCCTTAAGTCGTTACTATTTTAGTAAATGACGAGTTTTTCCAGAAATTGTAACACGTAATCAGCTCTTTTTACTTTCTATAGCTAATTATTTAAAACTCTAAAGTTTATAAATTTTGCATTTCCAGGTTATAACGCTGGTCGTATAATTGCTGCTGTTGTAGCAAAATTTTTCATCAATATGTCTTTCTCCAGCGTTTATATCTGGAGCACAGAACTGTTTCCAACGTTTGTAAGGTAAGATTAAGTCTTCACTCTTATTTTTTAATAAATGTGTTCTCGGCTAATGTAGCCAATTGAGGTGTTAGTGACGAACTACAGAGTTTGATAAATATCTGAATCTAATGTCACAGTTAATTGATTATGATTTGCGAATATTTTACCGTGACAAAACAACAACGAGAACCACCACTACAAAAACCACAGCAACAAGAGGAAAATCATACTTAGACTGCTTGCAACAATCAGGCCTTAGTATATTACATGACCGAAGACAAGAACTATGTGGAAGCCTCTTTCACCAAATAACTTCAGACAACCACAAACTCCATAAATTACTGCCCCCAAAGAATAAACCTAAATACACCTTGTCCAGTATATAACAGTGACAAAATGGAATCTTACCATGTATTTTAGTTCACAGCACTTTGTTAACATTCATCAACATTCACGTCCCCCCAAAAAAAAAACAACACTGTTTTGTGCCTAAATAAAGTTTCTCGATCAATGCTTTCATGCAGTCCAATGCTACCCTGTATTGTAAGCCTTGATTGGAAAATATGTTATGTTTAAGATATAAAAGTTTATGTGTGTTAGCAAAGTGCTGTGAACTGAAGGTGGTCAACAGCTTGAAATTATACTTATCAGGAAAAATGTGGTATGATGAGAAAATATTATAATATCAGTTAGGTGAAGGTGCAGACGAAACCACGTTTAAAAGATAAGGGAATAAAACTATCAAAATTTATAAACAAACCGGTAAACGTAGGCTTCCGATGGGGAGAGGTAGAAAGCAAAGGCGTGGCCAGACAAAAATATTTTGGGGGACCTGTTGTGGGGTGCTAATCCTGAGACTTAGTGAACACTATTATAGTACGGTGATACTCAAGATAAAATTAGAATATCATCATGACATAGGCTAAAGGCGTCGTGTTTGCATAATTATTATTACATGGATGATTCTTAAATGTAGCTCCATATTTGTTAACTTCTTTAAAGCTGTAATAACGTCCGGTCTAAACGCATGCCCGAAGAATTTTCACCGTAATAGTTTTCAACTGTCTAGTGCCTTCCTTGCTCAAAAACATTCGGAGTCCCTGATTATGAGTTCAACTCTAATGGTCTCTTGTTTGGCATATTCAGTTTTAGTATATATTTTAAACTTCCCGGGGTAAAACTTTTTAGGCTTCATTTGAAAGATGTAGGAAAAAATAAAACTTCAATTTACGGCATAATTTCATACGCAAAGTTTTCACTAATACTGGATTACACTGCACTTTCACTATGGAAATACTTTTCATATCTTAAATTTTAGATAATTGGTAAACTGCTCACAAATTTAAAAAAATGAGCTTTTAACAATTATCTTAGAAGGAAAATACTAATATTAAAATCTTCTTTAATCACTTAACAGTTAAAAGTTAGAGCAAAATCTAGTCTCTTTTCTTTCTGCGAGCTAAATGTCACACGCAGGTTAGCCATCTCTATATTTGTGACAACTTTCCACTAAACAATCGATTTTAAAACACACTGGGACGAATCACAACATGTTTGAGAGATTACAATCCAGGTGACACTTTGTTGACGTTTTAGAAGACCGCCATTCTTTCAATCTCGTATCGGTAGGAAATTCTTCACAACCTGTTTAGAGATCGCATCAAACTTGGGACTGATTACACACACACCAATTGGATCATATCTGATCTGTCTGGTCATTAATAAAATAATTCAAATAAATATTTGGCATGGCAGAAATTCAACGTTTGATATGACGCGAAGCATGTACTGCAGAATGCAGCAGAAGCACTCGAATGTTGGGAAAAATTAAACTGCCTGTGACGTCTACGATGTTGTTTTAATAAAGTTCATGTGAAAACATGAGACATAATCAAAACTGTATCATAGTAATAACCCGTTTTGTGACCATATCACCCGTATGCTTGAAAAAATCGACAAAGTTTAACTTCTTGGGCCGGGTAGCGATAAAAATTGTCAGTACATGAGAACTTAAAGGTGCGTAACTGAAAAGTTGGAGGGGGGCACAGGGGCCCCACAGGTCACCCCCTAGCCACGCCACTGGTAGAAGGCCGTGTGTGTGATCAATTAAGATGTTCAGGAAAAATAGAATAGAACTATCCTCTATCTCACTGCAAAACATATTTCAATGTTGTGAGTTAGGATAGCCTTGAAAGGGCTATCCTAATCTCAGCCGAACACTTAGAACGTGGTCGGCTGAGAGAAAAATGGCAAAACAGTCATCGACATATTGACGAGATAAAAGAGGTTCGAACTGTCTAACAGAATTCAGTTTATGTACGAATTATTACAGTTTTATTCCCATATCTTTAATACATGTCAGAATTCCGTAAAACCTTAACTCGACCCTCCAACAGACCGGAGAAAGATCTTGCTTAATTGAAATTTTATTGTCCCTAATGTATCCTAAAATGGTGTTAATGGTCGTCTTTTGGTGCCATAGAATGCACTTTGATGTACATGGTTGCGTATCTACGCTAATGATTGTCACTTATGCAAAAAAATTTAATTGAATGCGACAAAAGCATTGATGAGTGACGATTCATTAAAATTAATGCATTTTCGCGTTTATGAGTTTGATGTTGGCGTTAATGACAGTATATTTTCTGGTAATGAACAGCAAAAGGTGTAAAGTTTTATCAAGTTTGGATCTTAGATGCACATTATTTGTACGCCAAAGATTTTGATTTTCATCGGCCTTTTTTATAAGGATAGTGTCGAGCAAGGAAGTGAAGTTCGTGAGGCTAGACTTCAAAATAAATGAAAGAAAACAACGGTTTCCGACCAGAAGGGCTTTTTTCTGACTTTCCAATTGAACTATAAGAAACGGAAATACGCACAGAGATGTGCGACTGAAGCTTGGGCATTTTTTCATCGAGAACTATTGCAATGCTTGTCAATCTTCACTGTAACTCAAAATTTGCTATGCCATATCCACATTATTTCTGAATTGATCTCTGAGGTTGTATTTCGGAATGGTCAGAAATTATAATTGCACTTTTACATTGCAGATTCGTATAAAATTTTTAGTACAATTAGTTTGCGATATCGTTCATTCTCGATCATTTGTTAATAAGAAATATTCATTGGCCACGTTCTCACTTTGCTATTGGTTCTCCTTCGTGGCCTAGAGTACTTTCCAAATTATTGTGTTAATCAGTATTTTCCACATACATTCAAAAATTACCTACTGAGAGCAAAACAATTAATACTGGTTATTGGGCATGCTGCGACATACATGTTGCATAAGTTTTACCAAATTTCATCTGGCAAATATGGAAGTTATGACGATATTTTTATAATTATATAAAGTTTAGAGTTCTAAATTATTAAGTAGGTCATTATTTCGGAAGAAAATGGTTCGGAAACTAAATTTGTCATTCAGAAGAGAATAGCGGAACTGTCGGACATTTTGGTGAAGGTCGAAATTGCTTGAAATTGCCTTGGAATTAACTTGATCGAGATCACGGGACTATTAAGTAGTATTTTGAGAGTAACGATGTTCGACGAATGACGTGTGACTGAGGCAAAATAGGATTATAACAAGGCATTAGTAGACAAGAATAAATTGATTGTCCGTGAAATTCCTCTTAAACAAGCTAACATTTGAGGGATGAATTTCCAGAAGTTCCCAGAATATCGAGATGCGGATTCCTTCAGTGTTTTGCTCTTATCGGTCATTCTAGGGTCCCAGAAAGGGTGAAGATGAACGCTGAAGTATATGCGGCATTTTTTGAAGATATTTTTTGAGAAGTTTTATTTGTACCTTAGGAGGAAGAATTTAGCGTTAAATCGAAAGATAGTGCATGACAACACACCCTGTATTGCACGTTGCTCAAATCACCAAAGAATGAGGCTACATCTATAAGACAGCAAAAAGGTTGGGTTCAGAAAGCAGTCGTATTCCCACAAAAAATGTATTCGGATTCGTCGACCATTTTCACAGAAAAAGAGGATGGTAGTAGGATAGTAATCTTGTGACTACAAACAACGCTTTCTTACCTAAGAATGGACGCAAATTCTCCTAAGTTTTATCGAAAGTAACACTAAACTTTCGATTCCTCGTTATTAATGCCCTGATAAAAAAATTTGTCCCATCACCTGCTACTTCAGCAGTTTTACAGAAAAACGAAGCTGATCTCAGAATTCTTTTCAAAGAGCCAGTGTCTTTTCCGGATTCATCTTTCTCCGGATTCGCATGCAATCCGAAGACTTTCTATGTCAGATTCATTCCTTGAGTGTAAACGTCTAGTTTGAATTTGAAAAAAAAGTCTTCGGGCAGTGCCGTACTGAAGGGTTGATCATTGGGAGGGGGTGTATTAAAGTTTTGGTCCCCCTACCAAAATGCGTCTCATCAGAAAGCTAAATGTATATGGACTGGCTCAATTGTCCCCAGTAATCTACTGAAACAGTCCTTACAATTATTAACTTCAAATTTCTGGATTTCCAAATAGAATATTGTAATTCTGCAATATCGAACTCCCCACCCCCTACCCATGTCGGCACGGTATTGTCTTTAGAACTTTGATCACTGAAAACCACTACCAAAGTACAATTTGAAAAGTAAAAGATAAAACAAAGACCGAAAAATGTCATCTTGTGACTTGATATTCAAGTTAGAACAAGAAACAGGCAAGTTGAAAACGGTAATATTTCGGCTCTATTACAGAGTCATCATCAGACCAAGTGATTTACAAAAGCTCACTAAGTTATATATATATATATATATATATATATATATATATACATACATATATACATACAATTACAAGGATGATATCATCGGTTATTAACAACGAAATTAACGTAGTCGGATGTTAACACATGTAAGATTGATACTTGGACAGGAGAAAAGCCACGTAATTGTCAAGTGGCTGAGAAATGTGGAAATGTCGGATCAGACAAAAAGTGAATGTTCTTTGCTCGCCTTTAGGCCACTGTTCATTCCCGGCTTATTAAGTTTAATTAAGACAGCTTCTAAAATAAGTATTAGGTTCGAACTAATGAATTTACAAGAATGAATTATCTTAAAGTTATTGAAGATAAAATTATTGAGATATGATTGGGAAGGAGGAGAGGAACTGTTAAAATTATCAGAGAGAATTGAGGTTTGCAAGATATAATGGGGATGTGGAGAGTTGAGAAGATGTTGTACTACAGCGCTGGGGTTGATGTTGTAAGAGTGTTCCGAAAGGCGAGTTTGTAGACAGCGTTCTGTTTTGTCTATATATTTGTTATTACAACTAGGACAAGTGATTTCATAAATAACGTTGTTTCGAGAAAGGTCGGGTATTTTATCTTTATTAGAAACAAAAAAGGTAGTTTTTTTGGTTTGGTAATAAATGACACCAAAATTAACTTTAACTTTTAGGTTACGGCGTAGATTTTTCATTAGGTTTCGAACAAGAAATTCACCTTGTTTACCTGGGTAGGGAAGTCTTAGCCAAATTTTGGGATCATTGTCATCAAAGTGGGCATGTTGGGAGAGGTGGAGTTGCCAAAATGCTTTGCTTTGAGTTTTTTTAATGGGCAAGTTTCTGACTTTAGCTGGAAAACCATTCCAAGACATAAAGGATCTGGGCGAATGAATTTGCCGGTTGAGTAACAAAGAGTTGCTACATATTTTGAAAACGCCGTAAAACAAAGAGTTAATCCAAGTGACTTTGCGACCAAAGGGTTCAAAGTTGGAATAGTGGGTGTGTTGGCCGGTGTAAGTATCTTTTCGGTAGACATCGATGTCATCGTCAGAGATTTTTAAATCAAGAAAATGAATGTTACCATCGGAAAAGTTATAAGCCGTGAACTTTAGGTTTTTGTCGAAATTGTTAAATTTAGATAACTCGAAAGGAATATCACAGGGTTTAATGAGTGCCAAAGTACCGTCAACATAGCATCGGTAAAATTTTATGATGCCAGAATTGATAAACTCGGAAACCACTTGTTTTTCAAATTCTGTAAGAGTAATATTGGCCAGGACAGGACCTAATGACGACCCCATGGACACGCCGTCCACTTGTTCGTATAGTTGTTTATTGAAGGAAAAGGTGGTTTTGTTGCTAGAGTGCAAAATTAGTTTTTTTAAGGTGCGTTTGGTAAGAGTAGTTTGTATTTGGTTTTCGGCAAAAATACGTTTTAAATTTATGTTAACAGTTTGTTTTCAGAGGAACGTTTGTAAAAAGAGGCTCAACATCAAACGAAACAAATCGGTATCCAAATCGGTATCGGTATCACCTTGTTTACCTAGGTAGGGAAGTCTTAGCCAAATTTTGGGATCATTGTCATCAAAGTGGGCATGTTGGGAGAGGTGGAGTTGCCGAAATGCTTTGCTTTGAGTTTTTTAATGAGCAAGTATCTAACTTTGGCTGGAAAACCATTCCAAGACATAAAGGATCTGGGCGAATGAATTTGCCGGTTGAGTAACAAAGAGTTGCTCCATATTTTGAAAGCGCCGTAAAACAAAGAGTTAATCCAAGTGACTTTACGACCAAAGGGTTCAAAGTTGGAATAGTTGGTGTATTGGCCGGTGTGAGTATCTTTTCGATAGACATCATTGTCGTTACCAGCGATTTACCGGGCGGAAAGCGAAGTCGTAATATAAAAATTAGAGCCCAGCTCAAAATTCTCACAGAAAGAGACATTGGTTAAAAATATATTTTACAGACGTTTCGTCGCTAGACGCGCGACATCTTTAGATTAGAAATGAATAATGAGAGTTAGCATATTAAATTATATTTACATAGTATAGGATGACAAAAAGCTAATGAGAAAGGAGGAAGGCGTGAGAATAGGAAATAGCGATGAGAAAAGAGGTATAAATCAAAATAAGACAAGGGGAACAGAGCGGATGGTTTCATTGAGTTCGGGTTTAAATTTAGAAATGAGAAGGCTTTCCCTAATTAATAATTCCGAAGCGCTATTGCATTAGGACATAATGGAAAAGTCTTCAAAAGAAATGGGGTGGCAAGTTGTTCTGGTGTGAGCTTGGATGGCAGAAAGAGAAGAACATGTCAGTTTCTTTCCACTCAAAGGTGAAATCCCCAAGTGTTCAGAGATTTGCGTGTGTAAATGGCGGCAAGTTTGGCCAAAATACAGTGCTTCGCAGCACTGACACTTATATTTATAGACTACATGCGATCTCATCAACTTGGGGATGACGTCTTTGAACTGAAAAAAATCTGACAGACGCTTCCCTGGCTTAAGGACAATGCGAAGGTCGATGTCAGAAAAACAAGAAGATAGAAGTTTGACTAGCTGTGTACGGATTCGTAGTGAGTGTGTACCGGTAAAAGGAAGACAGAAGTAAATGACTCGTTTATGAATGTTATCTAAAGGTGAAGAGACAGGAACGGAAAAGGTTTTATCCAGAAAAACGCTAAGGCAATGTTCAAACAATGCTGAGGGGTAACCGTTGCTAAGTAAAAGATTTTTAAGTTTCAATACTTCCAAATGAAAAACCTGATAGGACGAGCATATCTTAAAATACCTACCTAGTAAACAATAAATAAGATTGTGTTTAAATGAAAGGGGGATGAAGCTATCAAAATTAGTGAAGAGGCCGGTAAAAGCGGGCTTGCGGTAAACCGAAGTTGAGAAGCCATTACTACGTTCAATAGAGGCATCAAGGAAAGGAAGTGATCCCTTGGTTTCTAATTCACAACTAAAATTAATATTTTTATGTTTGCGGTTAAGATAATCTAAGAAAGGTTGGACATGCTCTTGAGATCAAAAAATAATAAAACAGTCGTCAACATATCTACGAAAATAAAGGGGCTTAAAAGAGCTGGGACAGTTATCCAGCCAGTTTTTCTCGTGATGCGACAGAAAAAATATTGGCGAACAAAGGACCAAGAGGTGAGCCCATGGCAACGCCATCGATCTGTTCGTATAGACAACCATTGAATAGAAAATGACAATTTTTAACTGCAAAACATAATAGACTACGGAGCTGAACATGTGAAAAACCTAAATAGTGTGTCGATTTGTGAAAAAGTTTCTGAATGATGATTTCAATGGTTTCATCGAGTGAAACGTTAGTAAATAAGGAGGAGATATCAAAACTTGCCATGAAAACGTTATCAGTATTAAGGTTCAGTATTCTGGCATCATAAAATTTTACCGATGCTATGTTGACGGTACTTTGGCACTCATTAAACCCTGTGATATTCCTTTCGAGTTATCTAAATTTAACAATTTCGACAAAAACCTAAAGTTCACGGCTTATAACTTTTCCGATGGTAACATTCATTTTCTTGATTTAAAAATCTCTGACGATGACATCGATGTCTACCGAAAAGATACTTACACCGGCCAACACACCCACTATTCCAACTTTGAACCCTTTGGTCGCAAAGTCACTTGGATTAACTCTTTGTTTTACGGCGTTTTCAAAATATGTAGCAACTCTTTGTTACTCAACCGGCAAATTCATTCGCCCAGATCCTTTATGTCTTGGAATGGTTTTCCAGCTAAAGTCAGAAACTTGCCCATTAAAAAAACTCAAAGCAAAGCATTTTGGCAACTCCACCTCTCCCAACATGCCCACTTTGATGACAATGATCCCAAAATTTGGCTAAGACTTCCCTACCCAGGTAAACAAGGTGAATTTCTTGTTCGAAACCTAATGAAAAATCTACGCCGTAACCTAAAAGTTAAAGTTAATTTTGGTGTCATTTATTACCAAACCAAAAAAACTGCCTTTTTTGTTTCTAATAAAGATAAAATACCCGACCTTTCTCGAAACAACGTTATTTATGAAATCACTTGTCCTAGTTGTAATAACAAATATATAGACAAAACAGAACGCTGTCTACAAACTCGCCTTTCGGAACACTCTTACAACATCAACCCCAGCGCTGTAGTACAACATCTTCTCAACTCTCCACATCCCCATTATATCTTGCAAACCTCAATTCTCTCTGATAATTTTAACAGTTCCTCTCCTCCTTCCCAATCATATCTCAATAATTTTATCTTCAATAACTTTAAGATAATTCATTCTTGTAAATTCAATAGTTCGAACCTAATACTTATTTTAGAAGCTGTCTTAATTAAACTTAATAAGCCGGGAATGAACAGTGGCCTAAAGGCGAGCAAAGAACATTCACTTTTTGTCTGATCCGACATTTCCACATTTCTCAGCCACTTGACAATTACGTGGCTTTTCTCCTGTCCAAGTATCAATCTTACATGTGTTAACATCCGACTACGTTAATTTCGTTGTTAATAACCGATGATATCATCCTTGTAATTGTATGTATATATGTATGTATATATATATATATATATATATATATATATAACTTAGTGAGCTTTTGTAAATCACTTGGTCTGATGATGACTCTGTAATAGAGCCGAAATATTACCGTTTTCAACTTGCCTGTTTCTTGTTCTAACTTGAATATCAAGTCACAAGATGACATTTTTCGGCCTGTATTTTATCCTCTACTTGATAACTGATATTAGTTTTGATTTTATAACTGATATTAGGGACTTTGATTGCTGAACAAGGGGCCCTTCATAACTGACATAGGTATTTTGGTTGCTAAAATAAGGGCTCTTCCTGTAGGGATTGCACAGCGCGCAGGCTATGAAAGGGGGGTCCTCCACAATTGATATTGGAAGACTTTGGTCACTGGAATAGGGCCCCTACATACTGATATGAGGATATAGGACCGTTTCATCATTTCAATGGGGGTGGTGTTACACACCCCCACTCGGCACGGTACTGTCTTCGGGTTTCCTACGAATCCGGAGAAATTTGGTCTGGTGTAAACGTAGCCTGAGACAATCATAATGTGGAGAGAATAAATTTATGTTGACTGATGACAGTTCATATCTAAAGACGAGCTATGGAATGCTATAATATCATCGATGAATGATATAGGTTCTTCTGTCATCCAAAAACTTAAACTCTTGTGACGATAGACCTGTTGAAGTAATTTCAATGAAAGTGGCCCATGTTAATAAATAAGTCATCTAATATCTTGTCATAGATAGTCACTGTTAGCATCCTGTATACAAGGTATCAAGAACACAAGAACAAAGCGAAAAAAATAAAAGAACAATGAACAAAAAAAAAACGAATTCAACCTGTAAAAGGTTAATGCCCTACTAGAACAAAAGAATGCCACGAACAAAGCATAAACAAGAAGAGAACAATAAACAAAAGCAAAAGTTTCAGACGTTAATGAGTTAACGTATACCCTTAAAGGGCTGAGGGGTTGACTCTTTCGAGGTGGGAGTTCTCCCCTTGGACGAGTAAAATTGTCTGGTGTTAGCCCGAGTAAGATAAGAGAAGTCTTACGCCACTGGCAAATAGTTAACAGAACAATGTGGAACAAGAAATTTTTTTTCTTTATATGTAAATATCATCAATTCGTTCAAATTGCTGGATAAATTTTGTAAAAAAGTCGCATCATGAACGGTTTTATCTTAATTATTAACAAGTACTAATATCACTCTAGTTCAACAACTATTTTGGAATGAAGGGCCTAAATACTGATTTGCATATTAATGTAGAAAACTCTGTGCGTATGAGATGATAGTATAGCTAACAATTAAAGAATCTACCAAAAAAACCATTGGTCCTGGTTTTGGTGATAGATCTCATGAGAAAATGGCTTTTAAAATTTAAACTTGTTATGTTTAGGTTTCTGTAGGGAGTTGAAGCTAATTATTATCCGTTGCAATATATAATCCAAAACCATTGCGAACGAGTCAACACAGTTCGATGGCACTGTAGACGTTTGTTTACGGCCTAGTTGGTCAAATATTTAAACAAAAACATACAAAAATTATGTCCACTGTTGGTAAAAAATATAATTGTACTGATTTGTTGATACAATAATTGTGAAGGCTTATTGGTCTGGCTTTTTTTATGTCCTTTAAATTTGCCTCGTTCATAAAGCTCAAAATTGACATAAATCTTCCGACAGAACTTTAACAACGGATCCTGAACTATTTTTACACGTTCATGCTGGCTTCAAATTCAAGAAACCAGTAAACTAGATTTAGCAATTGTTTATCATCTCTTTCAACACCGAGTATTTTAGTTAAGTTGTTAGATTGTTTTTTAAGAATATTTCGTGAAATCAGGATCTGAAGGCAAGGTTCATTTAAATTAAAATATTAAAAATAAGAAATATTAACAGAACAAATATTAAAAGAACTTTCTTTTTATTCATGTTCATTTGTATGTGTCACGAAAGGGAGGTAAAAAAGGTTGCATTAGTCACTGAACAACAGCATTCCCGTCGATGGCCATTGCTTTCCCTGACTTTGTTGCGTAGTCGGTTTACAAGCCTCAATTCCGTGTGGAACTTTATGATGTCAAAAAGGGGTTAAATTCTTGTTTTTAGATCAATGGGATTAAGCACGTCCTCTGCTGCTGCAAGAATTGGGTCCTTTTCGGCTAGCTACATCGTTTGGTTGGTAAGCAAGCTTACTAAGTTATTACATTTCTCATTATGAAGACATTAGAACAACAGCATCGTTTAGCTTTTCTGGATCGTTATCCGTCCTCTCAAACTTTTAACGATCACTTATAGTGCTCCTCGCAGTACTCAATTTTTCCAGTTCACTGAAACGAATACCCGAGATCCAGAGGTAATTAAAATATCTCCTCTGCACACTACACTCATAGGGGAAGAATTTTAAAGAAAAATGACTCCTCTGATTAGTATGCCTAGCAAACTCTTATGACGATCGCCGACGTTTCTCTAATGTTTCTTGGAGCTCTTCCCTGCCATGGTAAAAGATTGTAAATTTTTCTCTAACCTGTCGATAGTTCGTATTCCCACTACTTATCAAGGTTTCATCGGTTTACTGTAAATTTTTAGCGGTTATCTGACTATTTTTTCGTATTCCATAAATTAGTACGTGATCAATGTGTGAAGCTCAACGCCCTTTTCACTAGAAAAAAAATGCTAGAGGTTCTTTGGAATCAAATTCTATCAAAATGTGTCAATAATTCTGGTGAGAATTTTTGCTGTTTATCGTCGAGACTGTACATGCAATTAGGTTTGTATTTACTTATGCAATTTTTTCGGTTTGTGGCACCGACATGGGGCAAGAAACGTAACTTCTTTTTCCGTGGATCGTATGTCTTGCTCTATCAAATTTCAAAGCTAACCTTAGAGCAGGTCTCTCCTCGCTACTTCTACACTTCAAAATATTGTCTTGTGTTATTAATAGCTGGAGACACCTTTTTTGACTGAGTAAAAAGTTTCGTTAGAAAGGAAAACTTACCATTCCTATGTCAAACGTAAACTTTCACCATAATATATGAAAACATCATAATCTTACAACCATTAGCATACCTTTATTTTTGGCTTATCCTTTTTTTTAAATCCTAGATCCACGACAGTGGTAAATCATATTGAAATCTATAAGTCAATGTTACGTTCATACATTGATCTCTACTGATATAAGCAACGTGGGAAGAGTAGACATAGTCGGCACATATGCCATGGATTTTATTTAAGGCGAATTATATAAGAACAATGAATAAATAGATAAAGAAGCTTTATCATTCTATATCAGTACAGCATCTGTAGCTTCAGATCCTCAGAGCATTTTTAGTCTTCCAAAACAAGAACGTCTGTTTGATTTATCATTTATTGATTCGTTCGTTCATTTATTCATCTATCGTTATTCAATTCTTATCTATTGACATTGTTCTGAAAATTGTTATTGTTATGGTATTGCAGATCCGCATTCATCCAGCACTACCCTATGGAATTATGGGGTTCATTTGCCTTCAGTCCGCTGTTCTTGCATTGTTACTTTCCGAAACTAACGGTCAGTCAACGTTAGAAACCTTGGATGATATGATAAATCAAGGAAAAGACAGTCCACTTCTCTCAGTCGAACAGGAAGGACCAGTTGTAAATAACAAGATCTTTACTAGGAAACTGGACTGCAAAGATCAATTCTGAAGGTGTTATGGTGAAATCTCGTTAGGCTATTCTAGCAACAATGGACAGATATTTGGTTATATTTGAGAACTGTACTTATGAATTGGTGTCAAATCTACAATGATGGAAAAATTTTTCATTTGCTAGTTTTAATATTGCGTGGGAAACTGGCACTAACGGATATTTCCCGAGAGAATTTAAAAATTTGTTACGTTAAAGAAGGCATGGCTTGGTCTTTTACCAGCAAACTTTGTAACTGTAAGGTCTGAAAAAACGGAGGAAAAGTGAAGGATGGTACAAGACTATTGTTATGTCGCAGTTAACGGCACATACACACTTTTTTCAACTTCTGTACAGAATTATCCATTAGTAATAGCTTTTCATGAGAAATAAGATCTGTCTACTCATAAATCATTCATAAATCGACCATTTAACGCACCAATAAGTGTGCTAGCTCTCTATTCTCATTGTTTGGTTCCACCATTCATTATTTTGAAGTTTCCAGGATTTTTTCTGTTAAAGATTTAACAGTTGTTAATTTCTTAATAATATTCACCTTCATAGCAAAAAAGTTTTGAGCTTATATTACAGGGCTATAAATATACTGAGTTATTGCGCATGGGTGATTGATGATGTTCGACTGAAACAAAAATAAAGCTCGAGAATTAGCTTTTAAAATAGATTGCTTTATTTTAAATTATCCTCTTGATAGTGTGATAAGTTATATTAGTCCCTTTCACTGAGCTTACATTAATGAAGCGGAGGAAGCATTTCACTATTGGCACAACCTAAGAGCATGGGAAGTTAATCCGCAGGATGTGACCTGAGGGCACGGCTGGTACGTGCCAGAGGAGCTTGGGGAGAGAATAAATCTGGAAATTCCTCTTGCGGTTTCTCTTTTTAGAGTTTCCTCGGTAACCAAGTATTTTGGATCTGCTGAGAATAGTTTTTGAGAAGTGATAGTATCTGTTCAAAGATAACTGTTGAAATCCAGCAAAGTCAAAACGAGTTTGTGAAAGTTGATCGTCTGACTTAAACTTTAAAGTACTGTTCAGAAAGACTGTGTACGTGCTTGTTGTGGCTAACGCATCGACTGCCTCGGGGGCGGTAATTTTCACAGTCGTTATCATGACGGCCGCTGAAACCTTTGAAACGTCAGTCAAAACAAAAATCCAGGGATAATCTTTCTCAAGACTACTTCCACGTGGGTGATCAACTTCATTAACATGTATACGTTCAGTTTATAATTTAATGCCATAGGATATCACGTGGTTCCATGCCATTGAGTTTTTATTATTGCTAATACTTCTAGAAGCATTCCTAAATTCTTTTTAGTACATGCAGTACGTAGCATTACATGCACAGCGAGTAAATTATTTTCGACATTGGGAAATTTGTCGGTACGACCAAGATCCCACCAGTCGCACCCTCATGTTCCCCCTCCCATGCATTAGGCTCTGCCTTTGGCGGACACAGATTGCGAACAGTCGAAAATACCCAAACTAGAGACAAGGGACGTATCCTCAATTATAGCCCCTTACGAAGTCTTTCTGTCTGTTCTATTTAACGTAATCAATAATTAATTAGTGTATTAAATGTTATAACATAATGTATACCCCTGGCTTCCATTAATTTGTTGCTCATCTGGAAGAGCACTGCACTAAATTTCCAGAGTCAAGGGATTGATTTCTAGCCGGAGTTGCATTTTCGATAACTGGTCCCGCTTGGGTCTTAAAATGAGTAATTACTGACATTCGAAAATTCACTTTGACTCAATATAGTGTCTATTTCATTAGAAGCTGAATAATTATTATCACTACCTCACAGGTTGAGGTTTAAGTTATTGCTAATGTTAAACATGCTGGTAATACTTTCTGGAAGTTTGTTATTCTTTACTTTATACATGAATGTTGATCTATTATTTTCCAACGGTTGACCAATGGTTGCCAGGTCAAATCATTGAGTACATCACTAGATTTAGTTTTGTAGGATCGACCTGAGATAACCCTCGTGGCTCTATTCTACACGGTTTTGTAGTTTATCAATTAAATGATCATTGTAATTATCCCTGACCAGGCTGGAGTAGTCAAAATACGGTGGTAGCGTATTCAATAGGGAAGCCGGAGGGGGGAGCCGTGCCCTCCAGCCATGATCATTCCAAGTCTGTTGGTACATCGGAGTAAACCGTCGATACATCGTTGACGAAATAGCAAAGAGATATTCTTATTTATTGTCCAGTAACAAACATTTTTGTACGAAGTTCCTGCTAACTACTTAAAAGGATTCTGACGATTTCTACTTGAGTTTTTCGAGTTAGTTACTGATTTACATCAACGACATGAATTATTAAAGTTGTCATTTTGAACTTATCCTAATATTCTGTCACCTTTGTTCGCAATTTGGAAGAAAAAAGAAGAGAAAAGAAAATGGCACACGAATAGAATCCGTGAAATAAGTCTACGTCACCACTGTGTCCGTGAAGTTCATGGGCACATTAATGACGTGGACCACAAAAGCATGTTTTATATAGTATGGCCGTACATCTTCAATTATGTGCCCCACCCCCAACAGCGGGAACCTGATTACGCCACTGAAATACGGCAACAATATAGCATTATGCACAGTAATCAATGTTGGTCTTGGGACACATTCCTTCATTTGTCGTAGCATACCAATACCCTAGAAACGCTATCAGAATGATTTTTCCAAAGACGTTGCTCATCAACCACAATGCCTAAAGCTTGTGAATGTTCGACTCACTAGATATTTGAATCTCCCAGTTAAATTGCCAGATCATCGGTTATATGGGCTAAACGTTGTCTTAATCCAATAATCACGTATTCCGCTTTTTTACTGTTGAGTATATGGCAACTACTTGTTCAACGTCTTCCAAATCATCATTAAATATACTTGCATTTCCTCTACAGATGTCCCATATGTTGTTAGATTCGTATTATTCGCAAAAATACTAGGGATGGAGGACATTTAAGAAAAAAGTAGCAATCCAAGTTGGTACCTTGTGGTACTCCACAACGAGTAGTATGCTGTAAAGGATATTATTGGGTCAATTTTGTCTATCTGCACCTGATTGTTAAGGTATGACAAACTAATCAAGAGAGTCCCCGATATGATCCCATAGAGGAAAAATTTATTGAGCAAAAATATTTTGGTGTACACAGTCAAGTGCTTTCTTTAAGTCAAGGAAAGTTACGCCTTTTAAATCATAGAAATCATATAAAACTAGAGGGGGCGTAGTGGCTGAAACTTGGGATCAAATTGATCGCCGCCATTTTGGGCAATTTTGGGATGCAAATTGTTCTTCTCCAGGCCCTTTTCTGTCTGCCCGAGAACCTCGAGGGCGAACAACTTATGTTTAGGGAATTGTTTAGTTTTTCTTTTCGTTAGTTGTACTGACAAAATTTGCTTCTCTGGTTATTTGTCGGCTATTATTCTTTCCCAAATTGTTTTGCATTCTTTTTCTGAAAAAAAAAATATAAGAAAATAAAAATGAAACAACAACAAAAAAACAAAACAAAGCAAAAGACAAAAGTTAAGTGCCTTATGACCATTACCTAGAACTTTACATCCGGGCTTTATTTGGTTTGCCGCCCTTAATTTACTCCAATATGACGGCCTTCAATTTGTCAACTGCGATTGATTGACATTTTACTACAATGTCCCCTCTAGTTAATATATGATCTCTGTGTTTTAAATATCCTTTATACATGTTAATGACCATTTGTTAGTAAATACACATTTAATACACGCCACTTTGTTTTCTTTTCATACGCAAAATTGTGCTTGGGAATAAACAGACTGTCTAGATGAAGTACAGTTGAACCCTTACTCCAGTCTTTGTTAATGGACACCCCTCTTAAGCGGAGTACTGTCTTCAGCGGACACTTATCTGAAGTCTTGGCCATTTCTTTAGTAAAATTCTAAGCGGACACATATCTTAAGCGGAAGCTGACACCTATCTTGGGTTCCAGTGAGAAAAATAACCTCTCTCAAACGGACACTTGGATCGTCCAATGTCTTCAGAAAGACCTAACGTCGAGCGGAGTTTGCAGAATACCGTGGGTTTGAACAAGCTACCAATTCCGCTTCGTAATGTTACTGAAATTTTTAAAGACTTTCGACCACGTGAGCCACGAAAGCGAACACGTATTAGATTCTTCTTTAAGTGATCACACTTTTTATTTCTTTTAAGTTAAAGTTTTGTTAAAGATAGAGAAAGTTAAGAACTTATTTCAAATCAGTGAAGTATTACATTTATATGCTTGTTTTGCGATGAAACCAAACTAGATATTAAATAAGAAGGTTTCTCCACACATGCATACTACCTACTGTGTCCTCCCCTTTTAGGCGGACACCTGGACAAGGTCCCAAAGGTAAACCTAAACCGCTAACGCACGAGCACAAAGCTTAGTTAAAAGGAATGAAAAAAGAAACCAAAAGCCATATAATAAACTCCTCAGTAACCTCATTTGATCGGTCTGAACGGGAAAGTATTTGCCCTTGGGTTTTTCCGCACAGACCTCGCTCCTTCGTCGCTCGGCCATTACGAAAACCTCAGGCAAATACTTTCCCGTACTGACCACACAATCGGGTTAATAAGTCCATGAACAGAATATTTCATGAATTATTTCACGATTCTGTTTTAGAGTTCAGTCGTTCACACTTCAAGAGATGCATGTTTAAAACATAAATTTGTCATCTTGTCTACCTTCACCAATCATAGTATTGGCGTGCGGAACGTAAACAAGCTCGGGCATAAAACAAAAAGATTTAAAATTATTGTCGATGAGCCATAGTAAATTGTAGATTACCGATAAAGTTGCTGAAACGGTCAACCGATGTGGCCAAGCGAAAAATTTTGTAATGCCTCGGATACGAAATTCAGCGAATGATAGACAAACTTCTAGAACCTAATTTTTGATTATTTGGTGATAAGACTTCATCGCAAATTTCAGTGCGAAATTGTGAACGTTCCAAGGAACATTCGCAAAGTTCTCTTAAAATTTTATTAGTTCCCAACCTGCTGTTGTAATCTCGTAAGCTACTATTCTGTGTTGAGCACTGCTATTGTTTAACGAAAAATAATGACCTTCAAATTGCTATATCTGCACTATAGTTCACTATTGAACAGGAAACTGAATATTTTCGGCAGGAACTTAGAGAAATCTCAAAGAAAATTTGAAAATGTTCCTAAGAATAACAACAAATTTTTAGGAAGTTTTCAAAGGAGGTTTCAAATTTGGCCAAGCAACGAGAAATACGTTACCCGATGCAGTTAAAGGAAAAACTTTACACGGCCTCGTATATCCCGTTCAGCGAATGAGCGACAAATGTCAAATAATTTTTTTATTCAGTCCCCGATTACCTAAATGCTGCATGTAGTCTTTGATTTCTTTAAATATGTAAATGTGCCTAGGAACATTTACAAAGTTTTTTTCTGAATTTTTAAAACGTTTGAACTTCCTGTTATAATTTGCAACTTCCCATTCTATGTAGAACATTGTTTAACAATTATTCGCCCAAGATGAAGCGAACATTGTTGAATAATCCCTGAAATATTGCCCATTGTGGGGGAAAGGTTGCATGCAATATTGTTATAGTTAAACATGGAAATGATAAAAAACTGTTGACATTTTTTCATGAAGGTATATTCCACGGATTGCATGCATTTTCGTTGTTGTTAATGGCTCGTTTCCTTTCCATTTCAATTTCCAAAGGACTGCCTTGTTTCCTCTTCAAGTCAGCCATAGTCTCCATTGTTGGTTGGCTAGCAGTGTCTGGAAGGAAGATCGTCAAAATGGTAGATTGAAAACACATGAATCCCGTAATTCCAAAAGGCAGCAATGGATGAATTCTTATTTAAAATGACAAAAATAAAATAATAAAAATAAAATTGATGGCAAAACACACGGTTTATTTTTAATGTTTTATTTGTTTATTTTAATAAATGGGACAGAAGCATGTTCATCCTTTTTTCCCAAGCATAAAGGCATACTTTTGGGCGTCTCCTTGCTATAGCACCAGAGCACATACAAACGTTTAAAAGCTACGTGAAAAGATTAAAAAAATATTGTTGATGAACCAACACAAGTAGTTGATTTTGTAGTTGAAAGGAATCCAATGTGACAAACGAAAAGTTTTCTAAGGCCTCACATTCCAAGCTCCGTCAAATGCCAAGACCCAAATTTTTGATTATTTAATTGCAAGTCTTTATCGCAAATTTCTTTGAAAACCGCTGAATGTTCCAAGAAATATTTACAAAGTCATCTGAAATTTTCCTACGTTCCTAAGCTGCTATTCTAATTCCCTAAATCCCTATTCTGTGTGGGGCGTTGTAATTGGTTTCAACAGGAATATTCACCAAAGAACAAGAAGCTGGAAACTTTCTGCAGAAACTTCGGAAATTTCAAAGGATATGTTTAAACGTTCGTCAGAATATTTACAGATTTCTTTGGAAATTTGTAGTGGAGTGTTCCAAATACGCCAAGTAACAAGAAATACATGTACGCAGCAAACCCTCGTCTAAGATTCTTTCATATTCCTTGAGAATACGAACAGATTTGACGTTTTTCTTGATTGAGAAAAAAAAACCCAGAAATTTAATTTTTGAATGACAAATTGTCCTTATTATAACTGGAAAGTGAAAAAAAAAAACATTGTTAGCCAAACGTCGTCTCCAAGAAATAGCATTTTAGCAGGTAAACTGAGAAATTGCTAACAATCTGGTTCACTCATCGTAAATCAGACTCTTGTTATTCCACAGTCCACGTGAAAGGCCAGGGACAAAGAAAGTTATCAAAGAAAAAAAAAAATTTTGAATAATGGCCAATGTTAAAAACTGTTTTCTGAGCTGTTTTAGAACAAAACGTCCGACTAGAATTACCTTAAACGGCTTAACAAATTGTGACCAAAAACATTCGTACATTTAAATTATTGAATATACGTTGAAGAGCTGTAATAAGCCAGTATTACACGATCCAACGGTTTGTGAAACCCGTCTCGCAACGCAGTGCGAGACAGGTGTAACAAACCGTTGCATCGTGTAAAAGGGTCACCAAAACCTGCATCCAATCGCCTGGTCACCAGACTTCACACTCGCTTTTCCAGTCGCGGCAAAGCGCTCGAAACATTCGAACGTTAAATGTCATGGTTGAATTGCAAAACAGAAGAAAGCGTGCTCTAGCAATTTTGATACTTCTCGACCTGGAAGATGATGAACCCCAAAAGAATTTTCCAAAAAGAAGGGAAAGGAATACTTGGGCAAGATCATGGATTGACAAAAGGAATGAGCTTGGACGTTATCACCATATAGTGAAGGAGCTTGAGTCAGAGGACGAAGTCGATTATAAAAACTAGAAATACGTGTACGCAACAAACCCTCGCCCACCGTTCCAATACATCTCTCGAGAATCCAAGTTACATTGATAATTTTTCAAAGTTGTCAAAAAGACAAATCCTCCTTACTATAACTGGAAGAGGTAATGCAATAAAGAAAACACAACATTTGGTCACAAATATTAACAACCCAAACTGCAAATTATTTTACATTTAAACTGCTTGTTGTCATATTTACATTTAAAATTTCAATTCTGTTCTATTAAAACAAAATGTTTGGTGAGAATAGCCTTTAACGGTTTAATAAACGATAAGAGATCCATTCTGACAATTCTACTGCTTATCAATGGATGTTCATAGCAAGACCTTGTATTAGTTGCAATCTTGAGATATTTCGAGTCGTTTTCCAATCAAACTTTGCACTCATTTTGCTTTAAAGAAAGATTTTTTATTAGGCAGCCAGCCTTTCCGTCTTAAGATTGGATCATTCTCAAAGGTTACTGGTCGGATATCAGCATTACGGACAGTTCATGAGTGAACATTTTTTTTGATAATTTTTGTCTCAAAAAACTAATAAATTCTATATTATCTCAAAGTTGGTTAAAAATGTCTATTAGAAGTGCTATGAAGAAGATTTATGCTAACCATTCATCCGGAGGTACAAAACTTTGTTGACAAAGATGAAACAAATTAGAAAACGGACGAAATAAACAAAGAAACCATGCATGAGTTCTGCATTTTTATCCCTGACCAAAAATCGGAAAATACAAAACATAAAACAAAATACGACAAGCAAACCTTGTGCAAGTTTTGTCGAAAGAAGAACGAGAAGAGGGAAGTAAAACACGTACTTTTTCCACGGTAAAACATCAATAAAAAAGAAAAATGGCGTACAAACCTGCTACTCTTGCGTATTTTCAACGAAGCATTCAGTGGCACCTCGATACAAAGGGTTGAACGGTAAATTTATACAAAGACGATTTTAAACTTTCTTGAGAGGTTTTAAAATCCTGATGAAATCATTACTGGTCGAATACGGTAGCGGTCATCATGCACAAATCACTCTCGAAGTGAGAAAGACTGAAGCGGACAACTGTTTTGCCGAAGGATAATTTGGTGATCAAAAACAAGTAGCTTTGCAGCGAGTTACCTGGTGACTGTTTACCTTCCATTTTTGTTTCGAGCCAAAAATACATCCTAACGTCTTCAATGGAAAGCATTTCATAACGGAAAAAACCCTGACTGAGGCGATGAAATCTTTGTGTGGAAATCGGAGAAAGCATCCAAAGACTGTTATGGCCTGGACCACTCTTCTGGACGATGAGTGTGCTATCCCACTTCTCAAACAATTGACCATGAACGCTGTCCGGTTAAATATTGTAAATTGTTCAAAAGTAATCGTCCTACAGAGATGAATGAACCAGAATCTTCATTCTACTTTACCAATAAACACCAACAAAATCCAGGCGATAATGTTT
Organism: Heliopora coerulea; assembly: GCA_030142905.1. Taxonomy (NCBI): domain Eukaryota; kingdom Metazoa; phylum Cnidaria; class Anthozoa; order Scleralcyonacea; family Helioporidae; genus Heliopora; species Heliopora coerulea. The sequence goes on along the minus strand of JASJOG010000137.1, from coordinate 107,733 downwards.
GGTACAAGAAGTCTCCCTTAGCGAAAAATGAAGTCGGAAGCTACTTTTGAAAGCTGCCCAAAACAATTCCGTTCGCAGAATTTATATATCAAAGCTAATCGATTCAGACGTCCCTGTGATTGTGTATCTTAGGTAAGTGGTTACCAGAACGTGAAAAGTCCCAAAATTTATACAAATCGGCGTCTATTCAACTTCAGCGAAGAATGTCGTTTTAATACACTTAGTCGCTTAGCAAATGTCGTGAGAGCAAGCGAGTTCCCATACGTCTTTTGTTCATACAAATCAGGAAGAACCGAGACAAAGCGTTGCTGCAAAAAGTAAACAGTTGGCAAATGCATATTCCAAGGAGCTAACTTTGAGAAGTGCTCTTTCAAGTCATAAATTGTCCAGTTAATGAGGTGGCCCTCAAAAGCGAAACCAGCCGCAGGCACCAAGAAAGCCATTTCCTTTGCCGGTCTTAAGTCATTTACAGGCTTCAATGTTCAAATAATTTAAACAACGTCTGAGGGATCCATACAAAGGAAAAAAGAACGAGAGTAAATCGATTTGCTTCAATACGGTGCCTAAGTATGCTTTGGTCAACAACATACCAGTCCCCGAGCTTGCACACGGCATTTTTGAGTGACCGGACTCCATGGATATATACCTATATATATACAGAAACATACATACACAAAGCAAAAATTTTTCTCCCTAGTCACCACGCGTATAACAGGACTCCACGCATGTCGAGATTAGTACCCTCGCACCGCGCTTCGGGTGGTGGGTGAGGGGAATATTATTTTCTACGTTTGGAATGGGCGTGAGACTCCGACTACTTCAAAAAACGCGGTATTTTTTGGCCTTTTATAAATCAGAAGTATTTTTATGTCTTGTCAAGTTACATTTTCCTTCCATTCCCTTCTCCTTAAAATGCTAACCCATCTCTTTTTCTTCCCTTTCACTTCCACTGCTTCTTTTTTCCTTTCCTTTCATTCTCTTTTCTTATCTTTCTTTAAATTCCTCTATCCATCTATCCTCATATTCTACTTTTTCTTCTTTCTTTCAACCTTCGACAAACTGACTTGTAGAGAATGAGCTGTATATTGTGTAAACCAAACCACCATGTAGGGCGTAAGGAACAAAATGGAACAACATTGAATGAGAGGAGACGAGTTTGTGTGTTTAGGAGTCCTAATATTAGAAAATATTAAATTTTTATACCATTTTGTTTTATGACAAAATTAAACGTTAGAATCTTCTTAAAATCCATAAGAAAACTCTAACAATCGACGACGTTTCGACGCTACTTTACGTCACTATCAAGTCAGAAACTGAAATGTAAGCTAAGAATTTATAGACAATAAAACAATAGAAAGTGTGTGCTAATCCTATGGGAATAATTCCCATGTAAAGATAAAACGAATATTAAATAGCTGTGTCGATATTAAATGAAATATTAAATAAACAATTTATCGGGAATAGAGTCAATTTGGGAGTTGAGAGTAGGCCCGATGTCCTTGATAAGTAGCATTTCGTAAATAAGACAGTCAAACTTGCTTATACATTTCTTTAAAACTTGAAAAAGGTGGTTAATTGGTGCCTTTTTGTCCAATCCATGCTGCGTGACAAGATGCTTTTGGATGGCAGAATTCTTGCGCTCGCTTATGAGTTGATTTAAGTGTCGGACAGTATACCCAACATAATTTGCATCGCAAAAATCACATAGAAAAAGATACACAACGCATTGTGTATTTACAATCGGAGGCTTGGTTTCCTTGACATTCAAAATTTGCAATAATTTTCTGCTTGTGAAAACGGATTGTACGTTGACATCGACCTTGGATTTCAGTGAATGCATGTTTTTCCCGTTTTGTTCGTGGTTATTTTAGTTTTCTTTGAAAGTGAACTAACAGCATTAATGTGCTATAAAATAAGTCTGTTTACTAACGTCTTACCTTTCATTCCTTTCCCTTCTTTGCTATACCATACCACCCTTTCACTTCGCCTTCGGCTTTGCTTTGTCGTGCGTTGACTAGCCATACCGTGCCTTCTTTTCCCTTCCCTTCCCTTCCCTTCGCTTCCTTTGCCTTTGCTTTCTTTCCCTTCTCTTTCCTTCACATCTCTCTTCTCTTTACTTCCTTTCACACGTTTTTGCTTCGCTCACTTTCCTTTTCCTTCCCTCCTCTTCTCTTCTCTTCCCTTCCATTCCATTCCTTTCCTTTTTCTTCCTTTTCCTTCCCTTTTCTTACCTTTCCTTCCCTTTCCTTCCCTTTCCTTTCCTTCCCTTCCCTTCCCTTCACTTCCCTTCTCTTCTCTTTTCTTCTCTTCCCTTCCATTCCCTTCTCTTTCCTTCCCGTTCATTCCCTTTCCTTCCCGTTCCTTCCCTTCCCTTCCCGTTCCTTCCCTTCCCTTCCCGTTCTGTTTCCTTTTGTTCCCTTCCCTTTCATCCCGTTTCCTTCCCTTTGCTTTTATTAGCTTCCTTTCGGTTTCCTTCCCTTGGTATGTCTTTCCATCTATTCTCTTTTCATGTTTTCTCTTCTTTTTCCCTCTCTTCTCCTTTCTTCCCTTATCTCTTCTGCAATGATATGACACTTAATATTACGAAATTATTAATAACAGACTAATTAGTTAATGATACAACAAAGCTGTAACATGAGAACACATAGGTCAGTTGTCACTTGAGTTCATGAGAGCTAGGATAATAAAATACCACAGATCATAACATCTTCCTTTCTCGTATCTCAATAAAGCGCATTTTATCATACTTTATTGTTTTTCAAATGACGTTTAATTCACTTCAAACCAAGCACTTCTCCATTCATTGTTTCAAGATCATTTGTGAGGCATTTTATTTATGCAGGAAACTATGTTTAGAAAAGGAAGCGGATTTCGCAGTAATCTCTTAGTAGTTGCAGTTTCTGTGCTTCTATACTCACTGCTTGGATTACCTTGGATGTGCCTTGCCGCAGTGGAAACAAGTAACCATATTGACAGTTTACGTTTTTGGAAAAAATACGTCAGCAAAGAGTTGCGTTGTTTTGTATTGGATTATGTACTGGTACTTTTTCTTCTGCTCCCTTCCGCAAAATTCGTATTGTAGTCGAACATCTAGTTTCTGGCGTTCGTTTTGTCGGACAGAATTCATTATAAGTTTACCTGAGCCCTTATTCTCTTTCACAAAATATTATGCAAGGCGTTCCATAAGCTGCTACATGCTGGTTTACTTTTTACATATTTTTCCCCCCATTTTAAGGGAGAGCCTTAATGTAGTGAAGGAAAAAGAATGGAAGTGCCGAGGGAAGTGCGTAAGGATGCTCAAGAATGAAGGAAGGAAGAAAAGAGGTGAAGAGGAGGAAAGGGAAGGAAGGAAGGGAAAAAAGAAAAGGAAGAAACAAAGAAAGAAACAAAGAAAGAAAGGCAGGAAGAAGAGAGGCGAAGGTAGGAAGGATGGAATGAAGAAACTATTGCTATATTATAGGTAGCTTTTTTTACCCAATTAAATTAAATACCTGTCGGTACTCGGGAAAAGTATTATTATTTTATTTAAAATCTTGATAGTGAGCGAAAATGTCTACATAGCTTTTTGTTGAAAGCGGGCGTTGATAATTAAGATTTTAAAATCATATCCATGATCATTATTTTATAGGGGCGTTTTTGTATCTAGCTTCAGCTTATGGACATACACTTACTGCTCTCTTAACTGAACTCACACTGTACATGGGTGTAGTGGCAACATTTGGAATGCAATTTTTCAAAAGACTTCAGCTCACTTTTATGGAACTGAACCAACACCCTTACATTAGATACTTAACTAATGTAAGTCTATACATATTATTCAAGAATTATTATAAACTAATGTTTAACATTGGACGAACGGTTAAATACTCACTTCCATTTTTAATGCTTTATGACCTGACGATGATTGCTTGGAGCGAAAGCTTGTCTGAATTAAACTTTTAAGCTGGTTGCTGCCTTTCTTGTCAATCGCTGTTTCTCAGTTACAAGCCAATTTCCCGATAAACTTTAAGTCTGATAAGATTTGATTGAAATAGACTGTATTAGATCATAAATTAACTAAACTATGTTGGGAAAATAAAAAAAAACACCTGGGTTGCATCAATTGTCTGCAACTACATTTTAATTCCTTGAAAAAATTCAATCAACCATGAAAGAGACTTCTCGAATGTTCAAGATATATTCAATACAATAAACAAGGAATTATCAAATTAAGCAATCGGATATGGAAAAAAAAGAGCGTCCATGCTTTCTTCAAGATTGCAAGTATTATTTAACCGTCACCTGGTATATGTGCCCATTTTTCATTGATAATTAAGTTTTTTTACATTACTGTTGTCGTTGATACTTAAAAAAACACGAGGGACAGTCTTTGGTCAATTCTTCTTTCGATTATTCTTATAGGTTTTAAGTATTGAGCGTAGCAAAGGCATGGTCCGTCTTACTTAACACTATACTTGTACAACGTTAGAAGTGTTGCAATAATGGCAGTAAGAGTTTATTGTGGTTTCTAGAACATCATTACAACCTAAAATATTCATTCCAGCAAATCCTAAGCCAATAACTTTTAAGGTTGACGTACCCATTAATCCTGGTACAAATAATTGAGCGTTGACGGAGACAAGACCAGTCTTGCCTCCAAGGCAGATGATCGGCGAAAAGTCTTAGCGGTCCCTTTAAAAACGTAATTTAGCCCAACTAAAATGCAATTTCATTATCTAAATCAAACTGTCTTGATATTTAGAGATTGCTAATACTTCAAAAGTTACCGCAAATTAGAAATATTCGATTTTGTTTTGTTAGGGAGTACATTTGAAATTATTTATCATATCATGAGATAATCATGGGTATTTGACAATTTGTGCAGATAGTTTTCAAGATGTTTACATGAACTAATGTGCATATCGCTTACATTTCTCCTTTATTATTGAAGTTATTATTGAAGAAATAAAACAAAGCTAAAGGGATGAAAATTGCGTAAATTTTGATATAAAAATACCCTAAGTATGACCGCCTTATCCTTGAGTCATTTTGGCCGTGGAAGAAAATCAACCTTGGTATGAGTTTGTATAAGACAAGACGAGAGAAAACAAAATATTAACAAAACAAAGCCAAACACAGCACAACAAAACATAACAGAACAAAACAAAACAAAATCTCGAAAAATAAGGAAAAAAATCCCATAAATTATTTGTAATTGAAATACTCTACCATTTTACCTTTTGTCTGTTACCTTGTTATCACCTTACTATTTAAAATTGATGTGGAACTAAGTAATTGAGAGTCTTCACATTTTGTTCATTTTAATAGGTCTCCGATTTTCAAAGTTCATCTTTTCACCACAATCCATATTGTTTATTTTCCCTATTTTTATCATTGCAAGAACGTCTTCGCCCAAGAAGAGATGGAACAGGTAATGGATTAGAGCATGAATGATATAACTATTATGTAGCCAAACTTGTTATTCGGTCTGTACTCAAAATAACACGAGCTGATTGGCTGCTTAGCCGTGCAATATATGTTTTGTGCAAATCCACATGTTTGGGAGGGAAAATTTTCTAGTTTATTTTTCAATAAAAACAAACCAGATTCAGGTTCGTTTTACAAAAGATTAACAACAAACTGCTGAAGACGTAGTTAAATCTTCTTCGACGGTAATTTAAAGCTGATGAAAACAAGATGAATGGATACAAAAAACATCGGAAGTTATAGGTAAAAACAAGCAAGAAAACTTAAGCCGTTATTTCGCGAAATAAAAAACTCGTAAAGCCGGTTTTTCACTTGCGAATAAATTAGCGCAAATCGGTATTTCTCTGTATAAATTGAATAGGATTCGCATTAATTACAATCCATAGCCCATGACCCAAAAGAAAAATCTGATTCGCACGAATTTGTTCGGAAATGGAAAACCGGTTTTAAAGCGATGAAGGAAGAAACGAAAAACCATATAAATAATTCTTTATAAACCTTGTTTGGTCGGCCTTCGCTGGAAGCTATTTGCTTTTCTTTGGGTTTCTTTACACATAGCTCACTCCGTCTCTCGGTCTGTAAGAAAACCTCAAACAAATACTTCTTCATACTGATCTTGAATGTGATTAACAAGTAATTATTATTATGCTTTAACCTTTGTGTACCGTTGTGTGGTACTGCCCCAAACAGTCGTCTTGACGCCTTACTTTGGAAGATCATTCTTTGTTAGTTTAATAATATTGTTTGCCATTTTGATGACGACTTATTTTGGATGGAAATGTCCTGTTTGTTGGTTTGATATCTCTACCAGTCTGAATAAAACATTATCCAATAAGATGGTATCGTGGTCGATCTAGGTAACCGTATTTGGCTGATGTTCGCTAGATTTTAATTACATCTTGATATTGTATTCAATGCAGATCTTCTAGTGCAGTTATACCGTTACCTAGTTAAGTTTTGACTCTGATCGTGATCCGGGGAGATCGTGCCGACTGTATTTGCCTGGTGGGGATGTGCTTCTGCCATCGCAATTAATCATGTTTAATACCTGTGGTGTTCTTGTTACCTTTTCTCTTTAACTACTAAGGGACTCCGGCTCTAGCGGTTGCAATTCCCACCCGACGATGCCTCAGTTACTTCTTCTGTCTGACAATACCTCAATTCCAGTTTCAGCAAACTGTGCCAATTTTAACTCGATTTAGCACTCTTGTTCATGTCACCCTATGTTAATGCATCCGTTCTGAAATATTTTGTCATTATTTTTGTTTAGCTGAATAACGAAGAAGAGGACGGGGATTGTTGATGTTATGACAAACGCATGAACGATGTAAAGCTATTGGGCGAAGACGATTGTCATCCAGTGAGAAAGAAAAACGTTAAAGAGTCCATGACTCGAAGATTAGACTTGTTTTATTTGAAAGAAGTTGTGAATAGATAAAGACTGGCAATTCTTGCACTTTAATGTCTCACTTCATTCTTCAGTTACTAATACTTGTTTGAAATGGAATTCTATGGGAAAAGCACGAAGGAAATAATTTCCGGGGCGTAGTTTCGAAATGTTATCTTAATTAGCATAAAATTTGAACTTACTAATGACAATTTTGTCTTAAAAAAGGGATATCTTCAAAAGCCATTTTGAGTCACATGGTTTCCAGCGATGCAGATATGAAGAGAAATCGGCATGTTATGGCTCCAGTACCGTTGTTTCCGAGGTTCATTCGATGGAGACGTTAAATTTGGTCACGAGATTATAAAAGAACGGCTTATTATGTATCCACAAAATACGCACTTTTTTTATGATTCAATTTCGGAATCTTCCATTAACTGTTGATAAGAATATGTAACATAAAAATACTTACGTGAGCTGCTTATCATGATTTAGACATTGAATTCGGTTCAGTTGTGTCATTTTTAGTTTATTGATGAAAGTGAGCGATTGTGAACTATTGTTACGTGCCGAAATCACAGGAAAACACTTCTTTTGTCGTGAACTTTATTGAACGCTTATAGAGAATATACACACTGTGCTTTATACATGTGTCAAGGTAAGAGCGAGTCCAAGAGAGATTGCCCCTGTCGCCGTTTTACAGCTGATCTAATGTGCTGCCGAAACCCACGTCACATTGCCCCTTTGTCTGAATAACAGTGTTGCATTGTACCGCACCCAAGTGACTATAGCCTATTGTTAGAATTATCAATTACGCGTCATTTTACACCAATGAAGACGCTACACTATAGATTTCCAAACAAGTCTTTAACCGGTCGAGTGGTTCCTGTATGGTAGGCTGAAGCGAATCCTGATTAATCCATGAACCCGTCATGGATGATGACCTCATAATGTTCCAGAGTCAGATCACGAGGCGAGTTTGATTGTTGTCAACAACCTAATGCGTTGTTGGTATTGTCTCGAGGTGGGTAGGTTTAGCTAAAAACATCGTGTATCGACGGTCTTTGCCAAGTGCTGACTATTATGAAAAGCTAAAACCCTTCTAGTTGTTTCCAATTTATAACTTTTACTTCTCTGTTTAAAAAATTCTGATAATTTACCTTGAGTTAGGATAACTTTATGAATAAATTTCACTAACCTACACCACTAAAGTCAACCAGAAAAGTTGACTTGAGCGGGATTCGAACTCGCATCTTCGTCTTTTTGTTTCTATACAACCAATCGTCCCCTAAAGTTCGGAAATTTTCGTTAATTTTTCCCCAGTTTGCTATTGACTTTCCGGGCGGAAAACGTAGTCTCAGGATAAAAATGGCCGGCGCTTGTCTAGTTTCTTTCCCTTCAAAGACCGGATTCCCATATTAATGAGATCGCGTATTGTTTATAATTGGGACTTTACGATTGAGAAATTTCTACGACGCCGTCGTGAATAGACAACATTGAGCAAGCGTAGCCACCAATTTCACAGCGTCGTGATCCGTCGACGCCGCCATTTTCGCAGTTTTGACGGTATCGCAGAACCAGGTTGAATCATGTCGGAAAATTCATCTAACAAAAGGTAAGAAAGTACTTTTAATCTCAAATTTTCCCTTATTATGAATCTAGAGTATACAAAAACTTATAAAAAGCGACTTTTGCCGGGTAAATTTTAACCTGCAGGCTATCGAACCTCATCAAAACCTGACTTGTTGTTATTGTTGTTTTAACTTATAGCAAAAAACCTATGGTTTGGGAAGACGAACACAATGAGTGCCTTATAAGAGAAATGTTTCTTTTTGAACCCTGGCAATACAAACATGGATCAAAGCAAAGAGGACAAGTTTGGGATCGTATCAGTGACTCTCTAAACGCTCTTCAACATCCAAAATTTAACGTGAATGAAAAATTAGTTCGAGACCACTACAATCACCTTGAAAAAGAACACAAGAAAAAAATAAGATTCGAAGAAAGAAGCAGTGGAATTAGTCCCGAAGAAAGCGATTTTGATAAATCGATGGAAGATGTCATAGAAAGATCTCGGAGCAAAGACCAAGAAGATAAGCTTCAAGTAGATGAAAGGAAAGGAAAGGCTGATGCAGAAACTGCTAAAGCAGAAGAAATGAGAGCGAAGGCGATGGAGACTTTTAAAACAGGTAAAAAAAGAAAGAGTGATGGCGGTGAACCAGACAAAAAGAGCAAAAATACAAGTGCTAGCGAAACTATGACATATCTCAAAGAAAAGGCTGAACTGGCCGCCGAGCTGAAAAGAGAAGAATTACAAGTTAGAAAGGCTGAGCTAGAAATCAAAAAGAAACATGAAGATATGTTGTCTGAAAGTCTCAAACAGCAGCAAGAGCAACATGATCAAGTGATGCTTCAAATGCAAGCTCAAAATGCAGCACTTCCTGCAGTTATTCAGAGTTTAGCTAAGCAAAACGAATAACTTGTCAGAGCATTGTTAGATACTGTTAGATCCAGAACTAATGGCTTCTTTTTATTGTTTGGATAAAGGTTGCAAGTAACAGTTGTTGTTGTTCAGAATGCAACAGTTAATTTGGTGTTTGACAAATATTCTCTAGTAAAAAGAAAAAAAAAAGACTGAAACACAACTACATGTAAATACTATACTGCTTTTCTAATTTGGGATTATGGAAACAGATGGTGGTATGTTATATCAGTTACACACTCCTCAATGGAGATGTTGTGGTTTGAAGATTTCCTAACTGGTTTGATTTTTTACTCAGTGAAAATGGACATCATGGCAGTACCATTCTGAGTGTTACATTCATTATCATAATCTGGGAGAACAAAAAAAATATCAAACTTATTTGGAAATTTTCAAAGCAAAAACAATTTCAACCCAAACAAATATTATTGATCTATTCAAATAAGTGTTTAAAAAAAGTCCAGTTTCTTTGATGCCACAAATCAGTTTACAATCACATCAAACTTTATTGAAAGTAATCTGCTAGGGAGGGTGGATGTACATTAAAATATTGTGATGTTGATGATCCATATAGACAACAACGAGCATTGTGTAACAAACAACAGACAATGCACATTTTTCCAACTGCACTAAGCTGTATCTTCAAGTTTTTCTTAAAGTCAAGGAACTTGAAATAATTTATTATGTCACCAAAAACCTATTCCACAGAGATCCTTACACTGCTCAAAGCTTTATTCCACTGCTTTTGATCTGGAGTTATTCTTGCACCTTTGAAAGGAGCTTGCAATTGTGGGCGAAGCGGGTAAGCAGGGTCTCCATAAATACACAACTGATGACCATTTGGTAATACAGCATACTGCTGTAATTGATTATATAAACCTGACTGAGCTAACATAGCACTGTCATGTCTCTTCCCTTCAACTGGTCCATACAGGTGAGCAACTAGGCCATTTGGAGCGGCTACAGCTTGAAATTTAATGGCATGAACCCTCTTGTGTCCATTATAGAGCACTCTTTGGTTTTGGCCTGGTCTTGAAATAGGTCTCACTGTGCCATCCACAAATCCAAAACAGTCTTCAATGGCCCCAATTTTTGATAAATAGCTTGAGCAAAATATTCAAGAATGTTTGTAGACAACCATGGTTGGTTTAATGAAGACAGCAAATGATTCCAGTTATCATAAACAAAATCCATCACCCCGTTGCTGATCATACAAAGTTGTGGTACTGGTCTTGCAAACATAGGAACCATGTCTAAATACCAACAAGGTTAAGCAAGACGTTTTAAAAAAATACACATATCCTCAACAGCATCAACTTTTAGGCCATTGTAGCACTTGAAGAAATCAGGAAAAGACATAGCGTCTATCAAGCTGTAGATGTCATTTCTTAAAAAGCGAAATTCGACATTGCATTCATCATCTGACAGCTCATCTAAGTCAAATTTATCGTGCTTCCAGTAAGGCAAGTCAGGGTTTTTTGACGTGTTTATATCGTATAAAAGAAGAAATTCCTCATCATTTATCAGACCCTGACTGTGTGCGAAGAGAAGACTGTTTCTATTTTCTCGAAAATTTGCCATTTGAAAGCAAAAACGGTGAACTAATGTGTACAATCAATCGACTGCCATCTTGAAATTTCACGCCATTTTCATCACGTAAAATTAGATGGCGTTATCGTGACGTAATTTTCGTAAAGTGACAAACAATTTTCGACGACGACGACGCTGACAAACACACGTCGCCGTCGAAGAAATTTCTCAATCGTAAAGTTCCTAATTACACGTGTCGATGCTTCGGTGCATCGTATTTGGGGCAAACACGCGCCATTTACATACACGTATTTTGGAGCACATGGGAGTTTCGCCTTTGACGAGAAGGAAACGGGCTATTCATTCACTGTCGAGCGTTCTCACTCATACTCGTCGAACCGGACATAGCATCTCCCTCGACGACTTTACTATTGTCTCTTTTTGCCGTTCCAATTCGAATTTTGAACTTCTTCTTCGGGAAAGCTTACTTATTTCTAAGCTCAAACCTCCGCTCAACGAGAATATCTCTTCCACACCTCTTTCCTTGTTTTAGTCTCTCACTCCGTCATTAATTTTTCTCTCAGCTTCTTGTTTGTCACCTTTTATGATTGGTTGGGCGCTAATTAACTATTCATTCTCGCATGTAAATAGACTTACCGGTATATATAGACACTGATAACTTTGTAATATTACACCCTGAAGATGTTGCACGTTGCAACGAAATGTCAGAATTCAACTCATTTTCAAAATGTTTTCATTTGTCTTGCCTTGTTGTGATCATGGTTCTTCACCTTAAAATTTTGAGCTGGGCTTTCATTTTTATCCTGTGACCAGTTTGCTATTGTTCAGGTTCTGGTCAATCCTTCAATTTGGTAAGCTCGTAGTTCGATCATTCATTAATTTTTAGGTCGGTTGCTCGTTCGTTTGTTATTTGTTTTTTTTTTTTTTTTTTTTGTCCTCGCTTCCCTCTCAATGACTTTAACAGTGACCTTAAGCCGTGAATTTATGGACGAACAGTACATGTAGTCCTTGTTTAGTCTACATTTTCACATGTTTCACCACGTGAAAATATCTATTGAAACGCAGTAGCAAAACAGTTTTACCTGAGGACGGTTTAATGATCCCTATTATAGCTGATGTCAAATATTTTCAACTAAATCCCAAGTTTTCAGCAACTATGCCATAATGGTAAATTGTGCTTAAATATTCCATTCACTCGCACGCTTGCTCGCTCATTCATTCATTCATTCATCCGTTCATTCATTCATCCGTTCATTTGTTCCTTCATTCATTCGTTCATTCATTCATTTCATTCCATTCCATTCATCCATCACTTCATCCGTTGGATAATTCATTTGCTTAGTAGGTCGCTCGGTGGTTCGTTTATCATTATGCTGGCTTTCCTTCCCCTTTCTTTCCTTTCCATTGGTAGTAGTGGTGGTGGTACTCGTGGTTGTGATAGCGGTAGTCATAATAGTGGTAGTCTTGGTAGTGATATGGGTAAAGGCAATCGTGGTGGTAGTAGTTTTAGTGGCAGTGGCAGTAGCAGTCGTGGTGGTAGTGGCATTGTTAGTGGTAGAGATAATAGTGGTGGTAGTGGCAGTGGTAATGGCAGTGGTAATGGTAGTGGTAATGGTAGTAGTAGAAGTAACAGTGGCAGTGGCAGTGGTAGTGGCAGTGGTAGTGGCAGTGGTAGTGGCAGTGGTAGTGGCAGTGACAGTAACAGTAACAGTGACAGTGACAATGACAGTGGCAGTGGCAGTCAACAGTGGTAGGGTAGTGGCAGTGGCAGTAACAGTAGCAGTGATAGTGGTAATGGCAGTGGTAGTGGCAGTGGTAGTGACAGTGGCAGTGGCATTAGCAGTGGCAGTGACAGTGACAGTGGCAGTGGTAGTGGTAGTAGTAGTGGTAGTGAGAGTGGCAGTGACAGTGTTAATGGTAATGTTAGTGGTCGTGGCAACGGTGGTGGCAGTGATAGTAGTAGTGGTAGTAGGAGTTTTAGTGGTAGTAAGAGTTGTAGTGGTAGTGGTAGCGGTAGTGGTAGTGGCACTGGCAGCGGTAATGGTAGTAGCAGTGATAGTGGCAGTGTTAATGGCAGTGGCAGTGGCAGCGGTAGTGGTAGTGGTAGTGGCGGTGGTAGTTGTAGTGGCAGTGGAAGTGGCAGTGGCAGTGGTAGTGGTAGAGGCAGTGGCGCAATGGTAGTGGCAGTGAGAGCGGCAATGGTAGTGGTAGTGGTAGTGATACTGGTAGTAGTGGTAGTACTGGGAGGGACTGTGGCAGTGGCAGTGGTAGTGGCAGTCATGGTTGTATTGTAGAGGTAGCTTCATAAATAGCAGTTTAGGTAAAATCATCGCACGAGTGAGTTTTTCAAAGATATTCAAGATAGCACCAGTCCGAAGGACGATTCCCGTCTAGGGCTCAGAAATTGTTTTTCTGAGGTATAAGCTTTTCAAGGTGACTGAATCCCTTTACATTTGAATTAGTTGGTCAATGCCACGAGGCGATAATTAAGTTTTTAAATTTGCTGAACACTATGCAAATTGTCTTAAGATTATGATGCATGAAGTGCAACTTTTACATGGTGCAAATAGAGTGAACTTTAATGTAAATGGAAACATCATCGACATTTCGATTTCTGTTCCGTTTTGCGAGATCATAGCCATTAATCTCTGTTTTTTTACCATTCATAGTACTATCATCTTGTTTCGTTCATACTTAATAGTAATATCGAACGGTAGATCGTGTGCGGATATTTTCAGTTCTTCAATGTACATAGGTAAACTTATTACCAGTAGATCTCCGACAATTAGCTCTTTAATTTGAGGCAGGGGTTTCATACTCGGGCTGCAAAGGTTTCCTGGGCGAGTGGATGAGCCGGAGCTGCGTTTTTAATGAGCAACACAATTGATAGTATTTACTAAATATGGTTTAATGTTTTGGCTAGGAATGCCAACTCTAGTCGGTTTAATTGTACAGGCCGTATAAGTCCAACTATGATGGACGTTTAATGTTTTGCTTTTTACTAAGACCCCAATTCTTTGAAATTCCTCTATTCCTTTTTCACTTGCTAGCTTGCCTGGTCGAAGCGGAAAATGTCAAACTAGTACGTTATCTATTCCATTTTTTAATTAAATTAACATAGGAAAAAGAACATGGTTGAGTTAGTCCTGGAAGTCCTGTAACTTCCGTTATTATACGACAGATAATATTTGTCATTTGCCCGAGATATGAAGATGAGATGGTGAAGATGGAAGTCCTCAAGATCCTTCCGAGTACTGTCTCGGAAAAAATAACTTGCACATTTCCAGAGATGGAAGGATTGATTATTACATATATTGCTCTATATATTGACAAACTAAAGAAAAATAGTTCAAAATTTTCATTGGAAGTACACTTGAAAGACGTTTGGTACCAAATACGGCCTCGTAAACAAGAGAAGTATTCCGGTCGGTACATTTCTACACCACCTGGCTTAGAAGTCTCTCGATGGTACATAAACCACCGTGGCACAGAAATGTCTCGCATCAAAATTTGTCTCGTAAATACTCTTTCTCTCTACCGTTTCTGACCACTTTTCGTTTTCACTGAATTGTTGCTAAGCAACCATTGCCAGGTTTTAACCTTTTAATCTTTTCACGAAGGATGAAATCCTCACACACGTTGCTTGGGAGGATAAAACAAAGTATTTTCAAATAATAAGTCAAATTGAGGGTTCTACTTTCCGTAATTTTCCTTTTTCTGGAGTTTTGTTTCGTGAATTATTAATGAGCCAGCTGTGAAATTGTACTGCAATGTGTATCCATGCAATGTTTGCTTTAGAGGAGGTTTGTTGAAACCTGTTCTTTCTGTTTTTTTATTCCAATATATATTTAATAATCAACAGTTTAGCTTAGCAATGACCTCTCCAAAATTATTTGATTTTTATTCAAGAAAAAAGCAGCTTAGCCGAAGCATTCTAACCTTATTCTAATATATTTAACAGAATAAACGTTTTCCAAGCTCGTTTTCAAAAGTATATGTCATTTAAAGTGCCTTCCGTTTTAGTTCAGACCATATCGTCAGAGAAAAACCTGTATGTACCCAAACATTCCATTCATAGGTCAAACATAGGTTCATACAGACGCCCATACGTGGTTAGAAAAACACCAACAGCGGAAGGAAAGACACAACAACAGCAAACATGAGACATACTGAGATGACTGGTCTTGAAAGTGGACATAATGGTCAATACGAGACGGATGGAAATGTATTGTTTTATCCCAGATGTGTTTATTGATTAAGCAGACAATAACATGAAACCTCAAACTTATCTATGAGGAGACAAATTGCCTTCATAGTTGTACTTCCGCTTGTTTGCTTTCGCCGACACAGCGATATTGAACACGCATAGAACCGCAGGTCGTTTAAGTCATTTCGAGATAAGCCGATATCAACTGATACTTCATTTTGGCAGACTAGACTCAAAATTCTAAAAGCATTAATTCCCAATCGCGTAGCCAGGAAGAGTGCATGATTTATATTTTGATTTCATATTTAGTATCACCTTAATGACGAGCTTCTGCTGATGTTTTTTACTGGGGAAAAAAGAATTGGAATTTTAATGTGACATTTTCAAAAGTATGAGATTAGAATGACCTGAATCTCGTTATCGGAAAGTTAGCATAGTAAGTGTAGCATTGCGTATCGACTCCGGGATCCCATCTAATGAGACACAAGTATATCTCACCAGAAATACGAATGAGATTTGCAGTTTGTGGATCGAACATTTGAAGTTTGGGTGACCCTCAGACCCCAGATTATCTGCAAAGAGGTATATACATGTAAGGCGTAAGTCCGTGTCTTTATGGTATTGCTAAAAATTCAAACATTGTGTCTGGCCAAACTGGCCTTTCCATTGTTTTCGAACATGAATCGGAATTGCCTCAAACATGGCGTTCAAAACTATAGAAACGTATTGGGAGTAACACTTTACCCATAAACCAAGCATAACATAACATACCCAAGCCCTTTTAGAAATGCAACAGCCATTAGCTTTGTGAGTGTAATGTTGGCTATAGCCTTCCAAAGAAAACATTGTACGATCTGTATGGGCGGAATTTTGTAAACGACCATGCGATGTTTATATTGAGTTATGCTATGAATAAGAAACAGCAGAGCCCTGACAACGTAAGACACCGCTAAATATTCATTGTTAAATAGATTTGGAGCTTTTTCTATCTCTTTGGCTATTACGTTTGATACAGTTCCGTAACATTTACAGTTAAAATTTGAAAGCGCATACTTTTTTTAATGGAGGTGAACAACAACAGCTCTCTGTAATTGTGTTTTTAGTGATTGACGTATCTTGATGGAATCTTTCTTCTGAAGTAAAAATACGCTGTACAAAACTCTTGTTCAATTGATCAATCGCACCTGCTACTCCCATGCTGTCCTTGGCAACTCACAACATTTTATATAGGCAAATTTTGAGAAAATTACACTGGGTAGTCATCAAAAACTCATCGCAACATCAATCTATTGGGTTGACCTCATTGAAGAAGTTAACTTTTACTGACGAGAGAAAAGAAATTTATGTAAACTGCCATAATGGCAGTCGGTGATTCAGTATACAAACTTGTGCATGCACGCTCATTGCAGGTATAGAAACAATGGTCGGTCTATATGTAAACCTTTTCATCAGCTGAATTAACACGACTTATCAACGCTAGATAATAAAATATCTCATGTTAATGTTAATTTTATGGCTCATCCCTGAGTACTATATAGAAAACGAAGAGTTGAATGATTGAAGCGTTCTGGGTTCACCACTCCATGCAAGATATAAGTTGGGGATACAAGCGCATCCTCATCTTAAGCCCATTATGGTACTTTTTGTCCATAATAGTAATTAGCTGAATAAATAGAATGCCTGAAAGCAGCGAGACTGACAATAGGGATGTTATCCCGTTTGTTTGTTACCGCGACAAACTGTAATAATAGAAGGGTTTTAATGGCGTGAGTAATGGCTTTGTCGTTGACAACTTGATGAAATAATAATAGCAGACTGGTGACTGAATGCGAACTCAGCTAAAATGTGACATTTCATTAGAAACGCGTGGAAAAGGATAAACATTGTTTCTATGAAAACTCAAAATTAATACAACAAACTTGCAGATAAGAATCGTGTCGAACTGATGCAGTTTCGGTCCTGACAAGCGTATTCTCGTGTAACTTCAACAGCATCGAATAGTAAAAAGGCTTTCTGCAGTTGTATAAGCATGACCACCATTAGAAACCCATTTACATGTTTGGTTAGGGGAGGTTTGTTTTATCATAAAAGGAAATCAAATGGGCAGACAAGATAAGTATTCTATATGGTCTTTATATCCTGTCAATCATGGATACTTGTGTAAACTCACATTTCCTCTTAAACACAGAAAAGTCTTAGTTCTTTCTTATTTTACAATTTATACCAGCGCTCGAACTGTATTGTTGGTTTTTCTTAAACTGTCCCTCGGTCAGTTGTATCAAACCCATTACCAGAAATGGAAGGTTTTGTTCAGAGTACCCCTTCGGAGAGGATCCGTTCTTTCTTCATCAAAGACATTTTGGAACATAAACGTAGTGCTACAGCGCTTCCAAAGAGCTCATTTAGAGGTCCCGTTGATCAAGGAATTCACACAGATATCCCTATGAAGACGTACAATGTCCAACACATTATGGCAGCGAGTGGACATCGAGAAGAACCGGACGCATGTATCACAGGTTCGAAACACTGATACGTATCCAGTATAATCTAAAATGAAATCGGTGTTTGACAGATAAATTAGTTATACGAGTCATCGCATGAAAAGTACCACTTGGAAAGCTTTAGAGTTCTTGGTGAAATAAGTATGAAATGTCCTTCACATCTTTGGGGTAAAATTATAAAAAAATTCTTTTAACTAAAATGTATAGTTGAAAGTCAGGGCAAGGTTTTCCGAATGCCAGAGTCTATTTACACTTCTATTACCCAAATGTGGTTTAGCATTGAAATCTTGCATACTTTTTATATTTTGAGCAAGATTTGTTGCCAGTCGCATGTGATTGTTTATGAGTTGAACGAGTTTTGTAATCTTAAAAGATAAACATGAATGCAGCGTCTTCCTTTGAATCTAAAGCGTCATGCCTGAGATGACCAAGATTACCATCACATCTCACTCTGTTGATCACAAAAGCATTAAAAAGAAGCGATAAGACAAGAGAAGCCTTACCTCGAGTTATAAAATGCGCACGAGAATTCGTTCCTTTGGTTATCATTGTATGGATGACCCTCAAACACCGATCTGTGCTTTAGTTCATATAGTTATAGAGAAGAAGAAAAAGGAGTGACCAATCAATTTACTGATGTTGCTAGCAGTCACTAAAATTCATTTAAAAAGAATTACCAAATTCGTAATTTTGTGTATATATTTCAAATCCAGCGATGTTTGCTACAAAAGCTTGTGCTAACTGCATCTCGATATCGTTTTAGACTAGTGAGGTTAAGATGGACTTTCAAACAACTCTTATTTCATTCTTCATGGGCCAGCTGACAACATTTTAAGTCGGACTCTTCAATAGCTGGCTTTCCATACGAATACTGCATTAAACCCTAATCTCTTATGTAATCATGAAAGTAGTTGCATTTCGAGTTGTACGATTCTGTTGAGAAAATGATATCCATTCAATACTATATTTTTGAATTCTTATCACACTAGCATCACATGTTCAGCTTATACTTATGTAAAATCTCTTGAGGTTTGATGTCTTTTCCGAAGCATTGGATTTCTATTTTCATAAAGCCCAACCAAAACCAAGTCATGAAAACCTGTCGAGATGTCGATTTTGGAGTTATGTTGTTTTGGTACCTTGACACTGGAAATCATAAACCCTGTTATACTCAGTTACTAATTATTTCAGCATTTTGATCGGATGAAATTGAGAATGATGACCTGAAGTCGTCAAAGTTAAATACATGTATAAGTTTTAACTTTTCAAACTAATGAGAATACCGGTAAATTGATTAAAATTTTTGGTTTACTGATTCACTGTTCAGATTATTCCAACAACGTAGATTTAGTTTCGCCATGTTTAGGTTCATAAAATTACTAAACATTACAAAAACTTTTTTTCTTTTTTATCTCTTACTCTTATCAATTTTAATTGCTCTAATCTAAGGGTATTCCTGTTATGCTTCCAGGGTGCTGTGAATTTTCAGCCGTTTATCCGTGTAAGCCCATCACTACCAAGTTCTACCATCAATATTTGTACTCACTTTATCGACAGCAAACGGCTTGGAGACACTCGTTAAAAGGTGGGTTACAGACTTAAATTAAGTAGCACAAAATCTCTGTCTTTCACCTCGGCTAAGCCTATAATTATAATCAGTCGGGACTTTGATACGGTTTATCGTTATTTTCCACCTAATTTATAATTGTTTATTCACTTTGAAATTGCGCGTGCGTATTACAAAACAGCAATCATTCTATACATATCAGATATTTTGTCTTTTATAGTCACGCATGTTAGATTTATTTTTTACAAAATAGTTGCTATCTTAGCAGGAGTTATCCTTCCTCTTGATAAAACTGAAGGTTGTGATTCTTTAAGTTATTTTATTTCAGACGGTGTTACATATGTGGAGCCCCCAAGCGTCCTGTATTCCCAACCTAAACAACGTAAACCACGCAGACCATGGACTCGGGCTGTATTCTCCAATCTGCAACGCAAAGGACTGGAGAAACGCTTTCAGGTCCAGAAGTACTTGACGAAAGGTGATCGTCACCAGCTTGCCTCCATGCTTGGTCTTTCCGATAACCAGGTAAAAGTTTGGTTTCAGAATCGGAGAATGAAATGGAGGCAGGAAGAACAAGCCCAGGAAGAACCTGCACCGGATAAATCATCGGACTTCCAAACATCTACCATTAGCTCGAACAACGAAGCGACCAAACCTGAGTAACCTTTACACAATATCGGTAATGTTATTAAACTTGGACCACAGAAGGCTATAATCAACTGTATCTGAGGCTCTCGGAAAGAGTCACCAACCTATATCCTCATGACGTAAATATAGTGTGATTAAATTTGGGGACTACCACAAAGATTGGTATGCAAATGTATCGCAAATTGACTGAATGTTTCGTGCTCTATACTAGAATTAGACGTGCAGTGATATTTAATGTAATAGATACATGATTATCTGTTGTGTAACCTTTAACTTCATCCGTTATTGACAATTAATCTGTTAGATTGATGGATGTTGGATAGTCTTAATTTTTCAAACAAGAAGTCATTCTGTATCAGTTGCTAGCCTTTTACTAGAAAGAGTTTGTTAAGTGTTGATTAATGCAAACAGACAGTGTTTTATCATAAGTCATATAAAACTAGACGAAAATAATGAAAATTAAGTAATTATGTGGGATTAAGTACTTGGGTAAAGAACAAGGTTATATATATATTAGCGCTACTCCAAGGGAACAAACCCATACCGGACAAGTGGAGAAAAGTTCTACTTGACCGCGGCTGGGACTTGAACCGCAACCTTCGGTTTACTAGTACGACGTTCTACCAACTGAGTTACAAGGTCAACCCAGGAGAAGGCCGTCGTGGAAACTAATTAGTTTCGAAATATCAAATACAAATACTGTCACCCTGTAACCTGCTCCTGGCTTGGCCTTGTGGCTCAGTTGGTAGAGCGTCAGGGCGCAAACCGAAGGTCGCGGGTTCGAATTTGAGCCGCGGTCAAGAAGAGTTTTTCTCTACTTGTCCGGTTTGGATTCGTTCACTTGGAGTATCACCAATATATATATATATATATATATATATATATATATATATATATAAGTAAATTTCATCTAACATTTCATCATATATATACATATGTAGTTATATATATGTATATAACTACAGACGGAACCGTTTCGGCCTACTGGACCTCATCAGTGTAGTGCTGACGAGCAGGATGGAGAAGCCTATATTATATAGGCAACTCAAATGTCCCACACTTGTGGTACATCTAAGCCATGCCAGAGTGCTCTAACTAGAGACTAGTGAGCGTGCGAAAATTCGCTAGCGGCATGACTCATCCAGTGGAGTGCTCAACATGAACCAAGAGGCTCAATATGAAGTGCTCAATATGAACCAACATACATACATACATACATATGTATGTATGTAATATTTAAAAACCGAGGAGAAGTGCTTTATCGGGATTTAAAACACAAGGCGATAGCCTAGTGATTTAGATCCGATAAAGCACGTACTGTGAGCTTTTTAGCTTCTAAAATGAACCTCCTAATAAGCTAATTCGCGAAGAAAGTTTGAAAATTTATGTTTTCTAAGTCAAGAAAACTAACTTCTTCTTCACATATAAAGTCACATGTGTCTTTATCATATATAAAGACACGACACGGTTATGATTATATTTTGTATTTTCCTCATGAATTTTTAATGAATTTTATATGTAATATTTAAAAACCGAGCAGGAGTGCTTTATCAGGATTTAAAACACGAGGCGATAGCCGAGTGTTTTAGACTCGATAAAGCATGAACTGCGAGTTTTTTAAGTGTCTTCTAAAATGAACCTCCTAATCCGCTAATTCGTGAAGAAAATTTGGAAATTTATCTTTCGTAAGCCAAAAAAATTGAACCTCTTCTTCACGTAAAAAGGCACAAGTATGAAGTATCCTTATCACATATATAAATCCGAGACGCTTATGATTTTCTTTTGTCTTTTCCTCATGAATTAATAATGAATTTTAGAAATATATATATAAATTGGTAACATAAACAGAAGTATTATAAAGAAAAAAGTAGGGCTTAGTGAACAACCAAAAGAAATAACCACTCTTTTGGCACACAGTGGAAACGGGGGGTCTCCCACCAGTTTAACAAATTTGCGACACCACTTTCAACTCTATGCTTTGTCTCTTTTCATTTAGTGTCAGAAATACACTAGCTATAGCAACACACAGCATAATCTATGATGCATCAAAATTCAAAAGTACTATTCTAAAGAAATGTCCCATTGTTTGGAGGTGATGAGTTAAAACCAATTGATATATTATAATCCAGGGAATACGTACACCAGCATCATTGGATTCAATAACAATTCATATAAACACTGTGGATCAGTTGACTGTTTAAAAATATATCAATTAACCTTTTAGCAAGATTTGTGCCAAGTTAGCTTTGACATCAAACCTGTGTCAACGATACGTCGGTACAACCCAACAGTCCAACAACGAGTTAACTTATTTTTTACTTTAATGGCCGGTTCCTCTTATACATCTGCTGAATTCAACTACCAGAATGCCTTTCGAAATCTTGTTTGTAATGTAAGTCAGAGCAATTGTCTTTCCATTCGCCTTGGGAATTCAATGTTTGCCTGAAAGTGAAAATACCGCAAAGTATTCTGATAGTTGAATTCAGCTGATGTACTAAGGGAAACCGGCTGTTGAGATCTGGTGTTAAACTTTTCATATGAAAATGAGTTTCTTATTTGCATTTGATGGAAATCTAATTTTCATATGAAAGGTTAAGCCGGACCTTGTGTCAAATATTCAACGAGTATTTGCATTGGCATTCACAATCGACCACGTGAAATGAATTTATACCTGATTAAGGAGTTTTTTGATCTAATGTCGGAATCATATATTTTAACCTCCAACCAACACGAATTTCACAAGATGCTACCCTAAGGCCTTCGATTAAGCATGCAACATGCGAGCCTGTAAATCTCGCGCATTGCAATGCTAGTCATTAAACTGCGAAGGCTGTCATCTAGATCCCGGACACGAGTTCTGTATTTATTAAATATTTATAAACTTCTATATGTCTATATATTGAAATCAGTTATTTTCCTTCTTTCGTTCCACATTTCTAAAATTTGATAGTTGAAACCAGGCTTCTTTTAAATTCAGTTACATTTTTTCCCAATATTTTGGCTTAAAGTGCTCAAAACATATACCGTCCCATACAATACTTACAATAGGAAAATGATTTAACTCCTTCCCTTCGAGAGGCAAGTAAGATCGTCTGGCATCAGCGAGAGTAAAACAGTTGAGGACATACGGACAGAAACGAATTAGTTCAAACAAACTTAACTCGTTCCTGATCCCCGAGGTTTTCCCATCCGTGAGGAAATCCAGTAGCGTTTGGAGTAAAATAATCGGAGACCTATGATGACACAGACAAGTTAAAGAGTGGTTTATATTCAGTACAAATCTTGAGCGGTGTGTCGTATTTTCATATTTATTAGGATAGCAAACAAATTTGATAAAGGCCAGCATATTAGAATAAATTTTATAGATGAATAGAGATTAGACGTCTAGTTTTCTAGGTAAAGTTGTAGAAAAGTGTTACCAAAGAGGTAAAACAACTGGTCAGGTAGGCAGTTAGCATGTTCAGATGATCCATTATATTATCGGATTGGGGATGCCTCCTATATAATATTCTACGAAGTCATAACACATACTAAGGTCCTCAGTCATCAATGAACCAATCACGAGCCAGAATCACTCTAAAAAATACTTAGAAATGTATAAAATTTTTCACAATCGAATTCATTGCGGAGTATTTTCTATTTCTCAGAGCAGAATCTCTGACATCGAAGAAGTGTTCCTGGTTGCCATTAGTGAAAGGTGTATTCAAATTGAGGAAGACTGACGAGTTTCGTGCATCCATCCGTACTCCACAGTTATTAAGGATTTCATGTGCATGTTAATAGGGCATAAACTAGGGGAAAAATTGGTGGAAGCAGTCAGGCAGGTCCGGCGGTCATCGGACTTGTATTTTGGTGAATAAATAAATACAAATTTTGTTTATTGCAGTATATCTACATAAAAATTTGTTTATATACACCAACAAGCTTACCATAATCATTTAATGCAGTACATTCGGCAAACCTTAACTTTTTCCATGCCCCTAAGCCATTCACTATATTGGGTTAAAAACCAAAAGGCCAAAAGGCTTGTCAGTGCTTATGCAAGCCTACTGAAGCCAGGTAACCGTGTGGAGACTGGGATTGAAAAATTAAGTATTTTATTTACCTGCTCTCACCTAAGGTTCAGGATAATCTTGAAATATCAATGGTCCTAAGATTCAAAATTATCCTGAATTTTATGGTTAGGATTAGAATTACAGTTAGGGTTGGGATTAGGGTTAAGACTAGGATTCGGGTTAAGATTAAGGATCTTAACCGTAACCCTAACCCTAACCCTAATCCTAACCCTAACCCTAATCCTAACCCTAACCCTAATCCTAACCCTAATCCTAACCCTAATCTTAATCCTAATCCTAACCTTTGACGTGTCACTCCTGTGGACATTTTAACATAAACCCCAACGATTTTTTCCAAAAAGCTATCAGATATATAAAATATTTGATTTTTCAGTCCCAGTGTCCACACGATAACCTGGTCTCAGTGGTTACGTTCTAATACCAACCCACCGTCCCACAATCCCGTCCGACGACCCTAGCCTTCAAAGCAATATGCCGGGCCAATGAAAAATAACTTCCACCGGCCCTGAATTACAAATTTTCCCTGTCAGATTAAATCGTGTTGAAAAGTGTTTCCAAATGATACCACAAGCCTTTATGACGTTGAGAGCACTTGACGAAAATCTGGAGCAAAATGAAAATTTTCAACTAGATCTTCACTATATATTTGTTTCTCTTTCTCCTCCTCCTGCTCTCCTACTTCTACTCGTCCTTCTTTCCCCACCCCTTATTTTCCTTTTTCTAGTTCTTCGGGTCAAGTGCAGGTTAGTGGAACCCTGAATCAATCAGACAATCAGAGCACAATAACCTAACCCGAGTCCTAATTGGTCAGTGATTTTTCGGAGTCTACTAAACAACGCTGTAAGTCCTTCTTTTTCCTCCTTAGCTACTTGTCTCTTATATCTTACTCTTTATTTTTCCGAACTCCTTATTCTTTGCTATATAGAGGAATATCAGTTCATTTGACGACTGATAATTCACAGCTATGCAGATAGTGGAGTAGTCCTGGATGAGTTTTATAGTAGATAAGTACCAATTCGGAATTTCTGCGCAAAATCGGACAATGCTCGGAACTATATCGACAAATGTTCGGAAAAACAGATTTGGATGAGGTCGTGGTGAGTATTCATCATAATGACCCACTAATGAGAGAGTAAATGAGGGCGTTTTGAACAGTTATTAGGCCACTGGATAGACAAGGTCATGAAAAATTAATTGCAGATTGACGGGGATATCGCTTTTTAAGCACTTTGAGTTCTTGCCTGATGACGTCGCTCTATTGACAAAATGATTGTTAGAGGATATTCGAAGAGTACTGATTCGAAAAGGACCAAACGTAAAATAACACTTTTTTAAGGCGATCTTCTTGTAAGTAAGTCTTTTTTGTTTACTATGTGATTACCGTGCTATATTTCATATTTTGAATTAAATTAATTAATAAATTACAAACAAACAGATGAAAAGATGGTATGAAAATTTGATACTGTGAATTATTTACAGTATCTAGACTACGGGTGGCAGAAATTGCCGGGACCGAATTTAAATGTTTATATCTCAACAGCAATAACAGTTCTTCGTCTAAAATTTTATGACATTTGCGAAAATTATCTTGGCCTTATGGGTGAAAAAAAATTGTGAAAAAGCATTGAGCAATACCTACTCACACTGGATTTCGTCTTAGCATTTTCATAAAGATTTTCTTTATGACAATTTCATACTTAGTGGTGGTCTTTCAAATCTTAGAAAACTGTGACAGCACTTTCTTAATTTTACAAATAAATAGTCATAAGACAGAGCTCTATTTAAATCAGCTAAGCTGAATTGGGCATTCCTGCAATAAATAAACATTTTCATTCAATCATTTTCAATTCTTAATAATAGCTTATAAGATAAGTAAATAATAATGTACTGGTACAATGTAGGTAACCACATGATGGTGGCACTAACGGAATGTTGAAGATTCTTAGTATTCGAGATGTCTTGATTATAACAGAATGGACATAGAGACAATGAGAGTCATTTTGAGTCAATTTCATGATATTTTTAAAAAATTTGCTGCATGAAAACATATTGTTAAAATCGGTAATTCAATTGCAAAGTTTTATTACATTGTAATAGTATTATTTTAAGAAAATAAGCACGTTTCGATGATTAAAACCAATTTATCAATATAAAAACTTCTCCATGTTAAGAGAACACCGAGAAATAGAATTAAAAAAAACTCTTTAAAGTCTTGAAAGTTCCAGGTTGTTGCAACTGATGATGTAATAATGACGTGAACATTTGTTGCTATGAAAACAAAAGAGAAATATATATATATATGTATATGTATATGTATCTATATCTATTTATATATATATATATATATATATACAGGAAATTGCAAAAATTATGGCACAAAACATATCAACATATAGACATATCAAGACCATTGTATCTCCATTTTATTCTCACTTCAACGGTCAGTGAACATATGCTATTTGTTTTTTGGTACATTCTATGGCCAGTCTAATTTATTAAGGTTGATTAATGTATTCATAGTTGCAGATGTACCTATACATTCTTTTTCACAATATGTTTAGGTTTGCCAAAATTTATGCAATTTTCTGTGTATATATATATATATATATATATATATATATATATACGTGAACGTTTAGGTTTACGAAATGCAAAGAGGGCTCAATAACGCAAAGAAAGAGCAAATGGGATTATATCGCTTACCTCAAAAAGTCACTACAGCCTGTTTCATCTTGGGAAAGAATCTTCAGGTGACTGAAGATTGTTGTCGGAAGATTCTCTTTGTTGTCGGTAGCCGTCACATCAGCTCGGTGGACTACGCGTTTCATCAAGCACTTTCCAGCCAGTGGGCATGTGTCTCGGTTTTTGCAGTTGCACGTGGGTTGTTTGTTCGTCGTTGTCTAGTTTCGTTTTACGTTTTGCGTTAGGAAGTGTTTGTTGTGCTTCTCTGTAAGTGTTTTCATGTTGTCCATGCAGCTATAGCTTACTCGTACTGTGTGGCGGTTGAAAATTTGGTGTAATTTGTGTGAGGGTGGGAAGTGTTCGTCGATAAGTTGTAAGAAGTCTCGTCCTATGTTTGTTCTAATGTTTTTGCCGAAGGGTGGGTTGTACCATATTACGTTTCGTCGTCTTGCAGGTCTGGTTGAGCTGTTGTTGTTATCACGGTTTGGCTCGTACGTTAAACCTGTGTTGACGAAGTTGCTACGTTTTAAAGCGTCGTTGTATAAAGGGGTGGCATCGTTGAATGTTGCTTCGTTGCACGAAAGTTTATTAATTCGTTTTTTTATTGATGTGGATAGTTGTCGTAGGATTGATGGCGGGTGGTTGGAGGATCGGTTGATGTAGAGTGGTTCGTCGTTTGGTTTTCGGTATGGTTTGTACGTTCAGTTTGTCAAGTCGAAGGTTATGTCATAATAGTTGACTTTCTTCTGGTTAGTTAGTGCCGTGATTTTTAGCCCGTGGTTAGCGAAGGTGCTAATTAGGTCTTTTCTTGCCCTGTCGGCCAATCTTCCCGATGATGTCTTGATGGCACACAAACCGTCATCACGGTATAAACCAATATTGTCTCCGAAGCGCACCTTTAGCGAATCCAAAATGAAAAGTCCGACAAGCTCGCAGATTTCAGCCCCGTCAAAGCTGCCCATCGTAAAATCGAATGTCGTTGTGCTGCTTCTTTTTGTCCACACTTGGACGTTGTTAAAAAGCAGTGATTTTCGTAGCGTGTTTGATTACTCTTATGTCAGTGTCCGAGATAGTTGTGAATCGTTTAGCCCAGGAGATAGTATTGTCAAGCAGGTCATCAGAGATTGACGGATAAAAATCTATAATGTCAAATGATAAATGTCAAACCTTTCACGCACGCTCACTAGTCTCTAGTTAGAGCACTCTGGCATGGCTTAGATGTACCACAAGTGTGGAACATTTGAGTTGCCTATATAATATAGGCTTCTCCATCCTGCTCGTCAGCACTACACTGATAAGGACCAGTAGGCCGAAACGGTTCCGTCTGTAGTTATATATGTATATATATATGTGTGTGTGTGTGTGTGTGTGTGTGTGTGTGTGTATTTATATAATGAAAAGTTTGTTCTCAAGCTTTGTCTCAGAAAATTTCTGAGGCATATCAATATTACGAACCAGGTGTCTAATTAACATCATGCTTGCCGTCTGAGACCCTAAAGTCTAGTGGCAAAACAACCGTACCAGCAATCGGGAGACACGGGTTCGATTCCCGTTGGGGAACTCAGAAATTTTCTGAGGTAAAGCTTGAGAACAAACTTTTCATCATATATATATATCCAAGCTTACAAACATCTACACTCAGTAAGATGAAATTTTAACTTCACAATTAACCTACACTACTGAAGTGAACTGAAAAATGTTGACTCGAGCGGGATTTGAACTCGCACCTTCGGGATACCGGTCCGCCGCTCTACCTGTTGAGCTATCGAGTCCACAGGGATTGGAGGCGAGTTTTTATCCAATTTAAGTGCACGAAATATTCTCGCAACAACTTAACGCTATCCATGAGGATGGATGTGTAGTGTTTCAATTCTATTTCAGAATCATCCTCAGGGTATTATGAAATAATACCATCCTCATGGATAGCGTTAAGTTGTCGCGAGAATATTTCGTGCACTTAAATTGGATAAAAACTCGCCTCCAATCCCTGTGGACTCGATAGCTCAACAGGTAGAGCGGCAGACTCGTATCCCGAAGGAGCGAGTTCAAATCCCGCTCGAGTCAACATTTTTCAGTTCACTTTAGTAGTGTAGGTTAATTGTGAAGTTATCATTTCATAATACCCTGAGGATGATTCTGAAATAAGATGAAATTTTCTCATGCACATATATGTATATATGTATATATATATATATATGTATATATACATATATACAGTAAAATTTTCATTCCATGCGTCAAATAGTTTTTGAGATATCGACCACGCGAACGTTCTGGTTCACCTGTCCCGAAACGCACAAGACGCAACAAAGGTCAGTCTAGATACACGGTTAAATGACGGTTCCGGGGCGAGCTATATTGTAATGGTAATCAGGAAACTTTGACTGACAGATAAATCCATCTCTAATTATATTAAAGCTCGTTTTCGCTCATCCATCACTATGGATGGAAAAGGGTTAATTGCTAAAGAACAAAATGAAAAAAAATTGCTGTTAACAAGTAGTACCATATCGAATGGGAAGTCTGTACATTTCTTGTCCCAGTTAACAATTATTTTGTTGGTTAGGAGATGGAATCAATCGTTATACGGACCCTTTTCTCGTTCATATTAACAGTTTTCTTTTGTTACTATTACCTTTTTCCCGGCGGCACAAGACTTGTACTATTTTACTCTGGCTAACGCCTGACGATTTTAGTCGTCAAAGGGAGAGCTCCCTCCTTGAAAGAATTATAACAAGGCAGGCTTGGACTGACCATAGTGCCATCGCACTACAGAACAATGGCTGACTATTGTTCTAAAGTACGATGACACAATCGCCATTCCAAGCCTGTAACAAGGTTTATTGAAGAATTGTATTAAAGAATTATATTAAAGAATTGGGACCTTGCAATCAGAACCTTGCAAGGCGCATGTATGACGAACGCGTGCAAGACGGCTGATGCGTAGGGGAGCCACATTATTGTTATCGAATACTGTTATTGTGGAGGCACGTGCCTGCACAGTGCCCCAGCATCCTACGCTTATGAAGAATACCAGTAGCCTAAAGAGCAATGTCGTGAACAATCGTTGATAACTTCTTCGAAGACGTCCCGAGTTCACAGCCTGAAAGCTCAGATTAAAGTAACATGTGCTGTAACCTACAATTCATCTCCTCTTCTAATGATAAAGAAAATAGTAACTGCATGATAAACAAAAAGTATTCAAATGAGATACTTCTTTATCCAGAGTCTATCTTCAAAAAAAAAAGAAGTCAAGAAGGTCCATTTTTTATTCGATTTTTATAATTAAACTCAAACGGCCGGTTTAAACAAGCTAAAGCTAGCTCAATTATCATGTCTTATTTCTGTGAACCGAGTTGTGCAGGAAGTTGCTGAGTTTTTTGGGGGTTTTTTTTGGGCTCCATACGATATTCCAATGTTTTCAAGGACATCTTACAACGCTATAAAATTTTCTTCTACTCACCTTGGGCTGTATTATGGACTCGTTGCTGAACAAGTGACCAAAACGTAATTTTCCCCAGAAGGTCTTCACAAAACAAAAAGTTTAGGCAATGATTTAGCAGCTATTTCAACATAAAATTGCTTCCGGCATGGCCTTACTAAAGCCATGTTCTTAACTAGAAATACGTGTACGCAACAAACTCTCACCCATCCTTCCAATACATCTCTCGAGAATCCGAGTGCGATTGAAAATTTTTCAAAATTGTCAAAGACAAATCGTCCTTATTATAACTGGAAGCGCGAATGCATTAAAGAAAACACAACATTTGGCCACAAATATTAACAACACAACCTGGATATTATTTTCTATTTAAACTGCTTGTCGTCATATTAACGTTTAAAACTTCGACTCTGTTTTATTAAAACAAAACGTTTGGTGAGAATAATCCATTCTGACAATTCTACTGCTAAACGATGGATCTTCATATCAAGACCTTGTATTAGTTGCAATCTTGAGGCATTTTGAGTCGTTTTCCAATCAAACTTTTCACTCGTTTTGCTTTAAACAAAGACTTATTATTAGATAGCCAGGCTTTCCGTCTTAAAATTTGAGCATTCTCAAAGGTTACCGGTCAGATACCAGCATTACGGACAGCTCATGACTGAAAATTTTCTTTTTTTGATAATTTTTGTCTTAAAAAAATTGATAAATTATATATTATCTCA
The DNA here is from genome assembly GCA_030142905.1 of Heliopora coerulea. NCBI lineage: Eukaryota > Metazoa > Cnidaria > Anthozoa > Scleralcyonacea > Helioporidae > Heliopora > Heliopora coerulea. Next base: position 76,999 of record JASJOG010000137.1, on the reverse strand, counting down.
AAGTATTCATCCGGAGGTACAACACTTTGGTGACGAGGATGAAACGAATTACGAAACCGACGAAATAAACAAAGAAAACATGAACCAGTTCAGGGCCGGGGGATAATTTACTTGATATTACCGAAAATTTTTAACTTAAAAAATTGGTACATTCATAATCTTAGTTAGTAAGGGAGGATGCAGTTGTTTGTTTTTGTGTTTATTTGTGGCTTTGATTTTTTCTTCTCTTTTCTCTTTTTCTCTCTGTTTATTTCTTTAATGCATAAATATGTGTTGACATACGGCACTAATCAGAATTTGGCCTTAAAGTACATATGCGAAAATTTTCTGATTTCTTTTTCCTAAAAATTAGTCCCGTTTCCAGGATTTAGACCCCGTTCACACGATACCGGTACGAAACTGCACCGGTATCAAAATATCACGGTACGAACCTGTTCACACGATACCGGTAGAGGTACAGTTTCATTACGGTTTCACATTACGGTTTCAAATCGTTACGGTTAGCATTACGATTTCATGCTTTTTCATACCGGTACCGTGTGAACGCAAGGCCTAACCGTAATAATTTCGTTGCGGTTTCATTTCGTACCGGTTTCGTGTGAACGGGTTTTAAATGATATACAACTTGCTTTTAGCGGATAAATACCCCCACAGATATTTTACTCCAAAACAAAGAAAACAGCATTTTTGAAAACACGGCTGGCAGTCTGAAACCCTGAGTCCTAATTATGGTCATGACGTCACATTGGGAACGGAAGCGTATTACACGTCTATTAATATTTGCAGTGTTTTTGTCTCCTCAACAGTGAACAACAATAACAAAATGCCTTGACGCTGCATTATTTTTTGGTGTTCGACCACAAACAAATGGTATATTACTTTATGTACCTTTCGTGAATCATTGAAGGCCAGAAGTGAAAGCAATAGGGCAACAATCGGTAGACTTCCTCGAACACAAACGCACTAAGTAGGAGCAAACAAGCATATCATGCCTGTGCTAGAAGCTTTTTAAGCCAGGTAATTTTAGGCAAAGATTTTATTTGTTGAGAAAAAAAATACCTAATCTTGCTTGTTTATAAAGAGGACTATAAAGGATTGACCATTACCCATCATATACATTGATATTGAGAGGCTACTAGGAAGTGGCATAAAAGAGTGTCATCCGACGCAAAGTACGAAATCAACAACCTCGCGCGTGTTAATAAATCAATACTTAACATTCGTCGATTTGATTAAGCACTCGCTTACTTTGAGTTAAAAAATTGCTTGATTAGACAAGAAGCGACAACGTTTTACACATTCTCTAACCTATTCTATGGTTATTTTGTTCGTCTCAATTCCTTGCTACTTCTGTCCCTAGTCACTAAAAGAAGACGAATTTCGCTATGTCGCAAACTGATACCTCCAGTAAAACTTGGGTGAGCATTATATTTCGTCTGATAAGTTTGTTTGTGTGTAAAATACAGCCAAGTGGACGAAACCTTCGCTTAGTTCGTTACGATGGACGAACTAAAGTGAATGATTCGACTGGATAGATAATCTGTCTGTGTGTATAAATACAGGCACAGACAAATTGTATAGCAGACATGTAAAAAGTCAATGCCTTGATACAGTCTCATAAATACTACAGCAGTCAGACGACTTACAAAATGAACTACCGGTGTGTCTCAGTTCGTCCCCTATTTATACAAGACGCATTAAAGGATTTGGAGAAAGAAAACTGACATCTTAGAATGAAATTGTCAAAGAGAAATGACACAATTACTCGTTGCGTGACATGAAAGCGCCATGAAACTACCACCGCCATGACTCTTCTCCGGTGTCAACAACACTTGCAAGACTGAAGCCGTATAAGCACAGTAACAGACCTTTTTTTTTTCGCTGAATCATTTTTATGAGCACTTCAACGTGTTTTCTCGTTTCAAACGTTGCTTCGGCAAATCCGTTCACCGTAAGCAATGTGTTCATCGTCAAAAGACAGTACCGTCTCTGCGCAACATGGTCCTCCGGTTGGTGAGTATTGGTTCTGCACTTCCTTGACCTCCAGTTCGTCGGTTAAGCAAATATTCGGATGAAACTACGTTGAAATTCCAGATGGATCAGAAACAGGGGAAGACATCCTCGGAAACACTAAAAAACAAACGTCTCAGCAGAGCCTTCGAATCTCCCAACAACAAGGGTTCAAAAAGGAACTCAACCCGGAAGGAAAATTCGTTCCCGATTTGACATAATCAGCGTTACTAGTCGTTAAACTCTTTTTCACGGCCATGTTTAAAAATATTGATGTAAATGCTAGGGGCGGATCTAGGATTATACGGAAGTTGGGGTTCGCCAGACCAGGTGTGGTTCCAAGTTTTTGAGAAGGGGGGGGTGGTTAACCAGGTCATTGGTGGTTCTAGGTTTTTTTAAAGGGGTCGGCAGCTCCTTTATCACTTAAATGGGATGCACAGTTAAAGAAAATAGATGCATATAAAGTTTATTATGTAAATATAAGGACTGTGGGGAGGAATTCCCACATTGATTGATGTCTCAAATGGGGGAGGGGTGTTAAACCCCCTGAACCCTCCCCATGGATCCACCACTGAATGCAAAGATATCTTTGGAACTATTCATACGTTAACCGAAAGTTATATATCGTTTGAATCCTCTCAACGTGATCAATTTTTTTGGGAAAAAAATATGCATATTTCCGCATATTTCACTTTAATGATTTAACGTCATGTAACACCGCTGAACAAACGGCTGGGGTGTATACAAATGGAAAATGACATTTAAGAATGTATCATGCACCACTGCAACTTGAACTCAATGATTACCGCGACTGATACGACAGCAAAAATGACCAGAATAAGAGAAGATAACTTTCGATAGCAACGTCGTCTTTGAAAAATCAGTTCTAAATATTTATACGCCTGCATTAAGCTGAATTTCTTTATTGAAAAGCAACTAAAATGCATGAAATATCAATGATGGTTGTTTAATTACACCGTCAGCCCTCATATTCGAATAGTTCATTCAGAACCGGATATTAGAAAAACTTCTGTACCAAACTGAGCTTCTTTGGCGATCCTGATAGCGACTGTACAATCGTTACCATTAACTGAACAGAAACAAAAAATAGCAATGGCAATTTACAATTGAATCGGGTGGGAGTTTCCATAATGCTTTGCTAATGTTTGTAAATTCTAGTTTGCTAAAGCCTGGTTTTCACGAGCGACACAAGCATAAGGACAAGATCAATACGAAAACAAAGCATGATATCTCCTTTGGGACTTGCGAAGATAAAACAACAAGAATTTTTCTTTGTTTCTACTTTTGTTTGGCTCTTAGTTTATGCTTGGATTACGATCTGATGCTTATGCTTTCGACAATTCTTATGTCCCAGGCTTGACTTCTTTCCTTTGTTTTACCCTTTGTAGTGTCTTTACGCTTATGCTTGGGCTCACTTATAAACCAGGCTTAAGTCTCTGCCTTTGTTTTACGACCATGTCAGCAGGAGATCTTGGGTATTTATGCAAATCATTATTGGCAGTTTTGGAACTCACAGCAACTGCTGTATACACCATTTTTGAAACCATACATCTAGCCGTCCGGCTTAATTTTGCTTCATGTCAAATTACATTTTGTTAAGATTATCAAACACTAGTATTACTGAAATTTAACAGCTTATATTTGTTATTTATTTAAAAGGAAAGCAAGGGTTTATTTGACTTACGATAAATTTCTAGAGTAATAGTATGTATTGCACTAAGCGACAACCCAAAACCTTTCATATATAACATGCATTGTGTCTGAAGTGTTCGTCTGGCAAGTAATAATAACATCACATTATTAAAATATCGTAGCTGTCGCATGGGTAACACAAACGTTGGAACCCGCACATTAATTCGCCATCTGAGTTGCGGTAGCGCTATATTACGACGTCCCACCGGCAGTCAGAAGCCCGCGGGTTCGATCCTTGTCTGGGGCTCAAAAATCGTTTTCCAAAAGTTTGAGTGGGACCAACGTCAACATATAGTCCTTGATATCACATGGCTCCCACATGCACTTTTACCACTGAATTGACATCTACTTTATGGATTTTGGATAATATTGATTTTGATATCCCGTGGTCCTTTTTATTGCAGTCATCTTATTTGCCCTGACAACGTGTCCACCTGCATTGCCATAATCATTTAGATGCGGGAAGAAGGTACCGTGGCTCTCCACGCGTACACTCATGCATTAGACATTTACACATGTGTTACACTGATTCACTTTCGATTACATATTAGAAGTGATCGGCTTCACTTTAAAATGATTCACAAACGCTGACCAGAGTTGATACTATAGTTTCAATTAAATAGCCTTTGGCCCTTGTGGTCGGCTGTCGGCTCCTCGTAGTCGCCCGATGCCCTTTATGGAAATTCCTAGCTAGACCATTGTCCACCTGAGCAAATAATATAATCTTTCATTTGGATCATCATATTGCTCATCCTAAATTTTTCACTTTCTTGTAACCCTGTGTGAAAGTACGTCTCTAAATGATTTTTTATTTTGTTTTAGCTCGGTTTTTCCCAGATTAAATGCTTTTAATATTTTAATAGTTTATCTGTTTCAACCTGGCACCAGATATAATGACATAGACCCTCAGGCTTCATGGGAGTAAAAAATTGATTAGACATGCCTTAACAATTAAAGGAATGAAAATTTAACATTTAAAGGGACATAATTCAGCCAACGCGTATAGAACACTGAACGTCCACAGTCATCAATGCATACAAAAACACCTGCCAGTGTCATTACGGGATGCTAGACTAAGCAGGTATTATTAGTATAAAAATTGTAGACGAAAGTGCACTTCAAGATATATAGCACTATTCTACTCGAACATTTATGAAAAGATCGTGATTTTATGGAACTAGTAATTTAAAAGAAACAAAACCCAGAACTTCATATTTATGAGCATCGTTGCTTTGTTTGCAAAAAGGTTTTCTGTCTGCATTGTAATTGGACGGTTTAATGATGTTATGTTTATTAAATCAATCCAGAATTGTCTGACGCGTTCGCTTTGCGTAATTTAGAATAATTAAAAATCGTTGGCGATTCTTCGTGGACAGCACGTATTTTTCATAAGATTCTACCATGCATACAGTTGTAACGTAAAGTTATTAACCTCTCTTTATTTTAAAGGTGTTTGGTTATGAAGAATTTGGGAGTCTGTCATTTAGTCTTCATCTCTGTTTTGATGAGATTAGCATCAGCGTCAAGGTAAGAAACTAGAAGAGAATTCAGTACAGAGACACGTTGTTCTTTCGTCGAGCTTACATCGTCAACTTATGCAACTAAAACAAGGATAGTTTTCGCTGATCAAACAGGCCAGTGCAGTAGAAAACTAAATGTACATTATTTCTCATGCTCTATTAGAACCTTTTAAGACTTTTGTTTAAATTATGGTCATGTACAGTTGCAATGGATGTAAAGGAGATTTAACATTGATCAAGTGGTTTAATCGAAAGTTCTAGGTAAAAGTACTAAAGATAATAGGATTGTGTATTACTCTTTATGTGTGGTACTTGAAATGCCATAGTCATGGAGACAACATTTACTACGTTGAATGTATCTGAAAGCTAGTAAAAACGTTATTTCCTACAAGTAATTAAGGAAGCACGTTGGGAACGGAAAATTTAGAAAGAACGACATACACATGCATATACGGTAACGGCTTTACTAGCCATTTACTGCACTCTGGGTCCCTCAATCATAATTCTCTTTAGACTATGGTAGGTATTCCATACATCGAAAACATGAAATGATCCATCAATCAATATAGTTTTTATTATTTTACTGGTTTTGTTATTATCATATAATTTCTTAGCAGAAATCTTTTGATCTAATACATAATTTTTGTGTTGACTCCAGAACTGTGGAAGCGTCTGGGCGTCGTTAGCCCAATCAATATTGGCCCATTTACGCTTAATATTCTGCTTCGATCAAATTTACCGACCATTATCTTCTTACATGGTCAACACAATCGTCAGGTTTTCCTGACAAACCATTGCAAAATTATTAGAGTAGCATGCAGTCCATACGCCATTTTCCGAACCGCCTCTCAACCTCAGCACATTTTCTTGACATTTGTTTTATGGCCAGGGAGTAATTTGCCTTGTGTTAGTGAGCATGGATGAAAGATTCGATCTCGCTGGGTAAGTGCGCATGATCGCCTGTTAACACGCTCGTACGCAACTGATATTTCTTCTTAATTGCTGTCCTGTTCGTCTATATATCACATACGTACTTGCTGGCGCTCATCACGGAACACCATACAGGGCACCAAAACGTAACTTCACTAGTGACGTTAGCTTTACCTAACTTTACCTGTTCTCACGCAAAATATGTGACATTGATTGACAAACGCTTTAAAATAAAATTTTTACGACGTTTCAGCTTCTTAATTTCTTATAGGGAACATTAAGCAACCTTGACCGACGACTGCGATAAATACGCAATTTACATTTTAGCATTTGTAAGAAACTCCGTATAGTAGACATCATATTTGGTACTTCATCTATGGCTTTCGGCCTTCACGTAGCTTCAAAGCTTCGAAATAGATTCTGTTGAATGAGCTCACAGCAAATTCCGCTAACACCATTTGTCACTAAATGCAGTGAACCTTAAGTTTGAGACGTCAACGTCGTGCATGAGTATATCAAAATGCTTTGAATATTCTTGAAAACATGAATAAGACGGTCGCTGGAATTGCTCTTGGAACCAAACAAATACTCGTTCTTATTGCTTAGCTTTGAACTAAAGATTCTATTTTATGAAGATTAGACATCACCAATTACGTTAACGTTTTGTTTGCATTTTAATCACAAATTCGAACTTGAGAGAAAACATTAACGGAGGTGATGACGTCTTCGTTTAAATAAAGGCTACATACATAAATGTGTTTGTTATATAGCTGGAGTTTCGCTGGAGATAACACTAACTGCTATGGGTTGAATTGTAGTCACGTGGCATTATCTAAATCTAAATGTATCCCGCGCGGGATACCATTTTAAAATTGTTGCTCGAGCGGTTTACAACAGCACGTGAACACAGTACAGCGTTAGCACGTGATTAAAGGGTGTCACATGTATTCCGGCGATAAATAGTACAAAGTACAGTAGCAGACAAATGTTTGTTTCATACGAAGACACAATTTTTCTAATCTTCCTACTATGAAATACGGGATCTTATGGAAAGAGAACATTCAGCAAATGCATAAAAGGCTACAAAAATTTTTATAACACTTTTTGTATGGAGGTTTCGGCACAAGAATCGCCAGCGAAAAACCTTGAGAAACTATCGAGGTCGGAGTTGACTCGTTTTCTTTTTTTCTTGTCTCTGTCGCTATGTAATAAAACACTCAATGTCTTGTCCCTCTAGAAACAGAGAGTTTTGTTTTCCTTCATGACCAGACATTAAGTGTACGATCTACACCTGACTCAATGAGGTTGTCGCCAGGAAATCAAAAATAATTAAGGCAGGAGTGAAAAGTGTGTTTAGATGTGGTAGTTTAAATTCCAGTTCTTTGGAATCCCTCGGGAAGAATACTAGGACATCAGGCGGGACATTTTGTCCACAAAAAATTTGTAGATATTAACTAAAATCAGCTTAATGATTTTCCTGCCAAAACTTACCGGTCCATTTTTTTTGTATTTTTTTTTGCGCCCATTTCAAGATGGCGGATACTTACCGTGACAGCCTGAGAACTATTCGCGCTCGCGTTATGGTATAATTCAACATGTCCTCTCACCTAAGATTCTAGTTAGGATTACGGTTAGGGTTAGGATTAAGGTTAGGATTAAGATTAGGATTAACATTATGGTTATTTAATCCTAACTCTAATCCTAACCCAAACCCTAACCCAAACTCTAACCTGAATCTTAGGTGAGAGGACATGTTGAATTGTAATATAACGCGAGTGCGAATAGTTCTCACGCTCCCACGGTAGGGATCCGCCATCTTGAAGTGGGGGAAAAGAAAAAATTCGCCCGGTCCGGAATCGAAAGCGTATTGGACTTTCAGCAACCAATAAGTGTACGTAATTTTGCGTACGGACTGCAAAATGAGCAGTCATATAATAGATATAGTATATTGACCACTTCAGTGTCAAACATTAAACCTTGACCAAAACAATGCAAACTTTGTTTAGAAGCAAAGCTAATGATCATGAAAAGAGATACCTCAACAGTACTCAACAAAAGATGCCAACTCCTTGTTTTCAAAATGTCACAATAAGAAAATTAAGACTTACACAACTGATAATGTATTTATACCTTAACTCAATGACTTTTTTCAAAGTCTCCAACGTTTAATTGATGCGGAATATGGGCATTGTACTTGTAATCGTAAACCTTTCCTTAATTTGTTGATTGATTTATATTCCCTTGTGTCCTGGTTCAAAAAAAAACAAACAAAAAACATGCGCACAATAGCTCTCTTGGTATACCTTTTTGTCCCGTCATATCGATTAACAATACTAACATGTAAGTTATTGAAGCGCTTTCTAAGGGACATTATTGTATTTCAAAATAAATCAAACATTTTTTACAAATAATCAATAACCGCTTCCGAATCACACTTAAACGCATAACTGACATGAGAGTCACAGAGTTTGTAAAGTAGTATAGGTGGTTTGCAAATGACATAATAGTGGCTATGTTGGTGGAACTTTAACAGAAGAATCCAACCAGACGTTCCAACCAGACGTTCCCACCACGTTCACCATACTTGACGTCACTTGACATTAAGTTGTGGGGTTATCTGCACTACAAAGTTTGTGGTAGAAAATCTGCAACATTCGCAAACAGCTGAGGGAAGTAGTTGAGGAGATGTGTGAAACTATTCCATCATGCCAGTCAGTAGAAGTCTGCAAATCACTTAGCCAACGATTTTAATAATACATGGATGCAAACGATGAACCATATACTGAATATTTTTAACTACAGTGGAGTAAATGTCATGGTATTATAAAATGCATATCCGTCTTTAGGAATACTTTGTATACGAATATGTATTGAGGAATGTTGTTTTTTCAACTAATTTTTATGATTCTGATCGTTTTAGAATGAGAATTCTTACAAACAAAATAGATAACCTTCTCCACAAGAGTCGCTATGATGTGCGTTTGAGGCCCAATATGACAGGTATAATGTGAATATTTACAAGCCATTGTGTTTATGATCTATATACCATCTATTGATGTAAATAATTATTTATATTTTTGTTATGAATTAAGAAATGAACTTTTAATGTTGTTCTTGATGATTTTCTTTTTAAAAACTATAATAACACAAAAATATACGTAAATACATTCATACAAATATATACATACATGCATACCATACATACATGCACACGTACATACACATACATACATAAATACAGGCGCGGATACAGGATTTTTCGAACGTCGGTCAGACCGTGACCAGTCGGCGCCCCCCGGAAAATTATAGCAACCCCCCGGAAAATTAAGAAAGCGCAGTTACAATGCGTTAATATGGTATGTTAGCTGCGCAACAGTTGACTGTTTCGCCCAATATCAGGGCTCATCAGCATGCCTAGGAATTACAACTAATAGATAGTTATATACCAATTCCGACATGGACAGCCTCTGAAAGAAGCCGAGAAAGTGAGCCATCTGGTTTTAAGGCGCCAGAAACCCGCCTTCACACCCTACAATTGCAGGGAGTTTGGTTAGATATGGGAGACGTTTTGGAACATTTCGAGGACATGGAATTGCTCAATTTCCCATGTCATTCCAGCCTTGATCTAACCCTTTACCCCCCTCCCACTCAGTAACAAAAAAATAAACCCTCTGACCTTGGTAATTGCCTTGGTCTAATATCCCCAGAATCTGGATAGTGAGTGGATATATTATCCCCGATAACAGAAGACAAACCCAAAATGCACAAAAAGGAGGACCATGTGTTATCTTGGCAATTAATGATGGCTTCCTTTTTAACTAGTTCCTCAGTCTCAAAACCAGAGTCTAGACATGCAGCTGAGACAGACAAAGGCAAAAGATTAACAAAATTGAGGTCAGGATGCTTGCTTGCAGCTGCTTCAAATAATGGATGGTGTGCATAAAACTGAGGATTGAGAAAAAGCTCAATAGAAGTCAAAATACGTAAAGTACTCACAACACTGTTGTCCCCAACCAAAAGTATTGACACTGAGCTGTAAAGGCAATTTCCTGTCGCCTGAGATCTATAACAAATGCTTATTCAACTTAATTCCGGTGTCATGTGAAATATCACATTGAAAGAAATATTGAAAATTTGAAATTACTATTTCAAGGTCATGGCTTGTCTCGTATTTGCCATTAGACACATTACACATAAATATGAATAAAATCAATGACTAGCGCATAGAAGACAATATATTCAAATTGCTCGAATTTTTAAAATATGCGTGATGTGATGTCACGATGCCATCGAATCACTGTCCAACTCAAACCAAAACAGTGAATATCATGCAATATTTATGTACCTGATTGCCGTTAAAGTGACTCCAGGGGTCTTCATACTGCTCGCCGTGCTCGGTATAAAGAATTCAGCCCCGATGTGGTGATGAAGCTGATTCTTCATCAAACGAGAAGTAAGCTCAGCCGAAGAACACTTCGGTCTTGAACTTAGTTTCTCACTTAAAATTTTCGCCTGATCTGATAGGTATCCGACGTCGTTGCTCTGAAGAGCAATTTGCACAGCTTCGAAAAGGTTTTCCATTGCCTTTTGGATAAAGACGTTTGAATTTCCAAGTATTTCGATATACGAACACAAAGAAAGAACAATATACTCAAAGTCAACCGCTCACGTTGTCGGCGAAAGATGAGTCATGACCGGGGCAAGAAAATAAACCAATAAAATGCTATGTAAGGTTGGCGTCTTATTACTTTGACCAATAGAGAAATGCGTCTTAAAGGCAAAATCATGTAGGCTAAGCCGCCTGATGTGGCAAAATACCCCAAATTTGGGCACAAACCGGTCAGAATCCATGGTAAGCTCACATCGAGCCAATCACAGGCATTAGATTTGCAGGGTAAGGCCCGCCAAACCGGTCAAAACACTTTGCATCCCATGGTAACCTCACATCTAGCCAATCACATGCATTAGAATTATAGGGTAAAGCCCGCCAAACCGGTCATAAAGACCGCTGAAATGCTGCATGATGATTGCACTGCTGCCACTGCATAAAATGGGTTATAATAAAAACTGGAATCGACAACCGTAGGGAAGTCAGGTTTAAGTACGCAACTGACCGCATAATATGATTTAACTGGATTGATATCCTAAATTTATCAGGTTTCGAAAACATACGTGCAGCAGTTGACCGGTTTGACCTACGCTAAATCCGCGCCTGCATAAATACATACATACATATTTAAATGTATGCTTATATACATACATAATTACGAAGAATATAAGTGCCGTAAATCAACTTATTAAAACGGGAAAAATTAAACTCTGGGTGAATAATCAAGTTTGAAAAAGTAAAAATTGCGAGAAGGCTAATTTGAGATAAAGTTCGACAGCTATTCTTGTGGAAGGAACTGCGCCATTAGAACGCGTATAGCATCTAGAAAGCCTCAGTGTTATATATCACTGTTTCTAGTTTGCCAGTCTGTGTTCAACTAGTTGGTATAATTTCAACATAGCACTACTTTTCATCTGAGCTCAAAAATTATCATGTACCTTTTAGTTGGCAATGAAATTAATAGCGATCGACGTAGCGCTAAGTTGCGTACTAAGCAATGTCCGCTTCCAAAGCAAACTTAACATGTGACGGTATGACATTCAGGAGGAATTGTAACGGACTTTGCGATGTTTTTGAGTTCTTTCTCCATATTCATACAACAAAAATTTTCCACAACATTCCAGTTTGGACACACACCCCCGATTTTGGTGCACAAAGAAAATTGCCTTTCTATCCGTTCTCTACTCCTCTGGTGGCGCTCAAAACACTTGTAAGGGATGTAGGACACGCTACAAAGTAAGCAAGTGCGTGTTTTTAACAACAACAACGATCACCATATTCAAAACATTCCTGGAATTGTTAGGAAACGGCATTAGAATTTTATTGTACATTTGGTTCTTTGTTTCTTCAACACAAAGTGTTTAACGAAATGGATACTTTCAATTGTTTCATGTGTATGTTTTGTTTGTTTTACAACTTTATTCGGAGAAAACATACTGAATACAAAAAAAAAATACAAAACAAAATAAATGTTCAATGCAACGGAAAATAAGTCCCAAAAAGGCAGGGCACGAACGGAACAGAAAGTCCCATGCAAGGTGACAGCCAAACTAAATACATTAAAGTAGTAATAAAAATTTAAAGAAAAAAAAATTAAAAAAAACCAGCTAGTACTTATGGCAAGAACAACTAGGTAGCAATGTCCAGGTGCATACTAAATCCATTTCAAAAACTGGATCTAATGAAAGAAAATACTTATAGAAAAGTCTTAAAAGAGCGAGCTGAAGTAAAACTATTTGGAGATAATTCTTCGCAGATGCGATTCCAGAGTATGACTGCCTGATTAAAATAAGAAGCCTGAAAGGTGGTGGTTTTAAACATTGGGACCTTTAGGTAGTCCGATGAAGATAAGCGAGTACGGCCATGAGAAATCAATGAAGCATAATTATGGTATTACAATCCGTGAACCCGTACATAGACTTGTAGAAGAACACGAGATCGCTCATTTCTCTGTCGTAGGCCAAGGGAAGTAGATTCAGTTTAATTAATCTGTCCTTATAGCTGGTTTCCCCTTCGTCTGCACATCAATATCCATCTTGTCGCTCTCCACTGCACAGTTTATAACTTTCGCTTGGAGCCAAATTCATGCGGGGACCATAATTCACGACCGTAGGTTAGGCGCGATTTGACCAATGATAGGAAAAGAGTTCGCCTAGCTCCTGTCAAAGTGGACAGGCTCGTTCAAGCGAACCAAGCATTTTATTCGCCTTGGAAATAATAATGTCAATAGGTGTACTCCAGGACAACTTGCTTGTTATCGTTATATCGAGGTCTTTCTCGTTGAGTGGGGTTCAAATAGTAATCAAACATTAAAGCTTTTTTCTGTGCGAAAGTTAATACTTTGCATTTGGAATTGTTGAAGCAAATGTTATTAATGTTACGCCAGTTATTAAGATTGGTTAAAGCCAATTGCATAATTTCACAATCTTGAGTTGATTTAATGGAACTGTAAAGTTTTGTGTCGTCGGCATATAAAGCTGATTTCATCGCAGGAGGAAGGACGTCTGGAAGATCGTTGATAAATATCACAAATAATAGTGGACCTAAAATACTCGCCTGAGGAACCCCTGAGGTGACGGGAGACCAGTCTGAAGCTGTACCTTTTATAACAACTCGTTGAAAACGTCCGTTTAGATTATCCTTAAACCACGAGTACAAATTTCCGGATATACCATAAGCCCTCAACTTATTCAACAGAATTCCATGATCCACCCTGTCAAATGCCTTGGCAAAATCCATATATATATATATCACATCTGTTTGTATATTGTTATCAAGATTCCGACCTATTTCGTGAACCTCAGGCAAAAGTTGAGTAATGCAAGATCGATTTTTAATACAATCATGTCGGAGGTCGCTTAAGAAATTACGAACAAAAGAATAAAAATGATCAAAAACTCAAGGTTCCATAACCTTGGACACGACAGGCAAAAGCGAAATCGGTCTATAATTATCTGCAGGTTCTATGCCATCTTTCTTATGTATAGGAGTAACATCAGCCTTTTTCCACCCGACGGGGATTACTCCAAAGTATAGGCTTTTATTAAGCAAGTCACAAAGACTCTTCATGATTTCGTAATTACATTCTTTCAAAAGCCGTGGAAAAATTCCACCGGGGCCGCCTTAGTCACATCCAAGTTCTGTAGACAACTAGCCACCTCCATAGGATTTATAATTATATTTGAAATTAGATTGATATTTCTCAATGAGGAGCAAACACTCGTTTAATTTGAAATACTTCTCAGTCGAAAGACAGAGGAAAAATACAGTAGAACCTCGCTAACTCGAGCTCGGTTAACTCGAAACAAATCAGACTTTTCTTTCGGAGTTTTAGCAGTGATTCCGGCATAAGTAATTACACTTGGAATTGAGCGGGGTGTAAGATAGCCTTATGAAAACTTCAGAACTATTCCGGGTTGTCAGAAAATGACGATCTGATTTTAGTAAAGTATTCTTGACGCTTGTACTTTATAAGTCTCTTAATGTTTTGGCTTAATTGACGGAGTTTCACTTTCCTCGTTTCAGTTTTATTGAGTCGATATTTCTTCAAAGCTGAATACTTTTTGATTTTATGCGCATGTTCTCAAGCTATTTTACTCACAAAAACTTTCTGAGTCCCTGACGGGAATCGAACCCGTAACCTTCCGACCGCCGGTGAGATGCTCTAACCATTGAGTTACATTGACTCAGATGGTGAGCAAAGGTTACATTTATGTACTGGTTCTTAATGACGGTAGACATATGTACTGCCAGCCGGCAAGTCTCACTATGTCACCTATAGAAGTGATATTCGATTTTACGGCGATAAGAACACCACCTCCGACTATGTCTTGTCTGTCGCGACGGAATATATCATAACCAGGAAGCAATTCACTGCTAAGTACGTAGTTGTTAAGCCAAGCTTCACAGATGCATACAATATCATAATCAACGCTATAGACCATGTCTTGCAGTAATGCGTACTTACACACTCTGGTTGAAGATTCTTTACTGTGTCGAACAAAAGCCTTCAAGCTCCTGGCATTCAAATAGACAACCTTTAAATTATCTTGGCTTAACGTTGTAGTAGATGAGCCAGGGTTCGATGAGACATCGCCAGAAAGTAATACAACATTCGTAGCCAAAAATAGTTTGGTCGTTTGAAGAATTACTGCCCCAGATGGTACTCTTCTGTGACGAAGACAACGGGTTGAGTCTTTCGAGACGAAAGACCTCAGAAGTGAACTTTGAGATGGAATATCAAGCGAACTGATATTAGATGCCACAAACAAAATCTCCAGAAGAGTTTCTATGGTTAGTTTGAGTTCCAAATGAGTCATAAGATCTCCCACTTAGTATAAATATGAAGAAGAAAATAATCAAATGTCTGGAGCTCAAAAACGCATGGCCGGCCATACAGAGAGCGTTTTATCTAGTTTATAATAAACAAACAACTACATGTCAAGTTATAATATAGTAGGTTTAAAAAACAAAACAACAGTTTTATTGTGTTAGTGGCCATTTAACATAACATTATACTCACGAACCTTTTGGAAGCAATTAATCATATAGTAAAGGAATATCATGAATGTTATGTTAATGAGTTATTTCGTTCAGGTGGGCCGGTTGAAGTGACGGCTTGGCTGAAAATTTTATCAATCGATTCCATTGACACCGTCAACATGGTAAGTTTTAGTTCCTCTTCTAAACCTTAAGCTGATTTTATCCACTAAATGTGATGAGGTGTCCCCATGCAAATCATATAACATTATGTTAGAAGGTACCCGACGATAACTTCACTGGCCCCCTAGATGTTATGCTATGAATCAACTAATACTTCTTTTCCAAGCGATACGACAATAAACTCTCAAGGGGAGGCACATATCATTCCAAAAATAAGGGACAATAAGGAATACACTGGAAAATATGAGGGAGTTATGAAAATTTTCAGCAAACTTTTCATATTTTGCAACAAAATGATTCTAATTGATTACGGGAACCACTGAGTATTCGGAGAAAATACAAGACAATGGTAACTGCAAAAGTTGTCGAAACGTAGATAATACTCGATAAAAATGTGTCGAAATTATTCGGAGTTACTATTGTTTTGTATTTTATTCTAATTGTAAGTTGCAATTCCAAAAAATTTTCGTTTCCCTCCTAAAAACATGTTTGTGTCCATGCCATGAATGAGTCAATCCATTATCTTTAGAACCAAAGGATAAAGGAATAATTACTTTTTGAATTTTAGAAAACTTTTTGTCGGTAAGAAAGACCACTCAACCACAGTCTGACATGGTCAACCTTGAACGCCCAGTGTCCAACATAACCGACACCTAGCACAAATGGGAGAACAAAGCGTGAACAAAGAAAAAACAAAGAACAAAGGGTTGAGCACATACATTGTACCTTAACCCTTTCCGGTTATACTTGTTAAGGGGAGACCTCTCGGACAGGAAAGGGTTGAAGAAAACTCTGATTGCTAAAATAAATTACCCTGGCTACTATGTGATGTTATATGAAATTGAAGTTGGAGACACCCATGTAATTCGCTGTCCAAGTCTGAAAATCGCAAGAAATTTTTTACGAATTAAGAAAGGACTGAGCATTGTTTTGAATTTTTTCGAGCAAATTTTATATTTATCCAGGCGGATCCAAAACAAGCCAAAAAAATTCGCAGTTCTAAATTAATCTGGAAATTCCTCATGCCCAATGTTAGCAGAAAGAGACTCCTTTTAAAGCCATGTTTCTAACAACCATTTTGGCCGAACTTTATTTGAAATTGCCAGTATAGTCTAACAGCTATTCCACCACAGTAACGAGCTCTCTTTATCTTTTCAATCGGGAAAAAGAAAATTTAATGTGAAAAGCCAGAGAATGAAAAATCCACAAAGGTGATGGACAAACAAAATTTTGGTTGGGGTTAGGAAATTTCAGGCCTATCGGCAGCAACAGTGACAATAACTCAAATCCCAGTTGCTTATGCAAACGATTTTAAGTCCCAGTCAAAGCGGCTCGATAAAAATTGGAGCAAAATCGAAGTCTAAAAAGACAAAAGATTCGAAAGGATCAAGAAACAAAAATTGAAACAGTGATATTTTAACTTTATTTCATCATGAGATAAAGTCGTCGTTAAGTATAATGTTTGTTAAGTCCCTTTAGAAGTTAATATTAATATTCTTACTTGCATAATTAGGCATAGCAGTGATAATCTAGAGAACAGAATCCTATTTATTCTTACAAAGTTTATGAATATAGTGCGTTGTATTCAGTGTTTCATTGTTCTTGTCATCAGATATGAGACGCAATCCTTTTAGTCATATTGTTTGGGAATCTGTCATTTGGAGACTGAGTTTGTCCGCCGGAGTGTAAACGTGTAGTGTGAACGAGTTAAGAAATAAGATAGAAAAAAGATAGATACACAGTCCCTTCGATTGCGCTGTAAGTAATATGACTATGAGAACCACAGCAGAACTCACGAAGGTTCTGCGACAGATCATTACTTTGAAATGAAGTCGAGATATCACTGTTTCAACTTTTTCATTATTCATAAACAGTATAACTAACTTGAATTTTGAATTTTCAATGACTCTACTTTTCCGAATTTTTATTTTATACCTTTTACAGATGTTAGATGACCATGATTTCAAATCGTAGCAAAAATTACATTTGAAAAAATTAGCACACAGGAAATAACACTCATTTGAATATCAAAGTATTTTTTATTGTGTAGGACTTTTCATTAGACGTGTTTTTCATGCAGCAGTGGACAGACGAACGGCTGGATCATGGCGAAAATAGTACTGTGACTATCAACAGCAAGGTTCTTGATCAAATTTGGTTACCGGATACATACTTTGTGAATGCTAAAGATAGCTCATTTCATTATGTCACAAATGAAAATAGAGTGTTGCTGCTTGGTCCAAAAGGACGTGTTAATTATCGAATCAGGTAAGGTTTAGGTCAAGCTTTTTGCATGGTTGTGGAGAAGCAGGGACCAAGTTTTACTGCAAGTTGTTCGCAAAGATACATTATAAAGAGACTGGTATTCCTTTCTGGGAAGGAGAATACTGTATAGGATTCCATTCACGATAGTGAAAAATTTTAGTAAGCAAGATTCTGCTGTGGATGAGGTTCAAATAGCTGTTCTATTTCAAAACTAAATGAGTCAGTTGAGATACAGTCTCCCTTTCTTAAAATCTTATCAAAAGACCCCTGTTCCCTGGTAGTTCAGTTGTTGTGGAGGTCGTGACTATTGGATGAATTAGTGTTAAAATACACCCCAAGTTTCTAATTCCTGAACATGATGAAGCGTGCTGTCTTCTGCGTTCACAATGCCCGCATCTGGTAGCTAAATTTGAAGAGAATGTTGCTCTTTTCTCAGGATAAGCATAAAAGCCGTTTGTCAGATGGATTTAAGACTCTTTCCCATGGATAAACAGATGTGTCCCTTATTCTTAGAGAGTTGTAAGTATTTATTAAATTATTTTGACTGCAAGAATATCCATAAACGCAGCACTTGGAAGTATGTTAAACCACATGTGCCAAAGTGCGGCCTGTAAGCCAATTTTTATTGCGGCTGGCGACGTAATTTTCAAAACTCTATTAATGCGACCTGCAAAACGCCATATTGATTACAGCATACTTATGTCCGCCAAGCCACAATCTCCCAAAAAATTATATGCCACGTCACTACCCGTTCTTGTTTGTTCATCACTACCCTAATGTTCTTATATTCCACATGACTCGGTTTCCTTTGTTCTTTTGGGATGAATATATTCAATAGCCCGTGTCAGTTAACGGTCTAAAAGGCTGGTGGCATTTTCTGCCATTAAACAAAGAATCGGGACCATAAACAATGAATAAAAACAATGGTATAACAATGAATTCATATTCCCTCCTAATATTCCCCTCTGATGTTCCCCCAAATATTCGACAGTAATATTTCCCGCGCCACTCCTAATCTTCCTTCTAATTTAAAAAAAATAAGAACCAAATACATTTCAACAATATTCATTTTAGCAAATCTTACAAACACGTGTTAAACATCTCACATTATAAATATAACTGAGCAGTTGCTTATATTGAGAGCACATGACTTAGCTTGGGAAACGCTATCGTCTAAATTAAATTTCTTTGTTGCTGGCCATTCATGAAGCAGACCTCGCTTCTTTGTAAAACGTCTGAAACAGACTCTTCATCTTTTCAACTAACCCTTTGGAAGGTATAAAGAGAACTTATATACTTTTGACTCTAGAACTTATATACTCTGATGCTTATATACTCACTTATGACTTAGAACTTATATACTCTGTTCAGTGAAATTCAATTCGACACTAATTTTGTGCTCAAAAAATCTCGTTTGACTCACCACTCATGTTTACCAAATTCTAGCATATTAACCCAATCAAAATGATCACTTTGCAATTTAAATACACCTTTTCAAAACCCCACTACGAACATTCATATCTATATTGTATTATTTCAGCACTTTAGATACGGATTCAATCAGTCAATCAATCAAAGAGGCTTTAATCAAACTCACGACATTACAATACAATACAGTAGAAAAGAAAAAAAAGGGAAAAAAAAACGAAAAAAGAGTTTGATAAGGGGCTAGCAAACGGACACGAGGTCCCACCTATGCCAGCCCCATTCCGAAAGACCCTCAGAACATAAGCATCTCTTTGCAATTGTCTCTCAAATCAACCGCGTCCGTGTGGAATATAAGTTCCCCTCGTTGCCCAAAAATAACTTTATATATATATATATATATATATATATATATAATTCATTAAAAATTCATGAGGAAAATACAAAAAAAAATCATAACCATGTCGAGTCTTTATATGCGATAAAGACACATGTGACTTGATATGTGAAGAAGTAGTTAATTTTTCTCGACTTAGAAAACATAAATTTCCAAACGTTCTTCGCGAATTAGCGCATTAGGAGGTTCATTTTAGAAGACATCTAAAAAAACGCGCAGTACGTGCTTTATTGGATCTAAAATATTCACCTATCGCCCCATGTTATATTTCCCGATAAAGCATTCCGACTCAGTTTTTAAATATTACACACACACACACACACACACACACATATATATATATACGAGGGTCATCCAAAAAGTAACGCCTATTGTACAAGATCAGAGAAATTTTATTGTTTACATACACAAACTACATACGAAAATGACCGGAAATATGTCAGGAACACAACCCTATCCCTCAATATAGTCTCCTCTATTGTCCACAGCTGCTGTCCAGCGCTGTATCAGAGTCTCTATTCCTGCCTCGTAAAAGGAGGATGGTTGTGAGCGTAGCCAAGACCGAACAGCTGTCGTAACCTCTCCATCAGTCGAGAATCGCTGACCACGCAGTGCTTCCTTCATCTGTCCGAACAAATGGAAGTCTGATGGAGCCAAATCAGGGCTGTACGGTGGGTGGGGCAGCGTGGTCCACCCATGGCAGGTGATTTCCTGTCTGGTTTGCAAACTTGTGTGGGGACGGGCATTATCGTGCTGAAGGAGGACACCATCCATGTTGAGATTGGGTCGCCAACGCCGAAGTCTGTTTTTCAGTTTGTTTAGAGTCGCAATGTAGGCGTCAGAGTTTATGGTAGTGCCTTTGGGCATAAAGTCAACCAATATCACACCCTGATAATCCCAAAAGACTGTAGCCATCACCTTGCCAGCGGACGGCTGCGACTTGAATTTTTTCTTTCTTGGTGAGTAAGAATGTCGCCATTCCATCGACCTTCTTTTGCTTTCTGGCTCGTAATGATGAACCCAGGTTTCATCCTCAGTGACAATTCTTTTCAAAAATGTGTTATCATCACTATGAAGCCGCAGAAGCTCAGTGGATGCCTCAACTCGTTGCTCTTTCATGGCATCTGTCAGCTGCCGTGGAACCCACTTTGCACTGACCTTGCTGTAGCCCAATTTACTGACCAAATTGCCTGCACTACCTCTACTGATGTCTAGTGCCTCACTTATCTCAGTAATTGTAATCCTCCTGTTTTCTTTGATCAACTCTTCAGTGCTTTTCAAGTTCATGTCTGACACTGCATGAGTAGGCCTTCCACTTCTTGGCTGGTCAGTCAGCACAGCCTCACCTTTGGCTGTTTCACCACCTTTAATCCTGCTTGCCCATCTTCTTACATTGCTCACATCAAGAGTGTGATCCCCATACACATTTTTCAGTCTTTTGTGGACGGCTGCAGCATTTTCTCCCTCCAAAACCAAGAATTCTCTCACAGCTCTTTGTTTTTTACATATTTCAGCATGGGCGGCTATCTTGGAAATGGAATTCTGGGAATGGAGGGAGCACACAACTACAAATTCATGATCACAATGAAGTAAACTTATGGTTGAATATGTTTTTCAAATTTGAAACAAATCCGCTTAAACCTGGAGAAGTTATGGCTTAGCAGGCGTTACTTTTTGGATGACCCTCGTATATATATATATATATATAATAAGCAACGCCCACTTAATAAATTATAATTATGGCGGTTTCACACTTCTAGTCACCGAAAGAAGTCCCAGTATATATTATTATTATTATTATCATTATTATTACTATTATTATTATTATTATATATAAATATAAATAAATGGTAGAATTTTCAATTGACAACAGAGTGCTCAATACCACAGAGGTAGAGCGATGTTAATATTGTTAATGATAAGGCTTCGTGCTGCTACTCTGAGTTTCATGCTCTTCAGCGATCTTCAGGCCTGAAGACCGCTGAACAGCGTGAAACTCAGAGTAGCAGCACGAAGCCTTATATAAAAAGCCTTCCTTTCGCAACAGGTCCCGGTTGGGTCTTAAAATTCGAGGAATATGGGTACTCGATATTTCCTTCACCAATATTTGTAAACCTATAATAAAGCATTCGAAGGAAGGTGCTAATATATATATATGTATATATGATGTAGGCTTCTCCATCCTGCTCGTCAGCAGTACACTGATGAGGCCCAGTAGGCCGAAAATATTCCGTCTGTAGTTATATATATATATATATATATGTAGTTATATATATAACTACAGACGGAACCGTTTCGGCCTACTGGGCCTCATCAGTGTGACTGACGAGTGCTGATGAGCAGGATGGAGAAGCCTACATTATATAGGCAACTCAAATGTTCCACACTTGTGATACATCTAAGCCATGCCAGAGTGCTCTAACTAGAGACTAGTGAGCGTGCGCAAATTCACTAATTCGCTAAGGGTATGGCTTATCGACCAACGACAACTTCCAGCAGAAGGATATAATTTGCATTCTCCGTAACTTTCCAGGATGTTTAAATTAAAATATGGAAGAGGACAGGCAAACAACTTCTTACTGGTTCATTGATTAAAAAAACGCTTCGACTATTCAACCTTGATCCATTAAAACGGGTCCGTTTTAACAGATCAAGGCTGAATTTTGATATTTATTTTGATTTGGTTTAATAGATGGTTACAGCTCCAAAAAGCTAAAATACAAATGGGCAAATGACGATGGAAATACATTTTTAGCCAAAAAAATTCAAAAACTGCCTCAATTTACTCTCACTGCTATTACCCTTTCTTCAAAGACTAATAGCTACGTGGCAGGTAAGTTGTGCTTTTACTAACATGTTATGGATATTATTTTGAACCCATTTTATTGTACATGTGGATTTGTCCAATAAACAAAAATAATCAGATTACATTGACGCCCTGCGTCTTTGAAGATAGCGGATTGCCAAGCAAGCCATTTGGGTTCCTCCGGTGATTGGTAGAAGCTGAGGAAACCTATTCCGACAAAAAAGATAATTTTTAATTTGTTTACTGCCAAGTCTGGTTGGTGCAGACGTCTTAAAATATTAGTGAAACAGTGAGGTTCTTTGAACAAGTTTAAATTGTATACCTGCCCATATGATGGGGCTTTATGAGATAACAAATTTCTTTCTATAAAACTATCTCGTGCTGTGATTAACGACAGTTCTAATATGTGTTCACTTCATCTTCAATAATTTAATTAGAGCATATGAATTTTTTTAAAATTTTCTTTATTCAGGAAATTGGTCTTGCTTGTCCGTCGTATTTAAATTTGAGAGGATGTACAGCTATTTCCTTATTCATGTCTATGGACCGTGTGCTTTAATTGTGATCATGTCATGGTTATCTTTTCTTATCCCAAGAAACCATACTCCTGCTCGCATATCCCTAGGAATCACTGCCCTTCTCACAACCGTCACAGTCTTAAATATGTCCAACAACAGCATGCCAAAGGTAATGTCTCAGAACTATAGTTATTGCTGATGCGATTGTCATTTCAACACAAATGAATAAGGTTTAATTTTTTAGCTCATTGAAGTTGTAGGATTTGTTCATTAATGCCTCTGAGGCACTTTTCAAATACCTTCATTTTTACTATACGGTAATCAAAATAACACATTTATCAGTCTGCATGCACCACGAGACGATTGACAGACTGTATTAACATCTATAGCCATAATAATAACAACAACAACAACGACGAAAACAATGACAACAATATTGCTACCACTCTTACAACCACTGTCACCATCATTACCTCTATTACCACCATAACCACTAACGTAACCACGAACAATAAACACAACAAACCGCTACTATATACAGTAAGAAAACCACTACCACGACCCCTAACGCGACCGGTACTACCACGGGCACAGTGCCACCACCACTTACGCTACTACAAGTACCTAGGGGTTAGCCCATTGTGCCAGCATAATTTTTTGCATAATTGGAGCAAACGAGCATAGTTTTTCAAAAAAGCACTGCTCGAGCATAATTAGAAGATTGGCACACTTTTTAAAGCATTAAAACTAAAAACAATTTCATTGTTGCTTTTTAGCTCTTTAGAATAACGGTAGTTTACTTATTCATTAGATTTGGGAACTATCGGAAGTATTTTTCTTGCCCTCTCGCCTAGTAACTAAACCTCTCTCGCTTTCCGTATCCGCGGTCAACAACTACCAGACGAAACCAATATGGCGTCAGCCAACGTCGATCTAGAGTCAGATTCAGAAGAAGAAAGAAGCAAGCAAGCGTAATGCTGCAGTATAATAAGCGCTGAAGGAGTTATAACAAAATTTGCTGATGCATATGTATACATGTTGACCGAAAGAATGACTGAAACGGACAGA
This sequence comes from Heliopora coerulea, assembly GCA_030142905.1. Lineage (NCBI taxonomy): Eukaryota > Metazoa > Cnidaria > Anthozoa > Scleralcyonacea > Helioporidae > Heliopora > Heliopora coerulea. The sequence goes on along the minus strand of JASJOG010000137.1, from coordinate 53,076 downwards.
ACTGTAGTGAAGTCGGTCCGTTGTCTTGATGCTTTGAGTTTATCAGTGTGCTGTCTATCCCACTTATCTGTTCGTGTTGGCTTTATGCAAGTCATTACAAAAGTGTGATTTAAAAAGCCTCAAGAACTTCATGCCTAGATCCTTAAGAATAGCTATTATGATTGCCGAATAGAGGCGGATTTAGGATTTTTATCACCTTAGTCAAACTTTTAAATTTTCATTGCAGGGGGGGTTAGTACAAAACACGCACACGTTCTATATTTCTCATACGGTAATTAAATGAATTTTAGAATTAATCATAATTTTAGTATGAATGACTGAGTTGAATTTAAATTGGTTCGGACCAATCAGTAGAGAGTACACGTTTATTTAAACGTAAATCAGAACATTCTGCACATGCGACAGGCTGAAGTAAGAGAATCAGCAGAGGAACCGCAGTCAATTTTTGATTTGGCTTTTTGTTAACAGTTGTAACATCACAACACATTCCTGACAAACGGACTAAAGTGCGTCAGAGTCTTCAATACATGTGTCAAGCTCAGTATACAATCTTGGCCTGAATAACAAGGTGTTTAAACAGTGCCAGGCAAGCAGCCATTTCACTGCGGATTCATGTGGTTCCATTTAGGATTAAGGATTCAAATCACTTCAGTTACGATTGCGATTCCACGACATTTTACGCCGGTATCGTGAGAACGCAAAGCCTGTCTCATTCGATTTTGTTACGGTTCCATTTCGTACGGTACAGTGTATCGGGTGAACATAATCTGAATTACTCTTTAGCATTAACCCGTATTATACTATCCTCAATCAATGAGTCAAATTTTCCTGTATAAATTTTAAGAAAATCTGTTCACGAAGACCACTTTACCTGAGAGCAATGCCTGTCTTCTTGCGTACTGCATATGAAATGTCAAAGTACTCGGCGCCAAAATTTATTATCGAGACGTTTACCACCATCAGCAGAAAGACTGCGAACGCTTAATATCGACAACAGTGTCTCAGATGAAAAACAAGGTCTTACCATCATCGCTGATAAGCGCAGTAAAGCTTTTCAAAAATCTCGTAGACAACATGTGGAAGGACCGTAAGACTGTCACTGAAAACGATCTCCACGCGCTAGTTCAAGCGTTTCAAAGTCAACCAAACATTGCTTACGGTAATATCACCAATCAGAAGATAACGGATGAAACGTGATAGTCTCGGCAAGGTGGCATACCTCAGCAAACTCGGCAAGATGACATCACAAATTCGGCAAAAATCTTCAAAGTTTATACCGCTAAGCCAATAGCTGATGCTGTTAAGGAGCGTCTTAAAAGGTTGAGCCAATCAGAGCAAATGAAAGAAAATGAAGATTCGGCAAAAGAAGCAGCGAAATTGGTCAAACCAATCACGGCTCACGATAAAAGAGGTTTCAACAAACCAGCCAATTGCAAAGACGAATACAATCGAAAGATTCGACAAGCCAATTCAGGTTGACCGAGAAACCGGCTAGAGCGTGATTCTGGTGCTCGCCAAAGTTACCAGAGACAACAAACGCATTAGATATAAATACGACGCCGGGAATTAAGATTCAGCGATGTAAACAAAGCTATCTGACGAGTTTACAGCGGTAAATATGCAACGCAAAGTCAGTCTGATATCTTAGGATAGTGCGATAGTCACCTTAGCCGGCTGACCTATTTGACGTACCCTAAATCCGCCACTGCTGAACTATTGTAAACTAATAAAATTTATAAAAATGCCATATTTGAAAAACGAGCTAAATATAGTAATTATTTACTACTGAATTATCTTTTTGCTGTTATATATGCTGAAACGTTGTCATTTTGTAAGCATAATTTTGGAATCTAGTAGCATAATTTGGGAACATTGGTATAATTTTTAGCATAATTCGACAAAATTCGGAGCAGTGCTAGCAGCATAATATGCCACTTTCAGGAGCACAATGGGCCAATCCCTACAAGTGCCCCTGCGACCACTACCACAACAATAACCAGTGACGCGACCGTATACTATAACTGTTACGATTACTTCTACCGCTAGCGTTACCGCTATCACCTCGGCCACTGCCATCACCACTTATGCTAGCATTATTACTCGGACGACCATTATTCCTATACCACTATTACTACCACTAACGGTACTACTACTATTATCACTGGGGCTACAATTACACGTTCTGCCATTCATTACCATATAATATGACATCATTTCACTCGTCAAGGAAAGAGCCCTCGCAGTCAAAGAGTTATGCTTAAATGGAAACTTAACATGTACATTTCAAACTGTTAACGAACTTTAGTTTACAGAACTTTGCTGACACACATCAACTTTCCGTCGTTGGGAAAAAAACGTTTTGCGATCGAAGCTTCGTGATCAAAGTGTTCAGTACCGTAAGCTTTGATCACATGATAAGCTTTCGATAAGCTTTAAGAGGTGAAAGATGAAGTGTATTAGCAGAGTTCTGTGAACTAAAGCTCTGAAGGAAAGGGTTTTAACCCGGAAAAAGTCAGTACGTGTTGGTGAAAATAGATCGTCCAGGTGAAGGTGGATTTCCATTTGGTGCAAAATGTTGTGCGCGTGACCTTTTCCTTTTGTCACAGGAGCTCTCTGGAGAAGCCAAGTTGAAATCTATTCATTTTTTACAATGCAGCAATCACGAGCGCGACATTTTGCACCAAGTGGAAATCCACCTTTAGTGTAGTCTTCAGAAAGACAGTTGGAGATTGACATTTCGACGGCCTAAGTGGCGGTCATATTCGGAGTCGAATGAACGGAAATCGGGATGACGTAATGTTCGTTAACAGTTTGAAATATACATGTTAAGATTTCATATAACCTTAAATTGATGTTGCAAACAAACTGGACAAACGTTTGGCGTTGTTGAAATTTTACTGTCCTCTAGGGACAGTAAAGGCCCGGCCGAAGGGCCTTCGCTCGAAACGTCGAGAAGCTTGTTTTCTATATTTTAGATAATGTATAACCTCAAGAACGCCGCTGTCCTCTAATGTATTGTAGAATGGTGTTTATTGTCGTCTGTTGGTGCTCTTGAACGCCCTTTCAGCAAATGGTTGCGTATCTATGATAATGAATGTTACTTTCTATAAAAAATTTTAAATAAACGTGATATAAGCGCATATAAGTGTCGATCAATGAAATGATTGTATTTTCGAGTTAATGAGCTCAAGATTGACGTTAATGATAGAATACAGCCGATGCATTAAGGGTTGTCCTTTAGAGACCTAAACCACAAACAATGAGGACGCAACTGCTATGCAAAATTTCCCAGAGAATTTACAATACAATGTAAAGTTAAATAAAGTCTGAAGTCTGATGCAAACATCAAAGTTTTGCGGTGTAGCGTATAATGTAAATTAGTTGAACTAAAGCACTTTGCGAATTCAATGATTCGGCTTCGCGAAGCTCGATATTCAACGTTGTCTCAGCTAAAACCAACAATTCCGTCCGCAAGGATAGCCCGTATTGACAAAACTTCACTTTCCCAAAAGAAAAATCGTTATAAATCTGTCAATTAATTTTCTTTGCGAAGAAAAACAAGCAACATCGAAGGAATTCCTATCAGAATTTAAATAAGCATTTCCGAAATTAGCTGTATATTCTGGCTATGGTAATGAACAGCAAAAGCTGTACTATCACTACCACAAGCGTTACACACCACTACCATTGTGATTTCTAACGTCAGCGTTATCACCAGCACGCATGATGTTGACCATAAGAACGACAGTGATGATAGTATGTTATCGTAGATCCACCCAGAGGCTTTTCGCCAACGAATATTGACTTAATTATGTACCTGGAATGAAATAAGATTGATTTACTTGAAGTGCCATTGAGACGAGAAAATTCAGTATCCAATCCTGACGTTGCAAAAAATATCTTTCAGATAGGAAGGATGGCGTTTTTTTTCAATCCGATCTTTCATCTAAAAAGATGAGAATGACCTTGTCAGTATACACCAGAGGTTCTCAACAAGGGGGTAATCGGGAGCCCAGCAACAACAATAGGAAACTGAAAACAAATCCTGCTGTAGGGTAGTGTAGACTAGTATGTGTAGAGTGTAGATTGTAAAATGTAGAAATTGTAGACAGTAGAGTGTAAAGTAGACTGTACGGCGTAGCCGTAGAGTGTGGTGGGTGATGGGGTAAACAGTGCGACCTCAAGTGAGTAGTAGATGCGAGTGGGTTGAGAACCCCAGATATACACAAATAAAAACCCGTGGTCATTACAGATAGTCAAAAATGCCGTTGTTATTCGACACAAATAACATTAAGATAGATGAATGATCTTCAAGCTCTGTACTCAGAAAATGATTTCTGAGCCCCAGACGGGGATCGAACCCGCAACCTTCTGATGACCGGTGAGATGCTCTTACCATTGAGCTACCGAGACTTGTGGCTTCCGCTTAGGTCGCACATATATATCGAACTTGCATCTTAGCTCACCATCTGAGTCTCGGTAGCTCAATGGTTAGAGCGTCTCACCGGTCATCAGAAGGTTGCGGGTTCGATCCCCGTCTGGGGCTCAGAAATCATTTTCTGAGTACAAAGCTTGAAGATCATTCATCTATCTTAATATATATCCAAGCTCTCAAATTTCTAAAATCACAAATAACATTGACAATAATATGTTAACACTCTTAAAACGAAATCGACTCTCATAACACCAACATCTGTCAACTAACTTTACCACTGACTCTCTGATTAGACACACTGTGATTTCTCTTGGGAATTAATTTATTCATAGTCTTTGTTTTAAGTAAAATATTCTATGGAAGGAATACGTTACCCAAAATTCAAAATTGTTTGTTTATCAATACTTTCGGCTGCCACGCGTGACTCAAGAACGTATGCTACTAAAGCTCTCTAATATCTCGTCTCATCCCAGAGATCAGACGTTTTTTGAAATATACAAATTATATGCCTTAAGACCTGGTACTGACCATAAGCGCAGGATATTCCTTAAGAGTAGGAGGCAAGAACAGCATCTACACAGAGCTAGCTTGGAATACTTTGATATTTGCTACTGTATGATACTGAGGCAATGAATTTTTTTGGTATTAACTCCTCTCGAATCTTCACAGCTTACTTACATAAAATTACAATCGAAACAAAGGACAGACACCTTTGACTGGAAGTCAAAAAGTACCAGTAAATGGGACAGCGTGAGAACGCTTAAAATTTGTGATCAGGATTGTTTACAGAGGGGGATAAAATAACACTTATTTGAATTTTGCTAGATATAAGTTTCCGAGGAGGATTTTGTAAATGGAATAAGAACTGTTGCAATCTCTTGCATTTTTTTTTGCACTCTAAATCTATTTAAAATTAAATTAGACATAGTAAATCAATCTTCATCTGTCCCAAAAAGTGGGGGGAAAACATATTTTTGACCTCCGACATTCAAAAGTGAGGTTAATTGACCCTATTGCCCTCCCGCTTCCTACGCCAATGCTAACTAAATAAAATTTGACAAAATGGGGAATACCTTGGGAAGTAGAAGCTGGAAAGTTTTGAAATTTGTGTGCGACAATAAATAAAATATATTCCAATCTGTACCACACGTTGTTGACATGGAAACCGTTTCGACTCAGATCCCTTTTAACGTACAACGTAAATTTCTAATTTTTATTTCCATTTAAAAAAAAAAAAATTATAACATACCGCGTAAACTTTTGCACTACGATACCTACGTATTTAAGAATTCTTGGATGTATAAGCTATAGAACAGTAAACGCTCTTTGACGAAAGAGAAATAAGAAAGTTCACTTTTTCTAGTGGAAAGTTCAAGTAGGTTCAAGCTGTTTTCATGGAAACATAACATCGTCAAAAGAGTCTATTTTTCTTTATACCCATAAGTCCCTAAAGTTTCCATATGGTCTACTACTTATTCTGGAAAATAGCAACCATTTTTTTGAATTGAGTGTATTCTCTGTATAAAACAGTAATCAGGCCAGTAACGATATATGCATGAGACATGTGCGGTTTGGAAAAAAGAACAAGATATGATTGAAAGGACAGAAATGAAGATGTTGCGATAGATGTTGGGTATTAGGAGAGTTGAGAAAATTAGAAACAAAGACATTAAAATAAGTGTAAGAGTAGTTAACGTGAGAGAGAAAATGCGAGAAAAAAAGGTTACGATGGTTGGGACATACAGAAAGGAAAGAAAAGGAAGCGGCGAAGAGAGCATGGACACTGAAAGTACCAGGAAAGAGGCCACTCCACAAGTCTCAAATAAATATATGAGATTTGCGTATACATATGACACAAAACACTGATATATATATATATATATATATATATATATATATATATAATTCATTAAAAATTCATGAGGAAAAGACAAAAGATAATCATAAGCGTGTCGAATCTATATACATGATAAAGATACATGTGCCTTTATAGTTGAAGAAGTTCAATTTTTTCTGCTTACGAACGATAAATTTCCAAACTTTCTTCACGAATTATCGTATTAAAATGTGAATTTCATAAAACATTTAAAAAACTCGCAGTTCGTGCTTTATCGGGTCCAAAACACTCGGCTATCGCCTCGTATTTTAAATTCCGATAAAGCACTCCTGCTCGGTTTTAAATATATATATATATATATATATATATATATATATATCAGTGTTCAGTGAAGTATAGCTGGAATACTTCACACGTACGTTCAGTATATCTAAAGTACATGCTCTCAAGACTCTTAAGATGGGGAGTAAATTTTGATGCCTTCCGGTTCTCACCAGTGACTCCAAATAATTTTCTATGGGAACAGCTTGAGGGGATGTGCATTAGCACAAATAAATGACAAGGTAATGCAGTTCTATCACTAAATATAATAAGGAAAATAAATCTTGAGACAGGGGGAAGATTTTACTGTTTTTTAAATTATTTTTTCCATTTTTATCAAGAACTTGCTGTTGCCATATTTTCTTACGAATTTTCGGTGGAATTTGGTTGAATTGAGGTGAAATAAGGGTGAAAAAACTGTATCCAAAATTTGAGAGCATTTCTATTTTTTTTAATTGAACTTATCTATAGTCATCACTATGAATGTAAATATTCAATAGTAACCGAGTTTTTTTTGCCAAATTGTCGTATTAATAATGTAATGATCAGCTCATCCCAACATTTGGCTTGTAAAACGTGGGCTTACACATTTCATCACCGAAAAGCCCATGCTAAATCACACCAAGCAACAGTTTTCCAATAAACATACCTTTGCTAAATGCTCAAAGAAGTTTCTACCTCATATATCAATGCTACTTTATTTTAAGGTGAACTACATCAAGGCTTTGGATAAATATTTAATTGGTTGCTTCATGTTCGTGTTTTCTGTTCTGGCGGAATATTCCGTCATCCTCACAATTAATGGGAAGATGAAGAAACGCAAGCAAAAGCAAGAAGAGGTAAACTCCAACAAAGTCCAAATTCCGAAACAAGGACAGCTGAACAGAAAATTTTTCATGATAGTCTAACACTGCCGATGTCAACTAAAAAGTGTTGACTCGAGAGGGATTTAAACTCTTACCTTCGAGAAACTGGTCCGCCGCTCTACCTGTTGAGCTATCGGGTCCACAGGGATTGGAGGCGAGTTTTATCCAGTGAACTCAATTTACATATCTGGAATGCTAACTCCCAGCCATTCACTCGGACAAAAAATGAAGCTAAGATGGCCGCCCATGGAAGGAAATTTTGGACGTCAGTTTCAGTCCTTTGCACAACTTTACTCTATAGTTTTTGTTTGGTTCGGCTTCGACAACATTCCCAACCATGGAAAAAGTGTTCAGACGAAATACTACTGGACCAATTTTACATAATCGAATATTTAAAAGGATTCATTATTGCCGTGTGGCCTAAGAAGTGTACTAAATTGTCTGAAGACGGTAAAGTAACGGTAAAAAAAGGACGTGCACTCAGTAGTTTCTTCAAGTAACATTTCGAGACCATTTTATCAGGTTTATCGTATGTTTGGTAATTTATTTTTGTGAAAATATATAACCTGCAACTCGGTTTGACTTTGTCGAAATATATTTAAAATTCTTAAACTTATTTCTATATTTTGAAGACATGTTTTGTGTGTATTTCCAAAGAAAACTTGTCAGAAAACGTAAAAAGTCGCGTGGGAGACTAAAACTGACGTACAAGCCCGCGTAGGAGACTGAAACTGACGTCCAAAATTGGCCTCTATGGGCGGCCATCTTGGTTTCACTTTTCATTGGCCAGTTAGCATTCCAGATATGGAAATTGAGTTCACTGGTTTTATCCGATTTAAGTGTACGAGACATACAAGCGACAACTTAACGCTATCCATGAGAGGATGCGCAATGTTTCAATTCTCTTTCAGAATCATCCTCAGAGATACATGAACAGAAAATTTTTCATGATAATCTGATACCACTCGAGTCAACATTTTTTAGCTGATATCGGCAGTATTAGATTATCATGAAAACATTTTCTGTTCATGTATGTCTGAGAATGATTCTGAAATAGAAAGGACAGCTGACTTATTCGTGTTTACAAGCGTCAAGGACAACTTGATGGTTGGTATATAATACCTGGTATATAATGAACCGAATATTTGGCCAAGGAGTAATATTTGAGCATCCCTTTCTCAAGTAAATTTCATAGTATGTCTTACATGAAGTGGGCCTGATGTCAATAACTTTGTGTATCATGAAGTTTACTCAGGTTTTAATCAGAACTAAAGTACTGTTCAACCAAATTATCATCGCCATTCAAGCATTTCAGGAAATAAAGTTATGTTATTTGTCAGCCTGGACATTTATTACAATGCCAACTGACAATCCCGTTTTTTTTACACGATGCATTATGGAATGTAAAGTTGCGAACATGTGGTTATGAGGAAGACTAAACAAATGCATTTAGAAAAACGTAAACGTATTTTTTTTTAACTCTAAATAATGAGGCGGTTTTAATAAACAAGGGCAGGCTTCTATTAAAGGCTGGAAAATACGTGGAAGAACTCGATACCTTTCAAGAGTTAATGCCAATTAGATTAAACGCTCCTTCATTGTCGGTGTATCTATGACCAAGTTCAAATGTCGAACTTTTCATGTGCCTGATCTAATGTCCGGGATGGTGGAGCCGGGGGGGATGGGGGCTGAGCCTTCAACTTTTTTCCAAATGTAATATTGAAATAACTAAGTTACGGAACACTTGCTGTGTAATTTCCCAGGGAAGCATACAAAATGCTGTATTTTTATCTGAAGTCCCCCTACTCGAAATTCCGTTCCGCCTCCCACCAATGTTAATGGGTAAGATCCTTTTTTCAGACTGATTTGCATTTGATTTAGTACATTAAAAGTTCGACGTTTGAACCAAGACGAACCATAATTTGATGAAACAAAATATTTATTGAACAACTTCCACCTTTATTCGCACGAACTGTTTTCTTGATGAGACAAATTGACACCGATATTTTTTACTATTAATTTACAGAATGCAAAGCATGAAGAATCTGAGGATGAAAATGAGATGTCAGCATACACGCCTCTTAGTGACTATACCCAAACGTCTGCAACTAACCAGTACTACAACAGCACGGAGGCACTGAACCGCAAAGACTGGCGCCAAATAATATCCGAAACGATATTTACGGAAGATTTTTTGGTAAAAATTGACGAATATGCGCGAATTATTTTCCCAGTTGGTTTCACCTTATTCAATGCTCTTTACTTCGGAACCTATCTTTGAGAGCTTTGGTATAAAGCGAACCTTTCCAGAGGCCGAACATTGACTCGACGTCAATTAGTCGCCTTAGTAACCAGAAACCATTTCGACACTTACCCACTTAGTTGCTTTCTGCAATCTACAGTACTTATAATGGGTTCTTGAAAGATCGGACTCAGTTAATTTTTAAACGTGATCATCAAAACATACTTTACTTAAATAGGAGCAGATTTCATACTGTTCCAAAGAATTTGATTCGTGCATATTCCGTCAACATTTTACTGAAATACATTTATGTCGAAGGTGTTGGTAGTTGTTAGTAGTCGAAGAAAATTTGGAATTGCCACAGATGAAGAATCAGATACTAATTTCCTTCTGGCTCAGCTGATTACCATTTTTAATACCATGATGACCACCGTTTCCATTGTTCTAAAGTGAGCATTTAATCCCTAAATTCCCTCAGCATGCATACTTTTACTAATTTTCTCTCAAAAGTGGGAAAATTTCTAATTTTCCCTCATTAACATGCATGACCGAACGACAAATAACAAATAAACAATACTAAATCCCAAAAAGAATTTCAAACAATAGCAAGTAAATTTTGTCGGTCATCATGGTATTAGAAACTAATACCATGACGTGTAGAGAAATAAGTGAATAAATGTTCTCTTAAGTGTCGGGAGGTTTCTGAAAGTCCTTCGGGCTAACACCTTTGGCACTTCCCAAACCTCCCTCGGCTTTCGGGGACATTTAATCACTAATTTCCCTAATGTCATGGTGTTACTTATAATAATTTTCTTGAAGCAGATCTGCCAAAAACTTGGCTTTTTCAGTTCCACCAAGCCACGTAACCTCTACCTCAATCTGAATCTTAACGTCAATTTCAACGTCAGGTTTTATCCTATACGCCAACCACTAATTTCAATTTCAAACTCCAAAGTTAAATCAAATGTTAACTCAAACCATAAGGGATCGATCAGTATTATTTATCGTTTGTGACGTTTGTAGAATTGGAGGAGTTAGGACAGCAAATGGTTTTGGGAGTAGAAAAAAGGGGAATCATTCAGATTTACTCAAATAATAGAGGCAGAGAAAACCCATTTAAAGTTAGTCAGAAACGAGCGATGAAGGAAAGTTACAGTCAAGGCAACTATTTAAAGAAACTTACAATATCTAGGACTGGTGGTCCAACGAATGACTTATAGCGTTTAAATACATTGTATTACATTTTCACCCCATATACCGGACCAAGGCGTTGCTAGTATGCAAAAATCCGCAGGCTTTTGCTACATAAACTGAGAAAAAGTATTAAGTACCATTAATACATGTGAGGTTCCGAACAAGGGAAGGGGTACAGAGAGAATGTCCACTATCGATGAAGAGGATCATGAAAATTCTCCAATGCTTCACAGGGGGAATCATATAAACTTATGTTGTTCACATCGCAAAATCCTCCCACACTCCAAATCAAACCCCGCAATCAACCCCAACTCCAAAAAAATAGGAGAATATAAAACTGAAAATTAATATTTCAAAATTAAGATCTCGTCCATCATTACGACCAATGTTTCTGTAATATAAACCTCATTCATGTATCAGTGGAATGCAAGTATAAGCATAAACAAAAGGGAGAAGAACATTGTTTATCACGTTAGTTATCATCAACAAAAAGCAAAAAACTACCAACATAAAAACTACCTTTAGTACATAACAACGATGTACCTACAGTAACTCTAAAACTATAAAGATTGTTAACCACTCTCAGAAGTAATGTCACTAAGTTCAAACCTATCTATACAAGTAAAAACCTCACGAGTTAATTTTACGTCACTGTGACGTTGATACGTCGATGCTGTAACAGCATTGTAATCATGGACGAACAAAGTTGCTGAACCAATAATATTTCGCATCATATTGTATAAGAGAAAGTTGGCCACGATTAATATAAGCTGTGAACAGTACATTTGTACAAATATTTTCTTTACTTAATTTAGCACCAGCTAACCCATTAATCTTTCTCCTTAAGATTATTGATCTAATTTACAGCAAGAACAAATTTATAGTGAACCACTTATAAGAAGGTCAGCGACTTATTTCAGCTATGGCTTAACAGAGATTTAACTTATACAGAATTCAAGTTGGCGACGTAGTGAAATTTTGATTACTGACGTTTCATTACTGATCATACCACATACAGTAATGACAGTTGTTTGAGCTGACTTTTTGCAAACAACTCAGATCACATTACTCTGAGGATGTTTCACGATCAGTATGAAGAACTCAGACCAATCACCAATATGCGTTTACTGGCTCTAGGAGTAAGCTTGATCACTAGCTCACCATGCAAAATTTTTCACGCGTAAAACGCGCAAGGCTGTTGCAAGGCGTTGAGAATGTCGTCAATGTCGTTAATCCGTCAACGCTGTATCAACTTGACCAAACAGTCGAACAATCATGTCAACAACAGTAAACCTGGTTATTCTTTTAATGCATTTTTGTACTATTCCAGCAATCTGAACCAACCGTTGTTGCTTCATCAACATTCAACACTGCTTCGACGCTGAAATTGAAATCCGAGGCGGTAATCGAAGTGTCATTATAAATATTATAGTCTAGCAATAAGAGACTGAAATTTTAACAACTGTTTCCTGGGGTCGTGGGTTCGATTCCATCGATTCTGGTAAATATAATTCCGGTAATTCTGGTAAAATACTGATTGGTTAGTGCAAGAACTCAGCACAATGAATCGACTGCAGAAAGAGTTTTGTTTCGGGGTAACTAGGCCGCGCAGGTCCGTGAGTGTCACACTTGGTATTCCAGAAGGGGCATGCTCAAGGAAAAATTGAAATATAAGGTTTCTCAAACAGCTAGAAATACTTCCAATATGGTCAATTGCCATGGAAAGGTTTGCATTTTTATGTCAATTCGAATCAAAATATAGCACTTTTTGTTGGCATTTTTACAAAATCATTTCCAAAGTGTAAGTAAGGAGAAGTCTGAATCAACCATTGCAAACCATTCCGTTTGCAGTAGTGACGAAATATTTAACTAAAAAAAATATTAACTGGGAAAAAATGTTTAAATTATAGAACATTGAAAGGAGCTAAAGCCCTTCTTTCGTTTTTTTATATAGTTTTTCAAGGGAGGGAATGTCATTTATAAAAACACCGTTGTATCATCATTTTTTTAGCATTGTCCCATGCAGGGAATAAACACCACAGACTTGCATTTTATATGTAGACCATATAACACTCGCAAAAATGCAGGCTGTATTTCAGGGTTGACATCAGCACTGTTCAGAGAAATGCAATGCATCAGCGTTGATATATATATATATATATATATATATATATATATATATAAATCACGATGTTATCCATCGTCCATCAGGGGCACTTTCATTAGAATTTATCGAAAAACGGCGTGGCTCTCAGTATTATGCCTGCAGCAATCGATACCAGCATGAGAAGAAGAAGAAGAAGAAGAATTTACTAGCTTGTACCACTAAATTTACACTTAAGAAATGAAGAAAACAAAGTAGATTAACAAAAGTTGTAGTACCGGCTATCTGAATAGCAAAGCTAAACAAGCAGATAGCATGACAAGCAGACAGGTGAGTCAGTGTATTATGTCAAAACTGTTACTTTATCGCATCTATTGTACTTAAAGACAGCAACAGCTCTGTGGAGGACATACACATGTCGGTCTGTCATGTCTAACGGATACAGCAATGACAAACTAACAGACCTGCTGCAGTAAAGTAGTCGGTGCTGTACAATTTTGATATCTTGGTTGGCCAATAGTGTCAGTTTGATAATAATAACGGAGCGATACATCTAGGTTTGTTAGACGTACGCCCAGCATGAAATTCAGAGTAAACTGTTTTCATTTAAGATTAAAACAATTTTGATAATTTTAAATTAAGCGTAAAATTATTATATCCAGTCCGCCTTTGCTCCGATTTCCGCCTGGTCAGCTCATACTGGTACATGTACATTCTCTGCAGAACTTTGACAGTGTGTAATAACAGGTGCGATGAATGGTTGCAATAGACGATCCAGGCGGAAATCTTAATCGTGTAATAAATATGGTACAGACAATAATTTTAAATAAAGGCATAACAAAGACATAGATTGAAATATAATTTAACTGACGTTTCATCGCTTTATCGAGGTCCGATAAAGCTCACTATGATATAGTAAGTATGTATTAGTATGATACAATTAGTCATGACACACTTCAATGAAATTTAACAACTGTGACGCAAATTGACAATACTATACACTGATTAGGGTGGTATGATGCTCAGAAAAACTAGATTTTTTTATGCAATTGATAATAAATGGATTTTAATCACAAGTTATCTTTATGGCAAAATAGTTCAATTTGTGCAGTTTTTTTGTTGATTCCGTACCCATGGTAATCTTCAGAGGGGAATTTACCTGCTCAAAGATAGCTATATTCTAGCACGTCTAACTGTTCTGCCTCTTCAATCAATTTCTTTGAACCTTTTGGTAATCAATCTGTAATATGTAAGCTCTGCTGTGAGCTATAAAAATATTCTTTGTAATAACTACTTCTATTATATGGCTGAGCACGTTATCCGGTCTGTACGCAAACTGACGCACGCTGATTAGCTGCCTAGCCGTGCAATAAGTTTTCGTGCAGACCGGCAAATTTTGGCGGGAAAATTCCCGACTTGATTTGAAGACAAACAAACCAGATTAAGTTACATTTTACAAACGATTTACCATAACAAACTACCAAAAACGTGGTTAAATCTCTTCAACAAATAACTTTGAGCAGAAAACTGGATGAACTGGCACACACACACACAATAAATAAATAAATAAATAAATAAATAAATAAATAAATAAATATAAAGATGAACCTCAATAAATTCCTTATTAACCTCGTTTGTTTGGTCTGTACGGGAAAGTATTTGCCCTAGATTTGTTCCGCACAGACCTCGCTCCTTCGTCACTCGATTTGTACGAAAACCTCACACAAATACTTTCCCGTACAGACCTCACACTCGGTTAATAAGTAATCATTAAAGTTAATACAGGAAACCTTACAATTTTGTTTTGTAGTTCAAAAAACCATCGCAAATTTCCTGTTAGTTAATAGAGACATCTTTGCTAGAGATTGTGGAGTTTAGTGAAAGGCTGATCTTGGAGAAAAAAAAATTAAAGTTTACTTTTATTTGCGAAGTACAGATCGTAGTCTTTCAACACCTTCAGAAACAATCTACATATGTTCTTCCTTTGCTTAATGTATTCCTAAGGTTCTTACGTTAAAAATCACGGTCAAGTCCAAATTAGGTAAAAATTACAAAGCTCATGTGGGTAAGAACCATCACTTCAAGGTCACTAATATTGCATTCGAGCCAAAGTTTAGACATTTAGCCACAAAAAATTTTCCCAAAAATCCATATTTTGAGGATCATACCACCTTAACAATCAGCCATGATCCAGTCAAAGCTGTCATTAGCAGTCGCTACAACTTTCTGAACAGACCTGATGTCAAGTCTGATGTTGAGCGTACGTTTTAGAGTAAGCACTCTTTAGCCTGGTTGTCCAAAAGCCTAGATGGACGCTAACCCAGGATTGTTTACCAGCTGTCTCATCGTGTCATTAAAAAAATTTTAATCCAAACGTTTTTACTAATTCAAAATTAAGCTAATTTCAAATGGCCAGGCCTATGGCGTCGAAAACGAAAAGCAAAGCTGGTGGTGCTGACATTGTAAACTAACTCAAGGAGAACAGATGCAAACCAAGATATTTTTTGCTGCATGAATAGCGCTACACGCAGTTGTTACTGTTAAACGGAAAGCTCAGACAAACTGAAATGGACAAAGATGACGAAATCGACTGTTGGCTTCGATAATTTTACAATTCTGTAGTTGCCGGCTTATTCTGCCTCAAATTATTACAAGGGCAAGGGGCGTGCGTTGTGAGTTAACACTTTCTATATTCAGGGAAGCTTAAAACGCCGAATACTTGCGGATTTTTCCAATTATTTTCCAGGCTGAAACTTTGGCGATTTGCCGTAGAATACCGATTCCTCATGTGTTATTCTAATAATTTCAGGATTAATTTCTCAGGCCTCTCACCTGAGCAGCAAAAAGAAAAAGGCCGTTTACACAGCATGAGACATCTTGGGTTTTTCTTGTAATTTAATTACCAACATCAGTAACATCCACTTCGAATAACTTGTTAAATGTTGATTGCTGTTTATTTGTACTTATACTTTCCGTTTCCTTTTTCAATGGCTTTCTTGTTTTTCACTAACGTGCAGTGCAGCAACAGTTCACCACGTTTAGTTGATAGGCATATTTAAAGGTTTATTGTATACATCTAACGTTTGATTGCTGCACGCAACACCCTCAGAGAATGAATACGAGAGAACGATTGAAGATTTATCCAGGAACGTGTAAACGGTAAAAAGTTGCCTGGATTTGTGATCGTTCTGTCTTTAGTATTCAACTTGTTGCTTCGAGTCTTCATCGGAAGTGAGGTAGAGTTGGTGGGTTGGATGTTTCAACGTGGACATCCACGTGTCTCTGTGACTACAATATCGGCGAGTTCCTGATGAACACTCGTAACAAAAACGTGAAAGCTCAAGACAAGAAACAATCGTAAAAAGTTTTCATACAGTGTATAACCGATTAGAAGCGGAAAATGTCCCAAACTCTCAAGCGTAAACATGAATGGAAGCGACGTAATATAAAAATAACAAAAACAACTTCATGGATGTATGCGCATATACTAGTCTTTGTGACATTTAACGTTGCAAACTGATGTAAATTAGCAGTTGGAAACTGAGGTAGATGATTAGAGAATCCCCGCGAAGGCATTGGTCATACAAAGTATTTGAATACAAGTGTTGACTGAAGCGCAGCTTCTACTTCGAATGTTTTCCTTTGGTTTGACAATAAAGTAGTAATTTTAAGGATAAAGAATGAGCATTTGAGTATCGACATTGACAGAATATTTCACGATAAACCTACACTGCTAAAGTCAACTAGAAAAGTTGACTTGAGCGGGATTTGAACTCGAATCTTCGGGCTGCCGGACCAAAACATCTAGGCTTTTTTTCCAACCGGATTGAATGAAAACTGGTTTCCGGCACTGTAACGGTTCGCGTATTCCTTTATATAGGTAAATCTACTAACACCTGTCCATTTTCCTATTTCTTCACCGCCTGTATCTTGCTAGATCAGAACACATATCAACATCTGCACATATTTACTAACCTGACGTCGAGCTTTCGTTCCCAACTTACGTCATAAGGCATATTGGGATCAAGATCTATTTCTTGCATGTTTATGGCGTATCTCTGGCAATAATAGTTTAAGGTTGTGTTATACTTCTTAACAATCTACTATATACGGCCGGGTTTATTTATCGAAAAATATTTGTGATATATGCACTTTAAATCTTTAAAACAGGAACGTTTTCCTGGTTTTTGATGAAATCGTTTGATGAAATTGACGTCGTTGCCATAAAGCATTTCATAAAAGAGTAATAACAGTAAGATACAGAAACAGCAAATGCTTTGCCTTTTCTAATTTAGGTTAAGAAACATTTTTGTTTTTTATTACTGATAATCTTTTAAAAACAAAGGCACACTTATTTAGGGAACAGACAAATTTTACAATGTATCTGTAGAGCATGTTAGTAACTCACTGATTCACACAGCGCATTAAGCTCTTTCTTAAAAATAGAAAATGGAGCTCACAAAGTAAGCTAACTGCTCGAAGGAGGATGTTGGCCACTTGGCGACGGCATAAATGCCCCAGGAAAACCAGAGGCATCAGGCATACGTGGTGCATTATATCCAGGGGGTTGACCTGGAATTGGGCCTCCTGGTATAGCAGCTCCCTGGAAGGATTGACCGTAGTTGGGTACGTTGGCACGGTTTGACATTGCACTACTGTGAGGCATATTAGGACGACCTGGTTGGTGTCCACCATACGGCATATTAGGAGGCATAGCTGGGACTGAAGGTTGATTCATCGGGTAGCCACCAGCTCCCCCTTGACCAAGTTGAGGTAACCCAGGAGTTGAGTACATACCGGGTGATGGAGCCATAGGTCTGGGTACGTTACTTGTTACCATGCCTTGTGGATAGTTTCCACCAGCAGATGACATATACATGGGCAAGGAGGTTGGTGAAGAGGCTGCAAGTGAACCAGTTAAAGAAGTAGTCACACCGGGAGATGCATCTCGGGACAATGGGGACGAAGCTACACGGATGTTAGTTCCCGGCGAACTACTCCTCGATAACGATGAGGAGGGGCGAACGGCTGTACCTGAGATACGTTGCGGGGTGATTTGTGCTTGGCTGGTATGTTTGCTTGGCTGTTGTTGCTGCTGCGGAGGTAATTGTTGCTTAGGAAGGATTGGTTGCTGATGAAGAACCGCCTGACGTTGTTGTTGCTGCTGTTGTTGCAGTTGCTGCTGCTGGAGTTGTAGCTGTAACTTTTGTTGCATTTGTTGTTGTTGGAATTGCAATTGAAGTTGTTGTTGTTGTTGCTGCTGTTGCAGTTGCTGTTGATGCTGTTGCTGCTGTTGTTGCTGCTGTTGTTGCTGCTGTTGTTGTTGTTCTTTGAGATGTAGCTGCTGCTGTGATTGCTGTTGCTGTCGTGCGGTGTCTGGCTGTTCTACAGACTGTTTTAGTTGCCCAATTTGTGGCTGCGATGACTGGGGTAGAGCAGACGGTGATGGAACCAGAGAACCACTGCTTGGCGTAGTCCTTCCCTGAGATCCAACAGAAGATGGAGACGGACCAACCGAAGGGGGGTTGGAGCCCGGAGTTTGCCGGTCCGTAGCAGCAGTACCTTCAGCTAGACAGTAAACAATCGGAAAAAGAAATCAATTTAAAGTGCATAAGCTCGAACAAAAAAAATAAACAACAAAACTTACAACCCGTTCACAACCTTAGAGGATCTAAATACATTCTGGCTACTTACATACGAGTATTTAAGGGAAACTAAGGTAGTTTGAGTGCTCATGACTTTTTGTCGTGCACAGATTTATACTTGCATGACTTATACTTGCATGTGTATAATACACACTTATACTGATATGGATAACATAAACATGCATTCATATTACTTCGTTTCATTTTGTAATTTTGTTTTGTTTATATCATTTTGTGGTGCGCGCAAAACTTCAACACCAGCTGAAAGCCTTCGGAGCACGAACTGCCTCGTCTAAGATTCGTTGGACTGGACAACATAGCTAAGAAACAGACGTCGGGGCAAAAACACAATGTATAATATTCTTAAAATGTAATGTTTTATAACATCTCATGAATTTTTAATGTTAACTAGGGACACACATACCGTACTGTAAGTTTGTAACTAATTCGAATATTCGACTTTAAAACTAAAGTACTTAAGTCAGCATTACAAAGTACAACTATGAGAGCGAGATAAGTATTTCTGCAAGCTCAACTCAAATGATCAAGCACTGCCTCGTATCTGGTATTTGGTACTCACCAATCAATGGCACATCAATAAACCTAAAATACTCCAACTTTATCAATAATTACAGTGTTAAACCTTGATTAGCTGAGCTATTACCAACGTAATGATATACATATGCCAATATTTGTAAATGAGTTGATCCGCAGGTAGAGGAACAGACGCAGAGGTGAAGGTTCAGGCAGAGGCACAGCCTGAGAAGGACGTAAATTTACATGTAGAGGTATAGCGGGAAGTAGTGGTAGAGGAAGGAGTGCAGTCCCGGGAGGTAAAGGTAAATGTAAAGGTAGACGTAGACGTATGTGAGTGAGGAAGGAAGGAAGGAGAGGACGAAAGAAAGAAAGGAAGAAAGGAAGAAAGGAAGAAAGAAAGAAAGAAAGAAAGAAAGAAAGAAAGAAAGAAAGAAAGAAAGAAAAGAAAGAAAGAAAGAAAGAGAGAAAGAAAGCGTCCGATATGCCCTTAAGTCCGACGCTATTTACCATATATCTTGATCCACTTGCTTGGAAAATACGGACAATGAACGGATATGTCTTAAGTAAACCCGTTCGGTTAAAAATTATACAGACCATGTTCATCGATGATCTGAAAATGTTCTCAGCAAGCGATAAGAAGCTCTCTCCAGCCCTACAGTCGACAAAGCTATGTATGGCAGATCTGAATATGGAATGGGGAACGGAAAAATGTGCAGTTATGAATGTGAAGAGGTATCCTTGATGATGAATCCGTAGCCAAATTGAATGATTCAACAATAATCCGGTCAGTGAATAAGGACCTACCATACAAATTCCTCGGTATATATGAGCACCTCGGGCAAGCTGAAATAGATTTGAGGAGCTAATAACTAGTTACATTTTATACTAAATGGGTCCAGTGTCACTAGTGGTGGAAACCAGATTAACCATACGCAATATACGTGCTTGCTAGACTCATACTGGACAACACTCTTCTCGCATGTAACCAAGATAACCTTAATCAGAAAGCTGCACGGATGACGGAACCGGTAACAAACGCTGGTCACAGAAGTGAGAGACATGTTAGATGCCGAGGAGCTGTTGTAGGTAATCCTAAACGGAGATGCAGAGTAAGAGCCCGACGTAGCGGTAAAGCGACAGGATACGAACGAGTGAACATGTGAATGAATAAATTTTCCAACAGTGAGCTCGCAATGTTAATGTTCTATCATGTAACCCTAGTTCTACACGGTATTCGGGAGTTTCATTAGCCTACATTTCCAGGTCAAGTAATGTAACCAATAAATACCTGATGTGGGTACTCTTGGGGGTTGGTTAGAGGTAAACTGTTGGGAGGATTGAGGAGAGCCAGCCATGGATACCTGAGCCGCTTGTGGTTGAGTAACGGCGATCTCTGCACCAGGAGGAGGCACAGAAGTCAACTGATTTGCACGTGCTCTCATTTCAGCCAGTTTTAATTGTTCTCGATGGAATTGTTGCCTTTCCACCAGTAACTGCTGACGTTGATACTCCAGCTAAGACAACAAGAGCATGCAGTCTGTGACAGCGCACCAAGAATCATAAACAAACTGGGTTTAACTTACTACACCGAGAACACTAACTTAAATTGGTAACATACAAGTACCAAACAAAGTATACTTTGAAGATGTATCTCTTGAATACTCAAGACTTGTGTTTATAGTGAGACGACTGTCACACAACGACGCTACTAATTCCTCATTCTTTGGTCAGACAATGAATTAGAAACTTAAAAAGAGTGTAGAACAATCGTCTGCATGGTGACACTGTTATCTGAAACATCTTGTGGTTTTAGACTTTAATCAAGTCATGCGGTGAATTACACTGGTCTCAGTTAAGGGTCAGCAACAACTCACCGCCTCTCGTTCCCTGTCCATGATAGTTTCGAGTTCTTCAAAATGGCGCAGCTTGATTTCCAGCTTCTTCATCTGCGTTTCGACCAGTAAGGCAACAAGTGATTTGATCTTTCGCTCCTCAACTTGAGCCAAGTGCTGTCAAAAAAACAAAAAGGCCACAGTAAGTCGACGTTAAAAACAATCAACCGGGACGAGAAAAGAAACAAAGATTTAGAATTTAATCACGGTATCTGAATGCAACTCCCGGGTATTGTATCAATTTATTTTGGTAACAGTCGTCGATTTGAATGAAGATTCAGTTTCATCACGACTAAACTAGGTTTGCACTTAACGTCATTGCGGTCATGTCATTAAAACGTAATCAAAGGAATCTCGTTAACTGCCTCTGTATGTGGCACCAAATTGGACTAATTTGCCATTTGCTAATTTGTTATTGTATGTGCCGCCAACGAGGCCTAATTTGTCTCTTGAACTTGAAGGAATTGATTGGAAACCACCGATGTTATCGGTTCCATTGCAAAAAGCAACGAAATTTAATAAAGCAGTCATATGATGAAAATGGGAAATAATCCTAGGTTAGTTAAAACACTTCCATGGTCTTTACCACTTCAGCTAAAATAGTATTAATGCACGTTGTCTGGGAAAAAGTTCATACACTAACGTTTCGAGTAACATGTGCAACTAAAAACAGTTTTAGTCTCTGCAAAAGTTCTGCTATCGAAGAAATATAAGGACGGCTAAATTTAAGTATATCACGGATTATGAATAGTTGTAAATTTCAAAGTTTATTCAAAACACGTCGTACAGAATACACGATTTAGGCCAGCCTGTTTGAATGTGATTTAACTCTTTCGAGGCGGAAGCTCCCCCCCTTGACGAGTACAATCGTCTGGCGTTAGCCCGAGTAACACAATACAAGTCTTACGCCGCCGTGAAAGAGTTAACGTAGTGTTTCAATACATTCCAGTAATCTACCTAAAATGGATGAGCTCGTTATCCGGTCTGTGCGCAAAATTGAGCGCGGTGATTGGCTGCCTTGCCGTCCAATAAATTTTTCCATACAGATCGCCAAGTTTTAGCGAGAAAGTTTTCGAGTTTCTTTTAAGACAAACCACATTCAGGCACGTTTTAGAAAATTTTAACGACAGTAAACTGCCTATGACGAAGTAGCTAAGTCTTCCTCAGCAATTTTTCGCAGCTATAGAAATGTTCTACACTGGATCCACTTCACCTAAAAGTAACCTATGTCCTACCACTCAATCAGAGTACCTTAACCGCAAGATTTTCTCATGGGATATCGGAAGGCCACGGGTTTAATTCCTGGAAGTAACTCAGAAATACTTTTTTGAGTATCAGTGCTGGACTGATCTCAAATCGCCGTTTTTATTTCTCGGCTTTAATGAAACCTTTCACTGTCCCTGTTATTGAGAGAAGACAAGCGAACCTTAGATTTGACGGCTGCAGCTGCCAGGGCAGCAGCAGCTGCTGTTGCCATATTTTCTTTGTTAATTTCCTGACGATCGGACCCTTTCCTTTCTTTAGTTGACTCCAGATTGCTTCCCTTAACAGACAAAAACATGTTTACAAAGGTAATGTAGTGGTGAAGTGAAAGGACGACGGGTGAATAAAAATATTTTGCAAAAACGAGTTCTGTATGTAAATATCAGTGCAACACTGGGTTTCTCTTTCAAAAAATCACAGAAACACATCATCACACTAACCTTATCAGCACCAGACTTTTCATCAACTCCATTATCGAGCTGCATAGGTTCAGCTGTAGGTAAATCTATAGTGAAAGACATCTTATTAGAGTAACAGGCGAGAAAAAACGACAGAGAAAGAGACAGAGAGAAATCAGGAGGTTTAGATAGACAAACAGACTGACAGACAGACAAGCAGGTAGGCAGCCAGGCAGGCAGGCAGGCAGGCAGAGAAAAGCAAATAGACGGCAAAATCCGAAAAGAAATCAAAACACAACAGTTGATTTGATGATTTAGGCAGGTTTTACCAAAAGCTATTACCAGTACTTTTTAAACCCCGGCACCACGATAGACTTCAAAATTTTCTGATGGCCAAATCCCGAAACTGGGTGCAAGCCTTGGACAGTTTAACAGCCACGGTGAAAACGCACAGCACTTCTGGTGTTCCGTTCTTTTTTTTTTTGTTTGTTTTTGACGCATTCCAAGTTTAGAATAAAGTTTGGTTTCAATGAAATCACTCGGCAAACGTTCTTCAGCTTTCTTGCAACTGAAAGACCTCGAGAAACGTTCAATGGTGGTGCCTATTTGATCATTAACCAAGCTGATTTTGACGCTAAATAAGGCGTACAGTGTCAACAGCCAACAGTAAGCGAAACATCTTTTTGCCTTTACCTGAAGATTCTTTCTCGTCCTTTTTTAACTCAGCTTCCATTTCGTCCGCTGCTTTCTTGACACGAGCTTCAAGGACAGTCGTTGGGATTTCTTCTTTCATTTTGCCAAATTCATCTTAACGGACAAAGATACAGTACAGATGATAAAAACAAAAGAAAACAAAAAATAGGAAACAAATTAAAGATAAAAGAAGTGAATAATAGCAAA
Organism: Heliopora coerulea; assembly: GCA_030142905.1. Classification (NCBI taxonomy): domain Eukaryota; kingdom Metazoa; phylum Cnidaria; class Anthozoa; order Scleralcyonacea; family Helioporidae; genus Heliopora; species Heliopora coerulea. The sequence goes on along the minus strand of JASJOG010000137.1, from coordinate 29,442 downwards.
TTTTCTAAAAATAATTCGGGTGACACCGAGACGGCAAGAGATGAATGTCAAAAGAAATGATACACCTGCTGAAATGGGGGCCAGGGGGATAAAACACGATCACATTAGTGAATCAGTTCCATTTCTCAGAGCATGTTGAAAGAATTGCATGATGCACATGGTTTGTTCATTGAATTTGTTGAATTAGTTTCCATGCACAAAATCTTAATCAGAAAGTTGCTGTTGCCATCCACTATTGCAAGTTCTTCCCCAAAAAACTTTGTCTGATATTGAAATATCGAGAAATATATTACCAACGAAGTTTGATTGTCAGTGCAACAAGAGTTAGCGGTAATTCGTAGTGTTTAATTTTTGATTTCGCAATTTACGGCGGCGGATGGCTTTTCCCATACTATGTCATGGTTATGGTTCCAAGTGTTTTTGATTTAGTATGAAAATGCACTGTAACATTACGCTAGCCCAGATAAATTTGAAAACCGCGTTTTTGCCCCAAAAACCTATCCAGGGTTTTCTGTACATACAATCGTTTTCGTATCGTATTTTGAAGTCTACACTAAAATGCTCAATAAATGTTTACAAAACGATGTGTATTTGGGTTGTTCACAAAAAGAAACCAGACTATTTCCCAAACAATCTTTGGCTTGCGACAAAGACTGTAAAAGGATGATCTTCAGGTTGTTACACACAGAACAGACAGACTACCTGTCCTTGCCTTCGTGAGCCTTTTTTTGGTTTTAAATATATTACAAGTTTAGTCCGGTTAGTTTCTTCCACAATATCCTAAAGCAAAATGCCGAAATTGCATGATTACGCTACGGTTTACTGGGAAAGTTCGAAAGTGCATGGTGCATAAATATAGATTCACTTCTTTATTGAATGAATAGTCAGCTTACGGACTTGTGAGTTCGTCAGTCCTTATAAAACTATCAGAGTTGGGGAAATATAGGATATCAACAGTAAGCTTCCTTTGCTCCCGCAACGTTGTTATGAGAACCAGTTCTTGACCTAAAATGCTCACCGGTAACACTCTTTCCTTCGCTTTCCCAGTGACATTGCAATGAAACTAAAATTAGATCCAGTAGCATAATGGCTTGCTTAAGTAATAACAGCAGGACAACTTGGTTTAGTTTAGATAATACCAGTACAATGGCTTAGTTCAATAATTCCTGCACAATGGCTAGGTTCAATAGTATCTGATTTAAATACGGCTTTTATGCAAAGCAACGCCCGATCCAAGTACGACCAGTGCAAACACGATGGTTCCGCAAGTATTTCGATGCATAATATCCACAAGAAAATAATAACGGACAAAAACGTTGGCCAGTCAAACGACAACGGCTTGGGACAATAAAAACCAGCGATATAATACCTATCATCGGTCAGAAAATTCATAAAACTTAGACCTCGCATGCTACTAACACGTTCGTTAGGAGTTTCATATTCGACCTCTGATCATGTGACTCCAGTGTAATGAAACGGTGATATCTCGTTCACATTCTGAAACTCCTTCGTCCATTTCCACAACTTATTCGGTTGTCACGTGATTGGTATTAAGTTAGCCAACCAACCAGCCAGCTTGACATAGTAGCAAACAAACTGTGTATTGACCTTCCAAAGGTCTGTGAACGCAAAGATGAGTTAAAGTACTGAAACAAAGTATGTTTAATTAGCATGAGTATCTCGATTTCCATACTGTCGCAGGAAAAACGTTCCTCCAATCCAAATCGAGGCAAATTAATCGTGTTACAATACAGTTAAGACGAACCAATCAAGTTACTTACCAAGGGCTGCTTTGGCAGCCGCACTTGCAACTCTGGGATCAACCACGGAAGCCAAAAATGCAACTGTAGACATCACAGGATTACCTTGCTGACTAAAAGGGACAGGTTGAAAAGCCAGTGGTCCTGAAATAACAAGAGAATTAAATAAATCGCTCGAAGATTCATTTCTTATGTACTTGTAAACTAAAACATGTAAGATTTCAAGAAATCGCTACCCTCTTCCACCGTGATTAAATATTGCCAGATATCAGACTTTATTCCACCACAGACAGACTAAACTAATATAACGTTAATCAATACCTAATGACCCTGTGGTATCTTCCAAATAGGGGTCTTCTATGGGTAATCGTAAGAAATGAAGAATGCATTCATCCTGCGTCCGTGAACCGACATGCTCAGCAACTTTATTCCAGTCATCTTTATACATCTCCAAGCCCTAAGAAACGGAAATATTAACTTAAACACTCAAATTCTGTACTTCAGTTCAGCCAGCAAAGCTGTTACTAGTATACTGAGCGTACTTTTAATTAACCTTACAGATGGCATGCCTTGTAATGGTCAGAAGAACAGAAAGGATATGAAAGAACAGCAGCGCAGTGCTGCGTAGGCAGTGTTGAATTATGTGTAAAGAAGCCGAAAACAAACTACAGTGCTGCGAAGGCCTTGTTGAATCAAAGCCAAAAGGGTGACGGAAGTGACCTCACTAGTATCTCCTCTCAGTACCAAAACCTTCAGTATATCCTCTCTTAAAGTTTCACCAGTTCCCTAACCCTTCTGGCCGTACAGGAACCAATCTGACAGAGGGCAACACACACTGACGTGCAGACAATTCTATCACCCCTTTAACCACCCACGGGCATAGTGGCTGACGTCTCTTTGACGCTTGGGAATTAGCCGACCAAATGCGGCTAAGGAATTTAATGAGAAACTCCAGCTGTTCCCAGTCCCCTGGCCACTACGCTCATAAGATAGACCTTTTATGTTCAAATACATACCTCCATCAAACGAAGTGTTTCTTGGTCAGTCCATTCCTTAGTAGCTGTAGCGGCCTGCAAAGATAAAGTTAATCAAATTGAAATATATTAAAAAATGCATCCAAGACTTATTAATTCGTTGAAACAAACTACATAAAAGATCATACGACAGGTTAATCGGTTGAAAACTAAGCGAAAATGATTGGCTTTAACTTGAAACACGAGTAAAAAGTACTTACTTTTTGACTTTTTTTTGATAGATACTGATCAGTTCGTAAGCTAAAGTTTTATAACAAACAAAAAACAATTCACACTGTCACCATCTGTCTTCAAGAAACCGTATTAAAAATAAAATTTAGCAGAGTTTTGCAATTTACCCAAAGTTGGTCAAGTCTGGTCTCGAGGCCACCTTGGTTGTGCTTTCCTCTTTAAATTGAAACATTCTGTCACTTGGAGCATTCTGCAAGACAAGCCAAAAAAAGGGATTTCTATCTTGTTTCTTGTCAGTCCCTCCATTTTTCAACAGTGGTCAACGAATTTTTGTCAAAACGAAACAATCTAGAATTTCATGTTATATGTGAAGTTTAAAAATATCAAGAGTTGCCAAAATTACTACATAGACTGGGGATAATCTTTCGAACTTAAGGAATTACTTGTTTTCCTTATATCACAATGTTGCATTCCTTACCAGCATCAAACATCCCGCATATTAAAGTACGAAAATTGTTTAATCAATAAAATACCAGCTACATCGTAGTTATCGTGATCACCATTAATAAAATCATTCCATTTTAGTAAAATCATTATCATAATCACTATCAATACCATCATCATTATCATTATCATACTATCATTATCATACTATCATTATCATACTATCATTATCATACTATCATTTTCATAATCATCATCATCAACTCCATCATCTTCCACAATTTTTTCGTTTCCATAATTTCTGTAAATAAAATATTATATTTACTTGGGAGCGCGGTGGTTGCAAAGGTTGTACTCCAGTTGGAGTGTCGGCCAAGATATGGAAATGAGAGGTCGACGGCGGTCCCATTGGCGTAGGTCGACTGTCAGCGTCCACCTGGTAGTTGACTAATCCCCACTGCTCCAAGAACGCGTGAACTCTGTAAATATAAGAAAAAACACTGATACAGCATCGTGCAAACAACGTACCAAGATAAGAAGACTACAATCGTGGCCAAAAATACTGGGACAACGCTTTAAAATGAACACATTTTTGACCGCCCTCCCCGCTTCAATGCTGCGAGTTTTTGATCAATTTTTCGCTTTGCGTATGACACAGCCAGTATCATCTGACACGGTGGAATGAAGCAAATATTGATGGTAGTGGGGAGAGGGGGACGAGCGAGTGATATTACCTCATTTTACGGTTAGTAAGGAGTCATTTGCAACGCTGTCCCAGTCATTATTGGCCAGGATTATAGCTTCACATGCTCGAAAATTAATGTTCACACGTAAAGAATCACGAGGTTACAGCTGCCCTTCTCCTTCCTATTGCTGCCAAGTAATATGGTTTACATCCTGGACCACCGCGTTCCCCTTTATTCAACCTGGTGTGCTACGACTCCTCACGAGGAGTCGTAGTACACCTGGTTGGATATGGTTTACGTTAATTTTTTTGGATGAAATTTGCACTGTAGGAGTTTAAATACAGCACGAAGCAACATCTGTTTTGTTCCACGAATGGTGCGTACCAACTAACAACGTCATTTGGCGATCTTACCGCAATATTCCACAGACGTCGCCAGCCAAGTTCCTTCGACAAGCTGTTGCGGTCAGATATTCCGTCGGGTTCAAGCGGTAAGTATCTATCATGAAATTTCGATATGCCACATATCTGGAAAACATAAGGAGATACAAATAAACTTTTTCATTTACCTTTATTTTTTGTAATACGAGGTTAATTTGCGTGGTCAGTGCGATCATACGGATATCTTAGAAAAATGGGCTTGCTTTACCCACATATTGAACTTCCAGACTGACAATACCTACTTTGCACGAGTAAACAAGTTCGTACGCAGTCCACATTGGCGCACCATGGCAAGGAAGGGCATGTACAAGTACAAACAAGGCCGATGAAGCCTGGACACACTCTTCCCCAAGAAATGAAAATTTAAAGCGTTCTTTCACAGCAAGAAAATCCACATTTTGCATCAAGTTCGATGTCAGGTGTGTTTAGAAACATGCAACAAACCCCGATGGCATTATGATTCCCGCGCCGATTGTATCGAAACTTATATATGGAATTTTGTTATCAATTTAATTACATACAAGATAAAACTTGTCGATTCTGACTGGCTGATAGCAGCGCAATTTTGACGTAACACAGTTCAAAAAACAAAGGTGATAGTAATTTGTACTGAACTACCTTTGGTTGACACTGAATATCCTTTGCCTAGCGCTGTATTACTCTTTTCATGAATATTAATTGGTAATGGCCGAGCTTCTTGTACAATTACAGTCTTTAGATGCAATTTGGATACACGCGTACTCACGAGTTTGTCAAAGACTTCAAATAGTACTCGTCCTTCGGATTCGAGCAATTTCGATACCCTTTGAATAGCTCACTTGTGTCTAATTTTCCTAAATTGCACTCGAAACTATTTCCTATACTAACTACATAAAATCTCAGCTTGACAAATATTACACAGTATATGTGAAAGACGCCTATTTACATACCTAGTATAAAGGGTAAAAATAGGCTAATATGTTATGCAAAAATTAGGGTAAATAGGGGATAACTATTGCAAGTTTTCACGAACGTAGGTAAAAAGCTATTCATAAAACGGATACTATCACAGTTAAAAAAAATCCAAAAGCATGGGAATGCCGCAGAGTATGTCTCTTTTGTCGCTGATTTCGGCATTAGTTTGTTAAAACCGTAGGGAAATTGAAGAATCAATTTATAAAAACGTTTACATATCCGATACTGTATATCCGATACAACACCACCGCTCGTATTGTAAATAGTTCATACATCTGGCTCTCATCAATTAGACTTACATTTCTGGAGACTTTGATTTGTTCTTGCCATTGAAAAATTCAGGAAGAGCTCTCCTCTCAATAGCGTGGATGCTGTGAAGTGCAAAAAGGTTTAGGAAGACACAAACTTATTTCCAATATAGTAAGATTTAAAAACCTCTTTTACCAGTAACTTTGTATTAATGAATATTTATGCTAGACAAACTTTTTCACCTATAGGGAGTGAAAGTCTGGGGCATAAAATTTTATGTAAACGTGTCTAATCGGGCCTTTAAGTCATTTATACTTCAACGTTATCATTTAAAGTACGTCTTCACACTTTGGACAAATGATGAGGGTAGAAATACTAGTTGAAACAGTTTAAAACGTTTCCTTGTAATCACATGAAAGATGAGCATGATCAATTTAACCCCCACTCACCCCTCAATGTTGTTTCCATGTGGATGAACATGAATAGCAATTCCAAGGGAAACTACAAAAATCTTCTTGTCGGAGGACAACATTGATGAGGGGGAGGAGGCTAGTTATCAGTAGATTCACTTCGTTCTAAAAAATTGTCAATCATTGTAGCAGGGTCGCGGGTACGATTCCTAGCCGGAGGACCAAGAATTGCATTTTTCACAACTGGTCCCGCCTGGGTCTTAAAATATGGGATTTTCACACTCAAAACGTTCCACAACCGTATTTAACTATTTCTTTGTAGTAAAAAACCACAAACGATGATTTACAGTAAGAAAATCCTATTTTCCATCTTGTTTATAAAAATACATTTCTACATTTCCCTCCACGTAACATGCGTGAAGCATGTTCCCTTCAGGCAACAGTACAGGCCAACGCTAAATTCAGTCAGAATGTATAAAAACAAAAAGATAACCTTGCAGATCCCTGAATAAAGTACATAAGTAAAGACATGCAAGTCGTCACGGATTCACGGCTAAAAACTACTGATCACCTTTTTAATGTAAGTCTGGAACGGTTTGTTTGAAACTTGTAACAAGGTTGATGACCGCATTAGGCTGGTCAAAATATATCCCAACAAGTGTGACATTATTTAAGTGGCTCAATCCAATGTAACAAATTGCCACAACGTTGAAAATTATGTGTTAGTGTGTACGCTTGAAAAAATAACCCCATTGCTACAACTTGTCAGTAGCCTGCAAACCTGTTGCATAAAACCTTCTAACTAACCTGTGAGATGTTTACGTGCATATAGATTAAAAGATAAATCTCCACACCGAACATTGGATATTCGATGAAGGTAGAAAATACAATTCTATGTTTCGAACCTGTCCCGCAGGGTTGTTTACATTTTGCATTGACCCCAATTACGAAGGCAAAAAATTTAAATTACCTGGACAAGAAAATAAAATAAAGGAACAAAAGACAGACGAGAAGCTAGTATCCTAAAAATCAAATTTAAATTGCTACTGCCCAGTTTGGGTCCCTTAGAATGAGCTACAATCTTGCACAAAACAGTCGAAACAATTTCTTCAGATTTATGCTCGTCACGAATTAGTTTACTGTTAACCTACATACCCTCCCCACTACAGTTCAGTATTGTTGTTGTAAGCCAGCCATTTGGCAAAACGTCAGGAAGTGTCGAATAACATTGATGAAGGGGGTATGCGATGTAACCTTATGACCTTCTAAAATAAGGAACTGTGTTCTTTTTCTGATATTACGTTCCATAGCTTGACGGGGTTTTTCCAAGATTGTAGGCCGGGACCAGCCGAGCAGTCAAATGGTAGATCAATGCCCCATAATTCACTGATAATTTAGCGTAAGATTGCAGTAGAACTGGATTACCTGTTATAGTCAAACCAAGATGAGTAGCTGGGCACTATAACATGATGACTTTGTTCTGTTAAATTCTCATCGTAGTTGGTTGGATCTTCAAAATTTTCTTTTCCTTTACCGCCATCTTTAGGATCATGAGATGATGAACCAGGAGAACCTGGGGCCGAACTGATATCTTCGGACACCTGACCAAAAATAACGTTTAAAATATACAAATCATCTATGATAAGTGGATGGTGTCAACATTCACCTAGGCGACTTGAAGATCCTAATAGACGAGTTTACACTTATCGGCGCCAAGAAGTGTTTAAAAAGGAGGCGAGAGCCGAGTTCTTAACCATCTTCGAGATGTTTCGAAATCAGATCAAACAAGACATTCGACTGTATGATTTAGCTTCTCAAAAGACTCCGCATTTAAAGAGAAAATCGGGCTTAAAATTGTCAAAATTTCATCCATTATCCCATTTCCAAACTACGTCTCGGTTCTGATTCCCTTTGTGTTTTCCTCATGGATTATTAGTAAGTTTCTAAATTAGAGATATTGATAAGGAGGATATCAATATCGTTTGCCTGATTTCCTTTAAGCGGAATTTTTCGCGCGGACGAAATTTTCTATTTGTCCATTGAAACTAGTTCCAACTTAAAGCTTACGAGTCAAAGAGGCAACTTCGTCAGTGCCGAAAATTTCTCGTTGTGGAAACCAAGCCTTTGTCTGATGTGTTCTCAAGTGGAACTAATTAGTAAAAGACTAAGAAAAAAGTTTGTCCGCGTGGTGGAAATCGGGATTTACCGCCGTTTGATTTCCATTAGGCGGGATTTTCCCGCGCGGACAATGTTTTTCCTTTGTTTTTTTCCAAATAGTTCCATAAGAAAGTTCATGACATTTTGTCCAATCGGAAAATTTCGCCTAATGGAAATCAAGCCTTATGAGCTTTCAACTGAAACTAATTAAGGCTGGTTTCCACTAAGCAAAATTTTCCAAGTGGACAATTTTTTTTTCTTTGTTTTTTCTAATTAGTTAAATTTTAAGTTCATCAGACGAGGCAATTTCGTCCTAGCGGAAAATTTCATCTAGTGATAGTCAGAGCTTAAGAGAGCATTTCAATACGTGCGATTTATTCGCTACCAAAAGATCTATTTGATACGTGCCGATCATACGTTATGGTCTATTCGTTACGAATAGATCCGTTCTAACGTGCTGATCATACGTTACGAAAATGTCCATTTTGTACGTGGTGATCCGTTTCTTATGAAAAAAGATCCATTCGATATGTGCTGATCATACGTTAACGAAAGGATCCAATCGATACGAGCTGATCATACGATACGCAAAGATCCATTTGATACGTGGTGATCCATTCGTTATGAATAGATCCGTTAGTCGCAAAGATATCCATTCAATAGGACGTACTGCTATTCAGTTCAATATGACATTAATCATTAGTCCTATTCATATTGATAGTATTCAATGCATGTGAAAAAGATGAATTCTTACACCATCCATCCGCCTTATGCATCAAACTAAATTATTTCAGGTATCGCTTAAATTAGAATCACTAACATTTGTCTCATTATCCTCTTCCTCTTGGCTCTTCGCTGTATCTAAGTAAAAAGAAAAGTTGTAAAAGTTGACAGTATGGAGCACGTTTCTTCAAATGCTGGAAGCAGTTCCAACTTTTCATACTCTTGGCATTCCTTGAAAATAACTTACTTGATATGTCCATCATCACTCCTCCTTTCACGGGACTAGAATCACTTTCTTTTCCTTTCGTACCTGTTGTATATTTTAAAAATTTTATTCGAAGATCAGGGATCGTTTGATCATACCTAGCATAACTTATGTAGAGAATACGTTTTTACTCAAGGCATAAACTTGGTACAACTGGTAAATTATCTGGACAGGGAACGTTATCCACGGTTTGTATAACCAAACATGTGTACCGGTAAATTTTATGCGTTGAAAAGGTAGTTACCCAGAAAATAAGAAATATTGTATGGCTGAACTTGTTTTTTTTTGGTCTGTACGTAAAATTACGCATTCTGAATGGTTACTGAACGGTCCGATATTTTACTGTATTGGACCGGACCAATACGTTTTTTTTTTTATTCCGGACCCGTAAGTTTTGGCGGGAAAATCTTGCCGAGTGGTTTTGATCCGATAAAGCACGTACAGCGAGTTTTTTTAAATGACTTCAAAAACGAGACCCTTAATATGCTTATTCACAAAACAAAATTTGAAAATTAACGTTTTCTAAACCGCAAATATTTGAGGGAAAAACTATGCGTGTTTCTATCACATTTTATGACACGACAGGGTCATAGATTTTCCTCTGTATTTTCCTTATGAATAATTAATGAGTTTTTCAAGAAGAATTAAGTACTACGTTGAAAAAAATAGCGAATAATAAACTGTACTGGGAGACATGTGCTGCATTTCTTTAAAACCTATTTGTATTAAAGTATGGGAAGAAATGAATGTTTAGCTAAGGGAAACAAGATGCAAAACGAACTAGTTACGAAGTTAAACAGCAGCATTCAACGACTAAAACCTTTAAAAATGAAATAGAAAACCAACCAAAAAGCCATATGATAAATTTCTGATTCTCGAATTGTTGATTTGTACAGAAAAGTACTCGCCATCGGAACAGACCTTTCGAACAGAGCTCGCCCTTTGATCGCTCGGTCATTATGAAAGCCTCAGGCCACTATTTTCCCGACCTTGCTTATTGTTAATAAGTATTTAATCCTAACTTTCAACTGAAATCACACAAACAATTTTAAACGCACCTTAAGTTCCCTTCATCAATTCATAGCACGAGAAGTAAAAACCTCTGGGAAATTCTCGGTTCATAGCCATCACGTTACAAGTTTCAATGTTTATAGAGTACACAAACCAAAGTCGCACAACCCCACAGCTTATTAAGGCCCATTTACACAATGTAATTGTCGTATCCGACTGATCGTTCTGATATATGCGATTAACTCACTGCAGTCTTCAGGACGTACAGCAACATTAGCGAGCGAATCATGATCAGGAATCAAGTCTTTGAGGCAACATTGTATACATCAGGATGAACCATCTTATGGAACAATCGTGTTGTGTTAATGGGCCCTAACACTCATCATCGTTTTTGAGGTTTTGACCAGTAAACAGACAGTACCTTCTGTACTTGGCAGGTTTACCTCCTCAACCTAAAGAAACAATAGAATTTTATTCGTTTAATTACCAATAAAAATGAAGATGGAGAGTTACACTCTCACAACAGACTGCCGACCGGTACACTGTCTTCAACCCAACGAGAAAGGAGCCATAGATGCAAGAGTTCTTTCGGTTATTTACTAAAACACCGAGCTTCCCTTGTTGCCCCTTGCACACTTGGCATCAGTCCTCAACACCATCAACTAAATACTTTCCAGCAAAAATGTAACAAGGGTCAATAAACATGCGCCGGTGGGCCTTATCTAATGCAGTACTTCTTTTATCGCCGTACGGGTTTCATAAAATTTCGTTAATAGAAATGATGCAAATAAAACGACCCACCTGGCAAAGATTTCGGCAAAATCAAAGTATCGTAAAAAAATTCGCCACAGTTGAAATACAAATATTTACCAAGTTAGAAAGCAGCCCAGGCCAAATCATACCATGACATCATATCTTTATATCCCACTGTCTGATAAACTCTTGCTTCAAACAACAGCTTATTAAACGGTTTTACGAATCAACACATTAAACAACACAAAGATAGAGCATGAGATCTGAGTTGCGGTGAGGCTGGTGTAGGAAAAATACGTTTTACGGTTTCAAATATTTTCTGATGTATAGGCTAATTTGTTTGGATATCTTCTGCGGGGGTGGTACAAATCATTTACTGAAGTTCAAATGGAAAAATTAACTTTCGACGTGTCAAAAATGTTACTAAAGCAAACTGAAAGATTATATCTCGAATCTTTTTTGTTACTGAAATTCCGAATTGGCTTATTCCCATCAAAAGTCAGCAACATCAAGGTTTACGACACGTAGGATATGCATATTATTTTTACCGTAGGAATGGGTGCAGGATCAGGTAATTCTTGGGTAAGATCTTCTTCAGCGCTGTAACAAAGGAGAATGCTATGTTAAGCTATTTCGACCCTTTAAATACGAAAGGAAACCTACTAAACAACGGAAACCATTTAAAGAGATAGCTCTATCAAATTTAAATACCTTTCTTCATCTTTCTCTGCTTTCTTCTTCGGATTTCCAACAAGACTGGGTAAAAAGATACAGTGTTATTTTTGTCTTTTTTTAGCTTGGGTGATGGTTCAGAAAACGTGAGAGCAAGGAAATTCCTACCATTCGGTTAAGTAGTCTTATTTTGCTATAAGACTATATCACGGTTTTCAATTCGGTATCACAGGGCGCGCAAAATGTTTGAAAAGCTTGATCGCAAAGCCCCATGCAAAAAGCCGGTATTTGCAACTGCGAGTGTAAACTGATTGATTTTACAGGGAAATCCATATTTTGTCCACTTTGGAATAACAAATTTTAACTAAAAAAATTCTCACTTCAAGTGTCGCACCCGCAAAAAACAGCGGCGAAGCTGCCCATAAATGACTGGTCATGCTATTGTGACTTCAGAGTCATTGCGAGGCCCCTCTAGGGGGGCTCGGGGGCATGCTCCCCCAGAAAATTTTGAAATTTGGAGTCTCGGAAATGCCATTCCCTGCATTTTGAGAATAGTTTTTAAAAATTCTGAGCATGACAAAATGTTTAAAGTAGGCAAAGTGCAACATATTTTGGGCTGTTTTATCTTATGTCAGAGACTATTGCCATGCTTATGGAACACTGACAAAGCTGTGAATGAATGCAACATTGATAGCCATGAGCAAGTCTAGCCCAACATTTACTGTTTAACTAAACATAGAAGTGGAGACTTATTGTAAGTGTAAAATATTTACCATGATGCTTGAACAACACTTAAGTGAATTGGTCCTCAGCGCTGGTTTACACTGAGTTCCCCTCAAGTCCTCTTTTATCGGTTTGTTCTTTGCATTCAGTCTCACTGTGAATAGCTTTCCTTTCCTTTGTAAAGATTTTTCACTGAATTCATCACATCATACATGTAGATGTACAAATGGCAGTCAGCACATCCTTCACCAGCAATAAGTCATCACAATAACGATCTGCCTGAATGCATAAATGTTATAATATTCCTGATGATACAGAAAGTTCTTCACAAACTTGAAATGCCATGGGGAAACTGACACTTCATACACCAAGTTGTTGGGAAACTCCAGGTCGAAAGAACAAGCAAGGCCAGCAAAAGAGACGCTCCTTGTCTTCAGTAGCACATAGCCAATCCTTCTTCGTATACCAAACCTCTTGGAACACTATATGTCCATCGTCTTGATCGTAAGCTTCGGCATAGGTCTTCGACCAACGATAACTTTCTGTTCGCTCACATTTCTTGCAGCAAAAGACTTCCTCGGAAGCTGAGATATGACGTCCAGGTCGGTATGAACTTCCGAAGATCCGCATCGTTGACTTTGATCCATATTCGCCTTTATTCGCTATTTGTTCGCCACTTGTATTGCTACTGAATTTTAAACAAGAGTCGTGCTGCTGGAAAGAGCATGACCTGAAGCCCAAAACTGGCAAGGTACGCATGCGCAAGGAATAATTTAGCCAATCCAATGACGCGGAAATTTCGGCCTGGTACTGCCAGTGAACTTGATTTCCATATCTGGAATGCTAACTGGCCAATGAAAAGTGAAGCCAAGATGGCCACCTATGGAGGCCAATTTTGGACGTCAGTTTTAGTCCCCTACGCGGGCTTGTACGTCAGTTTCAGTCTCCCACGCGACTTTTTACACTTTCTAAAAATTTCCTTATCTAAAATACACACAAAACATGTCCTCAAAAAATAGAAATGAGTTTAAGAATTTCAAATACATTTCAACAAAGTCAAACCGAGTTACAGGTTATATATTTTCAGGAAAATAAATTATCAAACTCACGAGAAACCTGATCAAAAGGTCCCGAGAAATTACTTGGGGAAAGTACTAAGTGTAAGTCCTTTTTTACAGTCAGTTTACCATCTTTAGACAATTTAGGACAGTTGTTAGGCCACACGGCAATGACGAATCCTTTTAAACACTCGAATATGTAAAACTGGTTCAGTAATATTTCGTCTGTGTACTTTTTCCACGGTTGTAAATGTTTTCGAAGTCGAACCAAACAAAAACTGATAATTAAAGTCGTGCAAAGGACTGGAGCTGACGTGCAAGACCGCGAAGAGGACTGAAACTGACGTCCAAAATTGGCCTCCATGGGCAGCCATCCTGGCTTCACTTCTTGCCCAAGCAAATGAATGGGAGTTAGCATTCCAGTTATGGAAATTGAGTTCACTGGGTCCTGCTATCTGAGATGAGCATGACTTGCCACAGGTCACCAATGCACGTAACCCACAGCATAATTCACTAACGCTGCATGCGATTTTTTAAAACAAATTTCGAACCAGACTTCCATTTTTAAGCATGTAAAAAAATTTTTAACTCTAGAATATTTTTGGTCATGCTCAGCATGACCGGCATGACCGCTAGCTTCGCCACTGATCACAAATACAATTCAAATCAACACAACTTGAACACAATAAACATAATGCATGTGATTATTGTATGTATAATGAATATTGGCAACCAACTTCCGCCTGCTTGCATTGCCTTGCAACATATTTGGCGCATTCAAATTTGAACCCACGTTAAAGATTTTTTTCTTCCATCAATTTTTATTCTCGTTTGGCCACGACCAAAACGTAAGTCGCAACATGTGACTTGAACAAATACTGACTTGAACTGTCGTTTCCAAACGCTTCGATAGGTACTTATGAAATCGAAGGTCAAATGAAAAAGAACAAATAACGAGATTAGTTATGCAGTTTAAAATATAGTATGCGGTCGTAATTATAACGGTACGACTTTACATCAATGCCTGTAGTTGAGAGGTTTTGTTTTGATGAGCTTTATTTCAGGAAAAGATGCGAAAGCGACGCTAAATAAAACCTTTAAACCATATAGATGTTCCTAAAATTGTTCCTTAGGTCTTAGAAACATAATTGGTCCACTAGAAGCACGGAGAAGCATCACATATCTTTAATAAACGCATAACATAACAGTCGCCTACACATCAGTAGCTTAAGACGTCAACTACATCATAAATATACATGCTATGTTTTAATGAAACTTCTGACAAGCTCAAGAGTCTACAAAGCAAACAATGAAAAGTATCGTATGGCACACAAGCGCAACACGCATTTAAACTATTTTCTGCTTCAGCTCGCCAAAAGTAACTAAGATTTAGCTAAAACTCGCTCAGTGAATAGAACATTTACGTATCATTACATTCTTGGCATTCTACCACTGAAAAATTTGTCGAAGGTGAACTACCCTTACCACAGTCCCCCAATTGCAAATACCAAGGTTTTAAATGGCGCTTAGCAACCAATTCGCGGGGCCGATCACACTTTAAACAATTTTATGATCACCCATGCAATGCCAAAATCTGAATAATGTAAATGCCTAAAACCCAGAAATTGCAATGTCATTCTACTCGGAGTGGGTAAGCGGTTGGTGGCTGAAACATGATACCTTTTCTTCGGCTTTTTCTTCTTTGAAGATTCTGGCGAAGGAGATCTTCTTCGCTTCTTTTTATCTATAACATAAAAGAAATACAGTGGGAGTATATCAGGAACATTCACTTATTTTCAATACCGTTACAAGTAACTTCTTAACAGTACATTTACCTTCAGGACTTGACGGCGCCTACAGAAAAACAAGAAGAATGTTAACATTAAGATTTAAATTAAGAGGAAAATGTGTAGGCGTTTACTTCAGATCATATGTGGCTCAGCTTTTGAGGTGGGACCCACCTGACCGCGGGAGAGTGAACGAAATGTGACGAGACGACCATTTTCCTCAACCCCACGTACGAGTTTATTCTGTGGCTAGGTCTGTTCGACATCACATCTTTATTTGGCACTTAGGAATTAGCAATTTAAATTCAATCAATTCAAAAATAACATACAAGAAAGAAAAGAACTAAAAAAATAAGGAAAAGAAAGGAACTGAAAATGTATTTCGCAGATGAGATTTGTTAAGGGGAGTACCTGCCCCTGCCTTTTCCACCTACCACGCGATTAATGTAGCTACCAAAATGTTTGAATAATTTGCAAATCATGTCATCCAAGGCTTAAAAACATATGAACACGTTCATCAATAAAACCTTTTCAATTAACCTACACTGCCGAAGTCAACTGAAAAATGTTGATTCGAGCGGGATTTGAACTCGCACCTTCGGGATACCGGTCCGCCGCTCTACCTGTTGAGCTATCGAGTCCAAAGGGATTGGAGGCGAGTTTTTATCCAATTTAAGGGCACGAGATATTCTCGCGACAACTTAACGCTATCTATTCAATTACAGTCTAATAAAACAAGATCCCTCTGATTCAATCCCTGAGGAATAAACGAGTCGAGTTTATACGACCAAAACCTTTCTTTTCTAGTAGGTTCATTAATATCCGTTTTGTCAATAATTTTGACACACATATCATTAATTCCATTGTGATCCGGCTGAAATAAATGTGCGTATATTTGCTCAGCCGCCATACCCCTCTGTCCTTTACCATACGTGGTAACACTACTCTTAAGCCCTGGCCAAACGAATGCAACATGTTGTACGGTGCAGACTCGAACTGTGGACACTGGGGATCCGGGTCGAATAATGATTCTGAATTTTAAGCCAAACTAGCCGTTGCCCTTGCCTGAAAGAGGACTTGCTGCATTGAGCCGAAATTGAATCCTAGTCACAATGTTGTGAGACACGAGCCCAACAGTTAAAAGCGAAGGACCTTTTGGGCATCCCGTTCATACACTAATATTTGTTTTCGACCATTTTGAATGATTTAATATGGGGCCCCACGAGCTTCCTGACCCGCTTTAAGGTGTAGTCTAAATTCTAAGCATGACTCGCAACCGTCAGGGAGGCGGGTGCCCCCCTGCCCCCCACTGGGTACGCTACTGACATCAATAGCGCCTCTAATCCATTGAATTGCTATAACGGTGGTCTATTGTCAGTAGCCTATTTGTATCTCATTAATAGATATAATGAGGAGTGATTCCGTGAGGATAACTTGGGACCACTTCCTCAGAACGATCTCGTATGATGATGCTATACCGGAGTGCCGAAGCACTGTGTCATTAACGATAGTTTCGTAAAATACGCTCAAAATTTCTCAAGCTAAAGTAGAGTCAAACAATCTCTAATTCTTCACCAGGCTGCGTTGGGAATTTCTTTCTGACATATACATTCGGGTTTTGATGTTATATGTTGTTCTCTGGCGGTATCTTGATGGTAACATGATGCCCATCACATCTTAGGTCATCACTGGGAACTCGGAGTAAACAACAGAATAGACAGAAGTTCAGAAGAGGATCAGTAGGCAGCCGGAATCCAAGTATTGTAGGGCTTGGGAAAAATGAGGATATGAATGTTATGTACAATGTTCACGTGGGAGCTTGGCGAGATTAATATTACGGCGATATTAATATCACGCCGATATGTGGCCGTTTGAGAAGCTCATTTCTTCAGAAGATCGGTTTCCGGGCCTTAGACGGGGATTGAACCCGTAACCCAAATATAGACTAATTCTCAGGCAGTACATGTATCGAAACTGCACCTTAGATTGCCATCTGAGTCCCGGGAGCTCAACGGCTAGAATGTCTCAACGGTTAGAATGTCTCACCGGTCATTAAAATATAGCGGATTTAATCCCCGTTAGGGGCCAAGTAACTATTATTACTAAAGAAATGAGATTGACCAACGTCCTGATATCGCCAGTAATATTCAAGGGAGTAAAGTGGAGACTAGGTCCTGGGGGCAAATGCTTCCATATCATATTGGGCGGCATCTCTACGAACGCTATAGAGGAGTCATCAACTACTCTCAATAGTCTGTGGAAAATAGCTCAATCCGAGTCTCCGAGCAATGAATGTACTGCACAATCAATTTCACAATTTGATTTTCAACGTAATTATCTCACCTAAATGTTAAATACCCGACTGCATGATGGAAAAAACCCACTAAACTAAATGAATTCCTGTGACACAACCGAAGAACTAAGAATTTCAAACAAAAATGCTATAAATTTGCCAAAGGAAAACCTCGCTTCTCCCACCGAATAATAAAGACGAATTTTCAAAGGAACTTTCTGTACCGAAATCATGACGTACAATTCACGAGAATTTAAATAATTTACTCCAGAAAAACTGCTAAAGGATGACCACAGAATAAGATATACTATGAGAATATAAATAACTTGTCAGCTACTATATACCAACGAAAATGAAGGATGGTTTCATCGTTGATAGCTACGAAGTGAAGATAGCAACTGTTTCACGATATGCCCTGCATACGATGAACTTGTTCATCTCGGTTATAAGAGTCAAATTGGTCAAGAACCAATGTCAACAGAGAATGTATTCATCCATCTTCTCGCATATAAAGGCCAGTGAAAACCTACTTCTAGTAGCGCAGACAATGTAATGCTCAATTTCCCTTCATCAACATAGCTTTCATGAGTACTAAAATTTTGTGAATCACATCGCAGAATTGTAAGCCCCACAGTTGCCTCAGACTAGCTCTGAGTAGGTGGTTGCTCGCTTACCTCTTCGTCAGGTTTGCCTCCACTCCTGAGACTTTTTCTTCGCTTTCGTACTATTAAATAGATCAAAATATTTTTTACTGTAAATACAAAAGATAAAGTTCTTCAGGTAGCGTTTTCTCATCTCATATAATTAATTTCATGGGCTTCTGTCAGGTTATTGAGAAAATCCCTTCAGTAATAGGTATACTTTAATTTAGAAACATTACGGCATTTTTACTCGACTGCTTATTGTAAGTGAACAATTCTGATGAAGGAAAATCTCAAGTGCCCAGGTATCTCGACTGGGCACTCAAAATTTTCCTTCTTCAGAATTGTTCACTTACAATAAGCAGTCGAGTGAAAACGCCATAATGTTTCTAAATATACTCTTCACTTAATCGGCATTTCCACCTCATAAATACTAAACTCGTGGCCGTATTTTCGGCAACGGCCTCCGTAGCTCAGTTGGCAGAGTATCGTACTAGATTCGCGGGGTCGCAGGTTCGATTCACAACCGGAAGTCCAAAAGTTGCATTTTCGCTAGAGGTCCCGGTTGGGTCTTAAAGTCGAGGTACCTGGGCACTCGATAATTTAATTTATTTGGCAAATTTCTGGTCATGACAAACATTCACCGTTACAAAAAGTAAATGGTTTACTGGTTGTGTTGAGCGGCAAAATGATGACAATTGACTTCACTAACAAACGAAAAAAAGGCGGTGAACTTGGATGTACCATGATATGACAACTCGCTAACTGTACGTGTCCAGTTGCGGGGGTTTTGATGATAGTTTAACTGCATATATTTTCTATGATTGTACAATATAGTGAATATGCTGTTGAGTGGGTGTTTTGCACAAGGGCTGCAACAGCCCCTACTTTTAGTAAGTCGGTCAGGAAAACAGGGAGTTGGTGCAGAAAACCTTGACTTGCGGCCAAACGTGGTGAAAAAAGTCATTCTATTCCCCTGTAAAATAGGCTCGCTCAGCCGGTGAAAGTCTCCAGGATAGTCGGTCAAAAGAGCTTAACAATGATTATCCCACCCATCAGCTACTTAAAACGGTGACGGTAGGTCACTGAAATTACCATGGTCGTTAATTAACCTTAGTACGATATCAAATGTTCTAAGATATTTTTAACATAACATGGGACACCTAACTAACGAACTTCTACTCGTTTGATGTCTATAAGCAAGTGCATACTACGCTTTTCTTACAACAGCAATCGAATCAAGCTTCCCACTTGCCTTACAGTTGTAATTTTTGGTCATAAAATTCAGACTAACTTAAGAATTTGGTTACCTCCAGATGGCGCACCTTCTTTAACTTTTCCCTCTCCCTGTAAAAACGAAATCAGGACATACCGCAGTCAGTAGAATTCTATTTGTACAGTGAGACGCACAGACACCGAGCTTTAAGATCACCTTACAGAGTAAGCCATAAACTTGACCATTGCTGGGATAGTGGAATTCAAACTTCCTAGCCTGAGACTTCAGTTTAACTTCAATAACTCCGAAGTTTGCCTTAATGCTTTGTTGGTTACATAAAGCAAATACTAAGGTGGAATTCTCTTCATCATGTTACATGACTTTCAACCTGCGTCCAACTCGAGTACGAGATAAAAATTATATTTTTGTGGTTTTATTTTGTCTTCATAACGACAGATAAACACGTGCAACAAAGAACAACAAAACCCTTCAAAATCTTGACCTTGGTCGGTGTCTCTACAGTCTCTCAGGCTATCAAGGAGAAACTAAATACCATACTATGTTATTGCCAAGTAAACTACTGGCTGATTATAATTGGTATTGACAAACGAGAAGCACAACTAAGAATGACCCTCAGGCTTATCACGCAAATTTATTACGTATCAAACTAAAAGTTAACTGACAAGTATCGCCAAGGCAAAACAGAGGACTTTGATCAGTTTCAATGCAATGTGAATTTGCATCAAGAAAGCCGCCTGTACAGGAAAACTTTTCAAATAACATGTGACAGAGATTCCAGATACCTCCATTATAATGGTAAAATTTCCTTTCCCCACAAGTTCCCTGAAATGTGCAATGTCTGTTGCGGCCTTACCTGGCAGGATGCTGGGAGCCCGTAGCAGACTGAGACCCCTTCCACTGTCCTTAGTTGGGTGGTGTGCGAGTTGTAATAATATATATATATATATATATATATATATATATATATATATATATATATATTATAATGTATAATAATAATTATATAATAATTTTTTAGTTGAGTGGTGTATGAATTGTCATAATGATAACAAAAACAACATCCACAGTTTCTCTATTTACACATATTGACTACCTTATAAATTAATACCCTATTTACAAATATTGACTATCTTATAAATACCACTACATTACTTTCAGTAACGTAAAAAGGCATCAGTGTCAGATTAAAACTGATCAAGCAACTTTCGTAAAATTGTAAAATGCAAAGGTGGTAATGTCTTGGAGTGGATCCAGCAGGTGAGTGAAGACGTGCGATAAAGGTAGGAGCATCCTATGCCATGCTGCAAATCTGCGTTCTTGAAAACGGTTATGTTTATACTCAAATGCGGACTTCAAAAGGTATGCGGTTTTCACTATGTCATTGCATGTCTAGAATTAACATTACATACCAAAACACAGACTTAAAAGGTGAACTTGAGGAAAAAGCAGGCTATATGAAAGAACCTTGTACGAATACTGAGGCTGGGATCGGCCAGATCTTCCAATACTTGCAAAGAACGTATCTAGCGGCGGGATTTCGTTAATAACATCTTCGTTTTGCCTACTTGTTTTTGCAACAAGCTATAAATATACTTTTAAATAAAAATTACGTAACGTACCACATGGTTTTCGTATGGCAAGGTATACATGTACTCCAGCCTGAAAAACTTACATGAACCTTTTTACATTATATAGGAACACGAAGAATTTGTCAGCCTCAAATATGAAGCGTCATTCCTAGCTCAACCGCAGCTCAAAAAACATAAGCGTTTCTACATAACAAAGCCTGCTTTTTTAGAAAGTGACAACTTTTTACGTTTTGAATAACTTTGATAAACATTGGATGAACAACACGATTGCATTAGCTTTCACATAGGAAGCCAGGTAGGTTGTCCATAACTGCTGAGAGTGCCCACATTTGGAAAAAAATTTGATATATTAGCAACAAAAGAAGGGAACAGATTTTGCCGAATGATTCTTTACAAGTCCCAGTAGAACAAATTCAACGTCTATATACAGGTATTACACTACAATAAATAGTGGCTAAAATGTGCTTTTGGAACTCTAGAACTTGTGCACTATCAATGTATCCAACGACGTTGGTCTGAAGAATAGACCACTAGCATGCACAGATCAGTTTGTGAAAATTCCCTTACCAGTTGTGACCCTTGCGCGTCTGTGACTTCATAATCTTCTTCATTCATCCACTCATTGAAAGTATCAAGGTCAGTTAACCATCTGGCATTGACCTTTGAGCACAAAGTTAAAGAGTAATCTTTATGATACATTGCAAGTATTTGTGTAAGTATTGTACCAAATTTATCTTGTGTAAGTTGTAAGAATTATGAGGGATGTAATGATTTATACCATTTTACATTATACCTTGTTGCGGCGATCAACTGTAAATGTACTTAACCCTTTCCGGTCCAAGTCGTCTTCCCTTGACAAGTAAAATCGTCTGGTGTTAGCCAGAGTGAAATTATGAAAGGCGGATTTGGACCGAAAAGAGTTAAAAGCGTATATATCTGAACAATAATATAAAAATAGAGTGCTACAGCGGCAGCATTCAAAAATGTGTAAAAAGCCAAAAGAGCCTGGGAATATGTACATCAGAAACTGACGTTTCGAGTGGAGGCCCTTTGTCGGAGTGAAACGTAGAGCCTTCGCTCGAAATGTCGGTTTCTTATAGCATGTTTCGGGAGTTTCCTGATCCCTTTGGTGCTTTATAGGCGTGTATAGTTGTACCTCATCTAAATATTTTAATGTAATAAGAAAATTCGAACTAAATTTTCGGCAACCTTCTGTAGCCTTCGTAAAAGAGAATAACTGTAAAATTGAGTACAAGCAAGTCGTTTAAATTGCTTTTAGTTTGTCCCAAGAGAGACCAGATAAGGCAAATTGATCGAGAGAAACTTCACATAAACCGAGATCTTGTCCCGCGTGGAATGTGACACCGCCTGAAATAGCTTGTTTCTACAATCAATTCCTCTTTCTAAAGTTTCTGGAGAAGGCCACAGAATGTGACTGAAAATTTTGTGGGAGTATTGGTTTATAAAAACTTTGAGATCAGGTACAACTCAAGACGTACATCAACATTTTACACTTAATTTACAGTTAATAATTATCCAAACTTATATTGTAACTAGAAATAAATACGCCTTATTTAACCAACAGCAGAAGCAACAGTAGCAGAAGTATTTTTACATTTTACCTCCCATTGCCCCTGATGCTGCGGTTGAGGTTCAGGTTCCTCTGTGACATCTTCACTTGATACCCAAGTATCATAGCTGTTTAAAATACAAAATGGCATGCAGTTCATCGAAATACGCATTGCAAAAGTAACTTTCCAGGAGAATATTCATTTGGGTTGGACGAACGTTCGCAATTGCCGGTACACATAGAATTCTCACATTCACTGCACATCACGAGAAAAAATTAAAACATGCAAAATCTCCTTTAGCTAGTAATCCTAAAAATTTAATTTAAATAAAAATATCAAAAGGCAGTGGATGAAGTCAGACAAGGTGCGAACAGTTATAGATGAGGTGGAGCATGAAAGTGAGAATCATGGAGACCGAATTTTCCGTTAGCCCCTAGGCCGACGTTTGACAACGATATCACAAACCAACCAAATGGGAATCTTAAGCGAAGAATGAATACTAATGCCCAGCATATAACGCGGAATGAAGCCATAACAATTGATAATTTATAGCATAATTTATTGAACAAGCAACTAACGTTTCGTCGCGATGCGCGATATCATCAGAGTGACTAGGAGTTAATTTACATATGACCTGTAAGGGACAAGAGCGGTTATACTAAGTAAGGGCCTGTTTATATGGGAGGCGAGCCAGCCAGGTAACCGGGATATCCCGGCAAGTGAGACGGTTTTTGCCTCACCTTTATATGGTCAATTTGATCCGGGCTGCTGGGATTATTTACGTTGAAATTTGGCGCGAGAATAATGAAACAACCGTAGCGCATGCGCACTACCAACAAAATCATCCCAGTAAGCGGGCCATCCCGGCTAGCGGGTGTTTACATGGGAAATTTTCATCCCGCCTACCGAGATCTCGCCACTTCAGAAGTGAGATCTCGGTTATTGAGCTGGCCCGTTTGTCCATGTAAACGGAATGAAAAATTAACAACAAAATGGTAATGAGACGACATCTCGCTTAACGGGCTATACCGCTTACCGGGCTAGCTCGCCTCCCATACAAACAGCCCCTAAGAGAAGGAAAGGTAGCGACACATTGTGAGTAATAGATTAAGGATGTCGATATCAAAGAATGTATAGTTAAAAGAGAGACACGGGAATAGAACTAAGGTTGATGTTTAGTGAAGGGCTAAGTTTACGAATAAGTAAACTTTTACGGATGAGGAGCTCAGAAGAGGAGGAGCATGATTAGAGAATCTGAAAGTCATTTATGGAAACGGTGTGGTTAGTTTGGCAAAGATGAGAAAGGGTGCTTGGAGGCGAGGGATTAACACGTTTTTTCCTCGTCAAAGCAGAGATTCCCAAGTGATCAAAGTCTCTTGTATGTAAGTGGCGGGCTGTTTGGCCCACATGCAATGCGTTACAGTATTGACACGAGAAAGAATAAACTACACGAGATCTCTGACCCTTGGAAAGTTTGTCTTTGAATTAAAATTAATTCTGACAATTCTTGACCGATTTCTTAAAATCTGCTCAACTTACGAAAATTTTCATCAAGAGGTCAAAAAATTTCTAACAATCTTTAAGCTTAACGGATATCCGACTCGTCTTTGGGATAAGAAATGCGTCCAATTATTTTTTGACAAAACTTTCAAATCTACCTCCAAAACTGCAACTGTTCCTAAACTGCTTACCATTTACTGGTCTTCACTCTCAAAATCCGCACGCAAATCCATAAACTTTGTTCTTCCGCTTTTTCACACATCGACATTCGCACCGTCTTTCAACCCACCAAACGCCTCGCACATTTTTGCCTTTCAAAGACAGACTTCCCAAGGGTTTGAGATCTCGTGTAGTTTATTCTTTCTCGTATCATTACTGTAACGCATTGCATGTGGGCCAAACAGCCCGCCACTTACATACAAGAGACTTTGATCACTTGGGAATCTCTGCTTTGACGGGGAAAAAACGTGTTAATCCCTCGCCTCCAAGCACCCTTTCTCATCTTTGCCAAACTAACCACACCGTTTCCATAAATGACTTTCAGATTCTCTAATCATGCTCCTCCTCTTCTGAGCTCCTCATCCGTAAAAGTTTACTTATTCGTAAACTTAGCCCTTCACTAAACACCAACCTTAGTTCTACTCCCGTGTCTCTCTTTTAACTGTACATTCTTTGATATCGAGATCATATGTAAATTAATTCCTATTCACTCTGATGATGTCGCGTGTCGCGACGAAACGTTAGTTGCTTGTTCAACGAATTATGCTTTAAATTATCAGTTGTTGTGGCTTTACTCCGCGTTATATGCTGGGCATTAGTATTCATTCTTCGTCAAACCAACCAAATACTGTAGAATGAACACAGGAATTGATTCGCTGATAAACAATTGTAATGGCCGCTGTGAGGACTGCAAACAGTCGTCTGTAGAAATGATGGAGTTTCTACATGCTTCAAAATTAATTTTTAATGTATAAAAGGGTCGCAAATTGTTTTATACCTGATAGAGCACTATTGTTCATTTATTAAACACTACAAAAAAGCCCATTAACTTCTCCATAAAATTAATAATAAAACCAACGTAATGTCAACATCCCATATTCACATGCCTGGTGCTGCACATATAAAGTGAGGAGTTTGTAACATTAAGAATCAGCTATCTGAAGCCAGTCAAATTTCAAATACTATCAACATTGTATAGTTATACTTACTGTGGTTACACTTCACGTAGTCAACACCGAAAAATTTTAGAATTTTCGATTTATTGAGAGCTAACATAATTTGCAAATGCTAGTAAGGTAACCCTTGAACAATAACTTTAACAAGTGCGGATTTAATAATCATTTAGTTAGAAAATGACACTGACTAATAATCGAAATATTATCACAATTACTGTCCATTATTGCATTTACCTGAATATCAAATTCCGTTCAATTTTTCTACTTTACGGCTTTAAATATCATAAATCCATGTTCTTAATAGGTATGCTCTCAAGCTATTCTTTAAGAAAAACTTTCTGGGTCCCTGACGGGAATCGAACCCGTAACCTTCTGATCGCCAGTGAGATGCTCTAACCATTGAGCTACATTGACTCAAATGGTGAACAAAGGCTAAATTTATGTACTGGTTCTTAATGATGGAAGACATACACTGTCAGTCTGCAAGTCTCAATATGTTGTCTATTGTTTTGGTGCTAATCAATGATGTAATTTTGGTAGCTTGGTAGTTATAATGTAACCCTCGCTCACCATCTGAGTCTGTGTAGCTCAATGGTTAGAGCATCTCACCGGCGATCAGAAGGTTACGGGTTCGCTTCCCGTCACGGACTCAGAACGTTTTTCTGAGAGAATAGCTTGAGGGCGTGCGTATTAACAACATTATAACTACCAAGCTACCAGAATTACATCATCATAAATTCAAGCTAGCAATTGATGGGAACATGTTTGCATCAAGAGGTGATTAGAGAGTTACAGGTATCCAACTGTGTAATAGACTTTTTCTTATTTTGTCTTTAAAGCGAAATGAAGAAACTTCCATTTTGTTTCCGAGTTCCGAACGAAAGAAGTGCATTATAAGGTTGAGCACTTGTTCTCTCGACTCGTGCTCCTCCACTGCCGACTGCATCGTTACTTCACATACCGTAAATCCTCTATTTAGCCCCCCCTCTCAAATAAACCCCCCGTCTTTAATAAGCCCCCCTTTTCAGAGATAGGAAGTCATTAAGCCCCCCTTCATTACTTACATTAATGATTGATCACGAACGACCCAATTCAATTGGACTGATCCAGTATATTTTATTCATGTGCTGGAAGTTTGGATATTTTTCTTTTGATCTTCGGCTGCATGACCTCCAACTTCATGTGCTTCAGCTTTTCCACTTTCCGCTCTAGTTCTTGATGAAGAATGGATACCATCTTCTGGTTGTTTGAAAAAGCGGTATAGCGCCCTGGAACCACAAGTCCGTCCTCGAGAAACCTCGCTCCTGTCGGTGAAAATTCTAAGGCACAACCTTCGCAAGTCAAAAATTTACACAACAGAAACGACAGTTCTATAGGCAAATGTCCCACTAATTCTTCATCTTGAGTGCTGCTGTCTGACAGACGGTAAATACCAACTGCAAATTCATCATACAACTTCACTTCTTCTCGTGTATCATGCTTGCACTTGAGTTTCTCACCCACTACTGGCTTCCAAACTTTTTTATAAATGTGGTGACCACGAGCAACAGATTCGAACTCGCAACAGTACTGCTTGACAAAAGATATCCACTGACTTCTTGCCATTGAAAATACAGCTAGAGTACACCGTATCACACAAAGATCACACAGGACCAGCAGATAAAATAATCTCTTGTTGTATACCGGTATTTGTTTGAAGTTGTCACTAGTGAACCGGTATACGTATGTGATACTGTTGTCATCAAGAATAGGTGTTACGTTCCTTATGCATCACATCACTGTAAGCAGATCTACCGGCACAACACCACCGCCACGTGAGTACAGTAACTTCTGCTTTAATCTTATCTTGTAGTGCTGTTCTTGGTTGCTTGACTGTAAAGGTAGTTACTTTTTACAATGGAAGAACGAGAGTTGAAATCAGTTTCTCATAAAGGCGAGAAAGTACGTTCATATTCTACTGATTTCAAATTGGAAGTCATTCACTATGTTGAGACTAACTCAAACCACGCGGCGGCAAAAAAATATAAGGTTGATCGAAACAGCATTCGTGACTGCAGAAAAAAACGAGAGATTAAAAGAGCTAAAGAATGAAAAGTCTGGTGGTGCTAAACGGCAACGACTGGATGGCGCTGGAAGGCATCTAACCTCTCCAGAAATAGAAGAAAATTTGTTAGAGGGGATATTTGATAGACTAAGCAAAGTTCTCCGTGTCTCAAGAAAACTTATTATGCTCAAAGCTGCAAAGTTCCAGGAAGAAAAGGAGAAAGAAGACCCGAACATTATCAAATTAACATTCAGCCAGGGCTTGCTTGAAAAGTTCATGAATAGAAATGGATTGAGTGTTAGACGTCGCACAACTGAAGCCTAGAAAAGCCCAGATCAACTGATAGATAAGCTCTGTGCGTACATCCTGAAGGTAAGACGGCTCCGTAACAAGATGAACTATGAGTTGGGGAATATTTTTGCCATGGATGAAACAGCCGTATGGAACGACATGATATCCAACACAACAGTGGAGAAACGTGGAGCTCAGTCAGTAAATCTGAAGTCTACTGGTCATGAGAAGTCTAAAATAACAGTTTGCTTAACTGCAACGGCTGATGGCGGGAAAAGAAAGCCTTTCTTTGTTTTTAAGGGAGCCAAGTGTGATGTTAAAAGGCTAAACGAAGAATATCGATCTAAGTGTATTGTTGCGAGCAGTGACAATGGATGGATGAATGAATGAAGCCTTGACTGAGCAGTACTGCCGCGAGGTTATAGGAACGTTTTCTTTTGGCACGCGTCGCTTGTTGGAATGTGTAGCATTTAGATGTCACCTACCACCAGCTGTTAATGATATTCTCAACAAAGCCAAAGTTGATAGTGGTTATCATACCAGGAGGCTGCACAAAGTTTATTCAGGCTCCTGGTGTGAACTGGAATAAGCCCATGAAGGAATATTTAAAAAAGATGTACGACAACTGAGTTGCCGAAAATGAACACCAGATGACATCGCATGGTAATATGAAGGCACCATCAAGGAAGCAAATGATTGAATGGGTGTTGGAAGCCTAGAAGAAGCTACCCACAGAAGTAATCAAGAAGTTATTTAAGGTGAGCCCATTATCTTCTAACCTTGATGGCTCAGAGGATCATGAAATAATGTGCATTAAGCATGGTCCATGCCAAGGCCTGCTACCTAGATTACAAGCGTTTCACTCTGAGGAGGAAGAGATCGATCCTTTCGACTGTAATGTTTCAGAAGAAAACATGGCTCAGGAAGACATTGCACACCTTATTATCTATGAGGACGATGAAACCATTGACGTTGAAATTGACATTGAATCGTAACCCAAGTGGCATTTCCCTTACATGCAATACATGTACATTATTCAGTTTCAGTTTAACATTTCCATTTGTATAGCTCACAGTTTTGTTTGGGTTATACTTTAATCATTAACCAAGCTTCTCCAAGGTTCCCCCAAGTGAATAAAAATGTCGAAATTATCATTACATAGATCACTCATATTAAACAGTAAAACAGGAAATAGAAAAGCCAACTGTAACTCTTGTCTCTTTCTTCCTCTCTCTCTCAATCAAATAAGCTCCTTCTCTCAATTTAGCCCCCCCCCCCTCTATTAAGCCTCCCCCTCTATTAAGCCCCCCCTCTATTAAGCCCCCCTCTATTAAGCCCCCCCTCTATTAAGCCCCCCCTCTATTAAGCCCCCCCCTCTATTAAGCCCCCCCTCTATTAAGCCCCCCCTCTATTAAGCCCCCCCTCTATTAAGCCCCCCTTCAAATGTGCTTAAAATAAATAAGCCCCCCGGGGGGCTAAATAGAGGATTTTACGGTATACAATAACAAAATTTTGAGCATCAGATTTAAAAATTTTCTACAAATTTTCAACCGCTTGATTGATCATGGTTATTTATGTTGTTATTTACGTTATAAATAAAATGAGCAAACATAAAACGTGAGTCGCCGCTAATCTCTTCGTTATTACAAAATAAAAGTCTTTCAAACAGGATATGTAACATAAATGTTCACATCAAACACGTCCTATTTCTTTATTTTCGTGCGAAATTAATTGTTTCATGGTAATGCAATCTTCCAACTTTCTTTGACACTTTTCTGGTGAAAGGCTATAACGTATATCCATA